>CM061065.1:164117982-164470807 GCA_030762895.1 Sophora flavescens
TTATGTAGAAAATCATAATGAAATAAAAAGAGTGGGAAAAGAAGGATGATAATTAATTGTAAACAAACAAAAGACGAATGGAAACATGACGCTTATTTTCTAGGAAAAGATTTAATTATTGAACAAATTACATCGGCAAGTGCTTTTACGCCGCTTAAAATTGATTTTACGCGTATCGATCGACGAATACAAATTACGTTAAAGTTACACTTTTAATGTCATTGAGTACTAACGTTAAATATAACACTATTAACGCCGTGTTCTTTAATACAATCGACGACTCTTCCAGAAAATTAATGCCACTTTAACATAACTTAACGGGAATTTTATAAAATTCAACGCCAATTGTTATCAAGAACTCGACGTTAAAGGTTCATTTTAACGCTAGCTTGTAATAAATAACTCCACGCTAATAAAGCAGTATCAGATATTTTTATAAAATACTTTTTCAACGTCTAGCTGTACAGGACTCGACAGCTAATATTTTTTTTTTAAAATTCAGTTTTAAAACATCACCCTCAAGCCATCCCCTCGCATTCAGTAAACATCCCAGTAACACAGAATATCACACACATTACGAATTGCAAAGAAGAAATGGAACAATGATCCATATGTATGCCTGTCCAAAATATTATATATTTATTAACATAGGTTATAAATGTATACTAGTTTAAACTACCTATATCAATATCCCCTTCGTGATGATCACTTATGAGTGTGACATCGTCTACCTTGTCTCCCGATTATAGTAGGTACGTTTGTTGAAAAAAAAGGAGTCTCAGGAATATCAAGATTTGAATCTCATTCTCTACCACTACCATTATACAGCTTTTTCTGGAGAAACTACGTGACAACCTTTGTTAGAAGG
This sequence comes from Sophora flavescens, assembly GCA_030762895.1. NCBI lineage: Eukaryota > Viridiplantae > Streptophyta > Magnoliopsida > Fabales > Fabaceae > Sophora > Sophora flavescens. Next base: position 164,118,851 of record CM061065.1, read on the forward strand.
ATCATGATGTAAAATACTCTGTTTTGCTTGGGAAATTATGAAAGGCTCATTTATATGACCTAACTTGTTGAGGTTTCTCTAAATGTGAACTTCTAATTGCCTATTTGTACACTACCGTTACTATCAACCCAATTTACATTTAAATACTGTACCGAAGTTTAGTGTAATCTGAACACTCACATCTCTTCAACATTCCGAGGTACGCTCTTGTCAGAACGGTTTTCGTGTCCTTACACAGAAGTGGCATTGCTCCGCCACTATCACACTCCCGCCCATTTTGCATGGTACTGTATTATCTCGCTTTGTCTAAAAGAAAACGTTATTTATGTCGATCTCGCCCTAACATATGACGCTAGTTAGCCCACGTGCTAGCTATTTTACGCCATCGTATAAAGATTACTATCCTTAAGCATTTCTTCCTTGAACCATGGTAAGAAAGTCTTGTTATGCTTGTTCAACAACCACCTTTCGCCTATTCGAGGGTTTTGATTGACTTTTCTTTATGTCCAAATAAGAAAGGCTGAAACACATTCGATGTTGTTCAATACATACAAATGTGCTTCAAGCACTTCCTCCCCGATCCTTCCCATTAATTCTTAAGCCATGTGTACCCTTACCTTGACATCCCGATCTCATCATGCCGAGGCTTAGAACCCCTATAGGATCCGTGCGTTAGGCTGTAGTCCGAACAAAACTCAATAGCTTCTTCCGCAACATACCTTGAACAATAGATGCTTCCTGACGACGAGGATTCTTCTACTATCCTTTCAAGATCTTCATGTAGCGCTCAACTGGGTATACTCCATCTCGGAAAAACTGCCCACATAATCTAATCTCCTCACCAAATGAACAATTAAAAAACCATTATGTCCAAAAAGGAAGGAGGAAAATACATCTCCAATTGGCACAAGATTGCAGCAGCCTCAACTTCCAAGTCATCCAACATACGGGGCCAACCACTTTGCTACATATAGAATTGAAGAATGAGCACAACCGAGTAATGGCATGTCTCACATTTTTGTAGCAATACCACGAATAGCAACGGCGGAAGTTGTTGCATCAAGATGTGACAATCATGAGACTTCAAGCCAACCAATTTAAGATCACTAGAGACAAGCCTCTTCATATTTGAAGAGTAACCATGTGGAACTTGATGCCCTCAAGGCACCCGCAAAACTTTGTCTCTTTTTTTGACAAAGTATGACATGCTAGGGCAAATAAGTCCGCTTACCATCCTCAACAACCGGAGCTAATCGCCTCGTATACCCATAGCAACGAGGTCGAGACGAGCATTCACACCATCCTTTGTCTTGCCCTAAATGCTGAGAAGCGTCCCACCACACTATCACACACATTTTTCCCACATGCATCACATCAATGCAAATGATCCCGACATCAAGCTTGCGCCATGGAAGATCAAAGAATATCAACCTCTTCTTCCATATGTTTTTCTCAACAGCTTTACCTTTCTTTTGGACTTGTCGAATATAACATCGATGTCCTTTACCCTCCGATAAACCTGCTCTCCAATTAAGCGCCGGCGCTTCTTCCTGTCTCTTAGCATCCATTAAAAGCTTTTTTCATCTTACGATATGGGTGATCACGCCTAAGAAATCTCCGATGCCCAAGGTAAACCGCCTTCTTTCCATGATGCAACCGAGTGTAGCACGTGGCCTTCTTCACATAAGGGCATGCTTTATGCCCTCGACACCGCACTGCAAGTTACCGGACACCGAAAGTCGTTGATGGTGCAAAATAACACGGCACCAAGCTTGAAAGTCCTGAGAATACCCATCAACTACATCAACACCTTCCACCCACAACGTTTTCAAGTCTTCAATCAAGGGACCTAGATAAACATCTAAGTCATTTCTCGGTTGCTTTAGTCCGAAATCATCATAGACAACATCATGTATTTGCGCTTTCATGCACAATCCAAGGGGGCATGTTGTAAATCACCAAATGTAATGTGCCATGAACTATGAATACTACTCATGTTACCATAAGGATTCATTCCATCCGTAGTAAGTCCAAGCCTTAGGTTTCTTGGCTCATCGCGAAATCCGAAACATAGTATCGATATTCTTCCATTGAATAGAATCAAGAGGATGACGAACCTTTCCATCACGCTTCCTCATCATTATGCCATCTAAGATTCTTCGCATCTTCCCATTGGCAAACAATCGCTTGAACCTTGGAATTATTGGAAGATACCACAACACCTTCGCAGAGGACCCTTTTTCTCACATCATCAACATCATCATCATCATCACCACCCTTCACTTTGTATCGTGATAACCCACATTCGGGGCAAATCGTGTTTGTCTTCATGAACACCGTGTACAATATGCAATCATCGGGGCATGCGGTATCTTCTTATACCCATACCCATAGGACACAATACCTTCTTGGCCTCATAGTTACTGGTCAGCAATGTGTGTCCTCCTAAGCAAGTCTTTCAACACTTCAAGCAATTCCGTGAAGCTTTTATCGCCCAACCATTTCTCGCCTTCACACAAACCAATTTTAGCACCGACAACCGTATGAGTAGTACACCTGGATATAAAGGCTTATCCGCATCACCGCACAACCTATCATACACATGCGCCGATGAAAAGATTCTTGTCCAATATCACGATCATGTCCTCTACTCGATCATCCTCCATATCTACGCCAACGTCCTCACTTTGGGAGACACTCGCCGTATTACTACTCAACAACATATCACCATGCCATATCCATCTTGTATAACTCAAGCAAATCCCTTCACAAATCAAATGAGTACGTATATCCTTCACCGTACATTTCCTCGTATTCAAACACTTGACACAAGGACAACAAACATTCCATTACTATTAGGAACATTCCTTTGAGCAAATTCTATAAATTCTCCCACCCCCTTCAAATACTCAAAGACTAGTACGCTTACAAACCATCCAACTACGATCCATAACTAGATAGGTCCTGTAGATATACAAAACATATATATATCCAATATAAGGACAATACGAGAGATTGAAAACTATAGTTTTTAAAGATTAATTGCTAAGCACCGTCACGCCCGGCAATGATGTCCATCACGCCGTAACGCGCTAACTCAATGCACTCATGCCATCACAGCGTAACTCGATCACGCAGTTGATTAGCATCACTGGCGACATGGATCAACCAACAGAGCAACATGCACTCAAAACCAAAAACAGAGCGTACATTCCAAACAACTCAAACTCACGGTTTCAAGTTTCAACTACCGAGACTACAGCTTCAACATACACTCAAAACCAAAAATACAAAAATGTGCCCTAAATACTCACCGTAAATAGGTGCTCGCGTGGTGGCGGGAGGGGAGCCTGAGTGGTGGCCAACGTCAAGGGGGTTACCGAGAGCAGAGGGACAAGGAGAGCTAGTGCGCAGGGAAGGGAAAGAGAGATGTACGCCAGTTATTGCAAAGAATGAATGGAAAGACAGAGTTAGGTTAATAGTGCACTCACTTGGAGGCGAAGAAGCCTCGCGGTGGTTGCATGGAGATGAGCTCACATTAGGGCTCTGGGTCGGCGAGAGTGAGAGTGAGGGTTGAGAGTGATTTAGGGTCGAGCGTGATGAAAAGAGAAAAGAGACGACGCACGGAGCGGCGTGCATAGGCGCCGGTGTAAACATAAAAAACAACATTTAACGCCGGCTGTATTAAACAACTGACGTTAAAATTAATTTTTTAACGCCGCTTTTATTAACAAACGACGCTAAATATTAATATTTTTTAAAAAACACTTTTAACGTCCGCTGTTGAATACAATCGACGCTAAAAGTGTTAAAGTAACATTCTTCCGAAAATACTGAATACCGCCTTTCTTTTTTCTCTATATTTCTATTCCTTCACAAAATGGCTCGAGACTTGTGTTAATTGAGTGACAACAAGGCATTTCGTATAGCTAGGGATATAGGATTATTTACGCCACTATTTATTTAATCAAGTAAAATCACACTTTTAACGCCAATTGTATAAACAATGACGTTAAAAATAAATATTTTTTATTTTAAAACACTTTTAACTTCGCTTTATTCAACAATCGACGCAAGGCACTGCAGGTGACAACAGGCATTTCGTGATAGGGGATATAGATTATTTACGCCACTGCTTATTTAATCAAGTAAAATCACACTTTTAACGCCAGTTGTATAAACAACTCGACGCTAAAAATAAATATTTTTTATTTTAAAAACGCTTTAACGCCGCTTTATTCAACAACCGACGCTAAAAGTGTAGCTTCTTCCTATTCCTTCCGGCGTTTTTCGCACGTTTATAATATATGACCCTGTGCCAACTCCCAATGCGCTTTGGAACCTAATGCCTTAATGATCAATTTAATTTTTTAGCAACTTACTTACGCCTAGTAACTTCATCCCCTACTCCTATAAATAGCTTCCTTCCTTCCTTTAATTTTTCGCTTCACAATATGGCTCCGCCATGGAGATTAACTTCATCACTCTTCTTCCTATACCTAGACTTAAAGGTCTCTGCCTTAATGGTCAAAACAACTTCCGAGGTTGTGTGAATCACGTAACATGGATGGTAAGGTTAGGTGAATCACGTAATGTGATTTGCACACACCATCATCCTTCCGGAGAATCAGCACTCACGGCTCCAAAACCTCGCTTGGAAACCAAGTGGCTGTCTCCAAGAATATTAATACAGATCGAGTGCACCATTCACTGCCACGGCTCCAAAGTGACTGTGGATTCAGATGGAGCATCACTTCAAATGAGGGAGGGGATGCATTCAATGTTGGAGATTTCAGCACAAGACTGAGAAGAAATGATGTTGAAGAAAACTTTATTATATTTTAGTGCTATATATCTTATGGAAATTTTTTATCTTTTAAAACATGTAATTGTAAATTTATGAATCGCTTCAATGAGAAGAATCAATGTTGGAGATTCCACTCAAGACAGGACTTAGAAGAAAATGATGTTGAAGCAGAAACTTTTTTAATTTTAGTGCTATATATCTTTCGGAAATTTTTTATCTTTTAAACATGTAATTGGAACTTATGAATCGCTTCAATGAGATACGATTCTGATTATACATATATAACTTGTTTTATGTTAAGTGTTTATTTATTTTAATTTGCACAAGAATTTGTTAATTTACTATTTCAAGCAATTAATTAAGATTAAAAATAAACTTTTTTTAAAAAAAAAAGATTAGAAATAAAATCGACTATATGAGTGATGATCTCATAGAGGTAAGAGGACAACTCTGAGATGACAACGAAAGAAAGATAGGAATGAGTTGATTATTTACGCCGGCTATTTATTTAATCAAGTAAAATCACACTTATAACGCCGTGTTTATAAACAACTCGACGTTAAAAGTTTTAATAATTTCTTCCCAAAACACTTTTAACGCCACCATTAAACAACCAACGCAAATAGTGATTTTATATTTACAAAATCAGCACCGCCACTTTTAACGCTGCCCTCAAAACAACTCGGACGTTAAAATGAATTAATTATTTACAAAACTGCCACCGCCTTTTAACGCCTAGTTTTTGGTTAACCCACGTAAACTTTACCGCTCTAATGTATATTTTCCACTAGTGTTAGGAATATGAATTGCCTTAGTACCTTTGATTGTCAATCATGATTTTATCAAATTAGATTATCCAAGAATCTAAAGCATTAAAACATTAAGTTGTCCTCAAGGTAATATGAATAGAATGCACTTCCAATGAGAATGAAGCAATACCGGAATTTTTCAACGAAGAATGGATTCAATACTCAAAGAATTTAAAGATCTATGTCTTATATATATTGATAATATCTTGGTCTTTACTACTAAAGATTTAGATGATCATTTTAACCAAGTAAAATTAGTGCTCAATAAATGTTTAGAACATGGAGTGGTCTTAAGCAAGAAAAAGTGATATTAGCTCAAAATAAAATTAATTAATTAGGACTAGAAATTGAGAAGGGAAAATTCTAATGGAAAAGCATGTGTAGAAAAATTAAGGAATTTTCATATCAAATTAAAGGATAAAAAGAATTACAAATATTTCTTGGATTACTAACATATATTTTAAGTGAATGTTTTACCAAGGATCTTGGCAGTGAAGGGAAAGTACTTCAACAAAAATTAAAGAAAGATGCCTTTTCGCTTCGGGACAAAGGGAAGACGAAGCAATTATCGAAAAAATGAAAATTAATATGCTAGGATCTTCCTCGAGCTATATCATCCACTCGGATGATCGATGATCTAATTATTATAAAACTGATGCACCTAATGACCGCCGGAGGAGTCATGAAAGCAAAGTCCCTGGGTCAAAAGAAAGAATTAGTATGTCGATACGCATGGGAATTTTTCGGATAGCTGAAATTAATTATCCAACACATGAAAAAGAAACTCTAGCACTAATCCCAATGTTAGAAAAGCATCGGATCTATGTACTTGATAAAGAATTTATTGTTCGGATGATTCAACCTATGTTTGGGGTATCAAAAATATTAATCACAAAGGAACCTATAAGCAAGTGGAGATTAATCCGATGGCAAATGAAATTATCTGAATACAATTATTCAATTTCTCATATTAAAGGAGAAAAGAACGTTCTTGCGGATATTTTATCCAGAGAATGGAGCAAGGCACAACAGAATTACTGAAGCAACAGTACCAGGTCAAAAAAGCACTTGAAGAAGAGAAGCTGAAGGAATTGGAATTAATCAAATCAGATTTAAAAGTACTGGAACTCCAGATGCAAGCAAAAAAGATTTTGGAAGAAAGAATTCCAAATAAAATCAAGGTAGAAGCTCGAAGAGAAACAAACAAATGGTAATGCTGTCTTTAACGCCCAATGCCAGGAATCTATGATGATTGGTATAAAGCAAACCCCCCATTGTCAAGGAATATCGAGTCCATCATCAATTATTTCAACCAAAGAAGAAGCAAAAAAAGCCCTAAAGATTTCTTGAGAAAATGAAAAAGCAAGAAAAGGAAAAGAAGTCCAAGAAGCAAGTAAAGAGATTTATCTCGGACCGAGGACTTGCTTGGAAACAGTACAAATAATAAAAACGGAAACAAAAAAGCCAATGAAGATTCTAGGGAGAATTCCATCTTCCTTGGATAATTTCTCAACAATTACCAGAAAAGACCATGAATTACTAGTTTAATTTTCCAAGAAAATTTTATGAACATCTTGGAAGATTAACCAATCGGAACGAAAAAGAGAAAAAATCAACTATTTTTACATGGTTGATGGAAATGTCTATGGACTTAAGACAATAATTACTCCAGGAGCAAAATCAGCCTCGACATTCAATATGTTCCAATTTGGACTAATTGAGTGTCTTTATCGAAGCAAGAATCTCGAAGAGATTAATCTGTTCCCACATTAATTCAAAGAAGCAGTTAAACTGTACAAGAAGAAGATAGCTGGAGAAAGAACTATTTATTTAAAGTTCTATTCAGCATACCCAGACTTTCAAACAAAACATCCAGCCAAGCATTTTGCCTTCATAGGTATAAGCAACAATAATTTTCCACTAATGGATGAAGCAAGGAGAATCACGTATGATGAAGATGACATGACAACGATAATAGCAAACCAGTTGGCAAGCATCTACGGACAATGCAATGGAACAGGACAAAATTCTTTTGTCAAAACCAATCATAAAGATCCAGATACTTTGCTTTTATGTTAAACACTGACAAAGCAAAGACATAGGAAAAATATATTATACAAAGAAAATGAAATAAATAATTAGACATTTTTATAAGGCATCAAGAATTCTCGAAATAGAATCAATTCCAAGACCAATTAGTCTTCTAGGTCAAAAAGTAATTAATGAAGAAAATGTATTATAAAATTATCTAATCAAGTAAAAGAGTTAATCTTATTCATAAAAAATAAAATATGAGCAATACAGAAAAATTTAATTAAAGAATTTTATCTTAAGAAAGGTAAAGCCAAAATAGATATCGAGATCTTACTAAAGACTTAGATTACTATCTGGAAAGAGATCCGGAAAATAGAAATAGAAAACTAATTGAAAAACATCTAATAAGAAAAGAAGATGAATTAATTGATTTAGAAGACAAAGAAAGAAAAATGAAGGAACTATATAGAAAAGGAATGGAAAGGAAAATATAATAGACGGAATAAGGAAATTGGATCTTGAAGCCTCAAGCTCCTCTTTAAACCCAACTAATCATTTCAAAATTGAAGCACCACCTTTCGAAAATAGTGATTAAAATAGAAATGGATTTAGATGAACAAACATGTAAAGAAATAATAAGTGTAATACAATTTAACCTTTTAGTTGATTGTAAACAAATTATAATAAAAAAGATAAAAGAACAATTTTGGCAAGAAGAATATTATTTACACAGCTTAGATATTGAAATTGGATTTGAATATTTAGAAGAAATGGAATTAATTGAAGAACAAAGATATTCTGATGATGAATACTGGTATTCAGAATAATTGGCAAAGAAATATTAAGTATACTGGTTATGAAATTACCAAAAGATTGTAAACAAATAATAATCAATAAGTTAAGACATCAACATTGGCAAGAAGAACTTTATCTAAAACAAATACAACGAAAAGTTCAATTAGTATTTTGTAAAGAAGAACGAAAACAAATAATTAAAGAATTGTTAGAAATAGATGAATCCATAAATGAATTTATGTATGAATACAGGTATGACTTATTCAGTGACCCAAATTATGTATAAATATTATCGTAAAATTATGAATACAACAAAAAATAAAACAAAAGCTGAAATTAATAGGGTGATACCAATTTGGTATTAGAATTAATTAAGCAAGTGAATGAATCAATAAAATATAGAAAAATTTATATATAAACTGAGTATGCTAGATCTAACTAGTCAAAACAATTTAAAGAATTTAATACAAGAATTAAAGGTTGTCTGATGTATGTATGCGAAAGGCATAAAATTATTATTATGAATTTTGTGATGGTAGAGAATATGATAGAGAAATAGAATTAATAAAAATAATGATTTCAAAATTAGAATATGGATAAAACAATGAAACCAACGGTACTAATGCCGTTGAATTTACTGGGGTACCGTAACAATCCCCGTATAAAAATAGAAAAATACAGATAAAACATGTCCATTAATACACACGTTCGGGAGAAAACCAAACCTGCTGCATGCAAAAGAAACGCCAGAAACTGAACAAGAGCAATAAAACAAACACGAGAAAAACAAAAACGCCTTGCTTAATGGTTTTACATACATTGGAAACATGCTACATGCACAATTTGTACTATTTCTCCCAACTTTTGCTGGGCATAATTGATATAGTTAACTTCCTTTAAATTTGATTTTTATTAAAAAAGCTGAGTGAAAATCGTAAATAGACTTTTTAGGCTCTTTTAATGCACAATTTCAATCCTGCTGCCAGCTGCCAGAGGTGTAGATGCTTTCACGTTCTCATGCATATATTATATTGCTTATCTACAAAAAACCATGATAGCTACTAATGTAGTGATCTTTATACTCCATGACGATTATGATTCAAATTTCAAAGTTTAAACATTAAATAATTACCGTCAGCATTTAAGGACAAATAGGGAAAAGTAGAAGGAAACAAGGGCACACACAGAAACTAAGGCCAAACCAACTATGTTATTAACTTATTATATTACTGATCATCTTTTCTAATTTTTCATTAAGGAAAAAAACAAGAAGCAAATTCAGTGTCATTTTAACTCTGCAATCACCCATATTCGAGATCGGGAGCATGCGTGAAGGGAAGCAGAATCAAATCACCAATTACGAATTTCAACAGATTAGCAGTTTCTAGGAGTGGCCCAAATGGTGATATAATCATATAATAGTGAAGTTATATAAAGGTGCTAGTTAAGCCGCATTCTTAAAAAGAATACAAAACAACTTACTCCTTTTCTGTTCTTAAAAACCGATGCCTCTACAGCTTTAGTATTTTTTTAATTAATTTTTAGGTCCCTAAACTAGTTGAATTTTTTTAAATAGGTTCCTATATTTAATAAAATTGAAATTGGATCCCTGAACATTGAAATTTTTTAATTGAGTCCCTCACACTTTTCCGTTATGGTTTTGTTAGGGCTCTAAAAAGTACATGAACCTATTTTAATTTTTCTAAAAATATATAAGAAATTATTTGAATTTTTCCAAAAAATTTAGTGACCCACAAGTAATGAATGGATTGTTCACTCAACAGAACCCTAACGAATATTTAATAAAACCATAACGGAAAAGTGTTTAAAGGATCCAATTACATTTTTTTGTGTTCGGGGATTCAGGTACAAACTAAAGTATAAAAAGCTATTTAAAGATTTTCAAATAATTAGATTAATTTAACCTTTTTTTTAACAAATATATAGTCAAGATCTCTTACAGTCTTAATAATAGCGCCCACTCCTAGTATACACTGCTTATATGTGTAATTCCTACTTTCAAATCAGTCCTCGAGCAATTACTTTCAAGCTTTCTATGTGGGTTTTGTTGTTGTGAAAATCTTGCATGTGCATTGATTCCATTGAGCAAGATCCATGATACATCCATTTGATCCGGGTGATAGCTTCAAACTCTCTTTCATGGGTTCCAAGAACTTTCCACCGCGAAAATTTTACCAAAATCGGTAGTTTTCATTTTGCTGCTACTTAAAATAATAAGGCAAGAAAGGTGTGTGAATAAATGGGTGGAAAAGGGTTTTGCCTTTCTTTCATTATGGTGTTTATAATGATGCGAACATGACATGCTTTCTTATGAACCAATGAACCTAATCGCCAAAATTAATAACCTATTGAGAAACATAAGGACAAGGTATCTTGAAACAAAAGAACCTACCTTTTAAAATTCATAATTCTATGCTTGGTTTTTTGTGTGCATAGTCTTGATTCAACTAGTTGGTAAGTATAACTCAAGGTGCATTAAGTTGTAACTTGTAATAAGTTCTTTTTTCAGGGGTCCTCGAATCCTTCAGTCCTTGGAGAATTTGATCATATGAGCTAGCTGTTTCTTTCCGACTTTGAGTTTGAATAGGCACTTAACGTTTAAGGCTACGCTGATTTACAGTTCCAAACGTACTTTTGATTGTCTCAAAGAAATTATATAAATACTTTACCCCAAATATACATTTGTAGTTTCTCAACGCTAAACCATACATGCACTAACACGTTATACAACCAAAACATACCCCACAGTATAGCCTGTTAGGTGAAGGTCAAAACTCCAAACATGACACTGTCTGTAACATGGGCCATGAAGACTCACATGCCTTGGAAATTAGTTAGAATGAAGCCTGGGTACCCTATGAAGGGAAAGGAAAAAGAAAATTGGGAAATGGAAAAGAATCTGGAAAGTGATGCGGTCCATGTAGACAAACTTGAAAACAGAATAACAGTTGCATTTGTACGTGGTGTCGTTAAGTGTCATTGTCCCATCATCAGTAAGATTACAAAGTTAATCATAGAAGTAAACAATATTATTCTAGCTCTTAATCTGTTTACTCTGTCTCTGGTATTTTGTTATTATAGGTGCTGAGGTGCATAATTGCATGTGTAAATTTCAAAGGGCTACTTGCTAGCTAAACATGATGTGGTAATCCATCTAAACTTGAAGGCCAGCAAGATTACCTTCTCTTCAAAGCTGCTTTAGATCATTTTTTGATGGCAATACTAATACTGATGATCATAGGTGAGGCCCTGCTCCCCCTTTGTAAGGGTTAAGTCTTTGTTTGATGCATATTGCCTGCTATATTACCTCTAATTTTCTCTCTTGTCCAAAAGAAAAGTTACAGAGAAAATTGAAACATCTTTCTAAGGCTAATTAAATAAGTTTAAATTTACATGGTTACAAACTTGATTGTGTGTTAACAAGAGTTTCTAACATGTTCTTCCATCATTCAAAAGTTATCACAGTATATTGATCTATTCTTTCATTCCTTCCACAATATTTGCTTTAACTGTGACACCAATTTGTAAGCTAGTAAGGTGGAAGTACTCAATAATCATATGACCCACTTGACCAATGGACATATATGTGACATACGCTTTCAGCTACTGAAAGATAATACTAGTTAGCTTTAACAAGAATCCAAAGCTTTTTATTTGTTTTCAAGGCAACACTAAGACCCATTGAAAGACCATGGATCAAGGGTGCCATCCATTTGGTGCAAGGCATTTGCTTAGTGCTGCAACCAGACAACTAGCTATGAGTCAAAACACAGTAACATCATTTGAATCCAATCCAAGTTTTTCTTTTCCTCAGTTTCCCCTTGGCTGAGCCCTCTTGGAGAACATCTCCAGCTAAGCTTTAACTTTCACAGAACATTCTTCTTTTGAATGTCTGATTTACCCTCGTGGGAAACTCTGCCTGCTAGATTGTCCCTCTTCTGCTTAACACTCTAAAGCTACTTTCAATTTCATATGTACATTACTGATCTTGACATGGATATATTTTAAATTACGGTCGTGGTTGCGGTTGCGTTGTGGATATTGTGAGAAAATACGGTTGATGTGACTGCAATTACGATCGCAACGCGGTTTCGACGACTAGCAAAACCAATTTCGGTTTTGGACCCAGGTTTGAAACCTTGATTCAGAATCATCCATAAAAATTACAAATTACATTGCTATGGCTGACATGGCAGTGTTGACGAGGACCTTGTTGGACTATAGCTTATTGTTGCTATTGGACAACAAACGAGTGAAAATAAATACCTATCATGTAGCAAGAGATAGCTCACTCATTTCATGGGGTTCTCATCTGCAAAATTGACAACTCGGTAAGAAAAGAAAATTTCACCTATGTGTCTTGAAATAGCTTAGTCAACTAACATAATGATTTGGTACTATTCAAATCTCATCAAAAGCATATGAGATAGGAGTTAACACAAGTTAGTGTATCAAAACTAAACTCTGAAAAAATTATATAACTACCTCAATTGTGTAAGATAAATTATGGATTAAATTTTAAAACCTCTTGTTGTCAATTATGTGTTTTTGAATAACACATATGAAACCCTAGTCAACAGACATCAAAAAGTTTTCCTACATTCCGATGGAGTAGGAAACACTACAACAGATTAGACTTTAGATAGCGTTTCCGTATGTCTTTTAATAGCGTTTGTAACCGCTATCTATGCTACCGCTATTAAAACTCGTTAGCAAAGATAGCATTTAGGAAGTGCTATTAATAGGTGACTTTAGATAGCGTTTCCTTGTACAAACACTATCTAAAGTCTGACTTTAGATAGCGTTTCGTGTACAAACGCTTATCTAAAGTCTCGACTTTATATAGCGTTTGTACAAGGAAACGCTATCTAAAGCCCTCTTTTTTTTAATTTTATTTCTTAACTTTTACATCCATTATTCCCGCATATTGAACTACACACAAAACCACAATTGTTGCAAATCAACACAATTGTTCAAAATGTGTTCAAAATATAAGTGTTCAAATATAAGTGTTCAAAGACTCATAGCTTAAGTGTTCAAATACAACCAGATATAAGTACACCACTTGCTTTCTAAAGTATTAAAAATTCACACGAGTAAGACAAAATCAAAGTGCAAAGAACTATACCGATCTCAATCCTTAAGAAACCAAAATCGAAAAACCAACATACATCTACAATTAATCTACATTTACAGCCTTTGTTTGTTTTTCATGAGACCAAGACAACACCAAAGTAATGTATCAAAATGTGATCCAAAGCCTCTGAGTAGCATACATACTGCATTTCCACCACAAAGACTAACCTCGTTACATTGGGATACAGCAGACTAATTAGGTAAATACTACTCGTAGCAAGAAACAGAATTCAAATCAAGCATTAACAAAGTCTAACAAAAATAATAGCAAGAAACAAATCATGTATGTATAAATAATTACATATGATCATACCATCTCAAGAGAATCAGCTCCAAGTAATTCCATGTTGCGGTGGTTGATAATCCGATTATTTTCCGATTATGTGTTCGATGAATCGATACATAGAAGAAAAATGATATTAATGTACCACTTAAATAAAAGATAACTAAATTAACGATACAAAGGAATTCAAATAAATGACACTAAATCAAGCTTAAATTACCAAGTCATGCTTAAATTTCAATAGATCCTAAACATATTAAATAAGAACCTAAACAACACATTTAGTTTGGGAGAGAAAGAGAAATCGAAAGCAGCAGAGCACTCACCGGAGAAGAAAATAGTAATCAGTTGAGCGAAATACATAGATGTTGATTGAATTTGTGTGAACCAAAAAGTGCAAGTTTGAACTTATTTTCTCCTTTCCATGCACATCAACTCAAGGCATGTACCAATGAAAAACAAATACATAGATAGTTTGGGGTTGATAAATATAAAGCATTATTCACATACCAATGAGTATTGCCGCAACTATCGTGATCAATTTGACATAATCAAACGAACTTTTCAACAATATAGCGACACCACTCTTCCTTGACTTGAGATAGTTGAGCAAAGGAGTATGTGGAGCATTTGAAGTCGTGGAAGTCTTCACGACATAAAAATTAAATAAATTAAGTTACAATTGCTAAAACATTTGAACAAATACAGCTTAAAAGCTAAGTAAACAACATACCGCCATTGATATTTTAACTTGGTTCTGCAAGATAGTCTCCTTCATGAAACGCATGACATAGTACCCACAATCTGCACTGCTGGGTTGTCTTGGGCACTATAAAAAATAAAATAGTAAATCAATATAGTTTTTTTTATCTAATTGCGCATTAAGTTTTTGCAAATATACCGTATCTAAATCCATTTAATGTTGGTTGCCTTTAAACGCTGCACCTTAGCTCCGATATTTGCGCGATAAACTTGCAAAGCACTAATCACAAAATCAAACAGACTTCATTAAGAAACATATTTTCAATCATCACAAACACACGCATGCTTACTTATCGAATGTAATCATAGAAAATCGAAATATAAAAACATGCTTACGTATCGAATGCATTCTTTAATTTCAGGCGATCCCTAGGATCAACATACAAGGGATCCAGATAGTAAATAATCTCTTCAACAATATTTATCGCGCACAAAGACCTAATGTTTGAAGAGTACCCTTCCGAACCTTAACTCCTTCAAGAAACTTACAAAAACAATTTTTCTTTTTCTAGATAGAGTGTAAGCAAACGGAGGAAGATATGTACTTTTATCCTTCTTCGCCGGTCCCAATTCTCTTCTTATTCCCATACTAACCAAGTCCAACCTTGCATTGATGCCATCTTTAGTCTTCCCCGGCACATTGAGTAACGTACCAATGACACTATCACGTATATTTTTTTCAACGTGCATCACATCGAGGAAATGTCTTACATATAATGATTTCCAATATGGCAACTCAAAGAAAATCGACCTTTTCTTCCACCCTCTTGTGACAATATCTCTCGCAAAAGGTTTACCGAATTGGATATTCAAATCCTTTACCTTTTCAAAAAGTTGATCACCCGTCAAAGGTGAAGGAGCTCTACCTTCTTCCGGAGTTCCCATTGAACGCCTTTCTCCACCACCGTAATGATGACTTGGATGCAAAAATCTACGATGCCCAAGAAAGACATTCTTCTTACAATGTTCTAACCGCATCCAATCCGCACCCTCTTCACATATAGGGCATGCACACCGACCCTTGATGCTATATCCCCGACAGACACCGTAGGTCGGAAAATCATTAATTGTCCCAAACAACATAGCTCTCAAATTGAAACTTTCTTCCTTATACCCATCATACACCTCCACACCTGTCTCCCACAGCTTGTTTCAAGTCTTCAATCAAAGGAGTCAAATAGACGTCTATATCATTTCCCGGTTGTTTGGGCCTTAAATTAACATAGATAACATCATAAATTTGCGCTTCATGCATAGCCATGGGGATAGGTTATAAATCACCAAAATCACAAAGCCATGTATCGTGAGAGCTACTTTGAACACCATGCGTTAAATCCGTCAAGAGCCAATGCAAGTCGTAGGTTTCTTGAATCTTGCCCAAAATCGGATAATCATGATCAAATTTCTTCCATTGCGGAGAATCTGCCGGGTGCCGCAGCTTGCCATCTTTGATCCTTTCATCCTCATGCCATGTCGTGCTTTGAATCTTCGTAACTACGGTACATGCGCCCAAATCTGGGTATTATGGGAAAATACCACACAACCTTCTCTCGGATCTGATTCTTTCTTCTTATATCGTGAGGCATTACATTTAGGACACATCAGTAACGATGCATATTCATTCCGAAATAAAATGCAATCGTTAGGACAAGCATGTATCCTCTCGTAGCTCATGCCAATAGAGCGTAACATTTGTTTAGCCTCGTATGTCCGACTAGGAAGCACATTATCATCTGGCCACATGTCTTTCAATAGTGTGAGTAAGTCCATAAAGCTCTTATCACCCATCCGCTGCCCGATTTCAAGTTATACAACTTTAACATCGCCGACAATCTTGTGAATTTAGTACATCCATCATACAATGGTTGCTCGCATCACTTACCAACCTCCCAAACATTTGAGGACAATCCCGAAGATCCTCTTCAACAAAGATTTGCAATGTCTTCAAAACGATCGCCTCATAAGTATTTGTGTCTGTATCGTATGATGAATATCTCACACGATTCCTCATTTCACTAGACTCAGCTCTTGTCTCACCATGTTTTGTCCAACATGTATAACTTTGATCGATTCCATTACACACTAAATGTTCTTCCAAATCGGCTGCACTAACTCGCCTTGCATAACAACAATCTAAACAAGGACATATGATTGTATTAGGTTTTCCCGCATGCCGAATCTGCAAAACTAATGAACTCTTTCACCCCATCCTCATACTCCTTCGTTAAACGATTGAGCGACATCCATTTCAGATCCATGCTTTTCCGATCTACAAAAATATTTATTAAACATATTTACTTTGAGTTTAGAGTGGTTGAGGTCTACATGCAATGTATACAGATTAAAGGAATGAAAGGCTGCAAACAAAACACATTGTCGCTGACTTAGTTTCTTTCCCTTTTAATGGGGCACATAATCTTGAGAGAGAATCCGATGATTAAATTCCTTCCTATCAGGATACTAGAGCAATAATAGTAATGACAAGAGCACCATGATTCAAGGAGGACAAACCAAAATTAAACTCCAATACTAGGTTAAGATTCCACGTTCATTATTAACCTGAGTTTGCTGAAGGAACCAACCGGTGCTTATAGTGCAGCTATGCACTCGATTTCAATCTTGGCATCCAATGGCAAGGCAGCTACTAGATAGGTTGAACGAGCTGGGGCATATCAAACTGACATATCAAAACATCCCAAAATGGTTCTTTACCATGTTTAGATTTTTCTCCCCAATGTTCTCACTAAATAACAGAGATAAAAACTTCTCAGCTCCAAGTTAATCACTACTGCTCACATGTCTAACAAAAAGTGTGGCACAAGTATAAAATGAAACCCAGAAACCCTTAAGTTTCTATAACTAAGCAATTAACATAATTAAGACTCTTATCAGCTATTCATATACTGTCACTGTGTAACTAATTCAATGCACTCATGCAGACAAACTACATAGATCTCATAACAAATTAACACCAGATAGAATACCTATATGTAGCTTGAACTGTTAGAGGCCTTCTTGTTAAAGATGGTTGCACTCATTGACGATAAATTGAAAACAAAGCAACCAAACCATCTTGCCAGTCAATATTCCTACTTATTTTTTTTAGGTTAACAATATTACTACTTATCTACATCTACAATCATGTTTTACTACCAACCATAATACTATGAATTAATAAGGCTAAAGCATAAATTCCTAAAAGGATGGATCGCAGAACCCCTATCACATCCTGACTTCAAAAACAAATCTTAAAAATAGCCAGGAATAACCACTCCTTTACCTTCAACACCTTTGTAATTTGTATGCAACCAGTAAACTACTCTAACAAAAGCTAAAAGATCTGAATAAATTATGAACACACAAGAGGATAGTAAAAATACAATGTCATGACATAAATATATCAGGTACCCCATCTTCATTGGAAAATCATAGCTATATCAAGTTCAAATAGATGTTGTAAAAAGAACACATTACAAGATCACTAGGTAATCTAATTTCATCCATTTAGCAAATAACAAGACAAGTAAGAACTTTAAAATTGAGACCATTATAATTCACACCCTACAATGTGTTTGGACATCCCAAGTGTCGACTTGTCCCCAAAATACCATGACAATAGAAAGCAAAAAGAACTCTCAAAATAAGAAGTCAATGCCATAGAAACAAAACAACACACTTGGAATGCTTGCACAAATAGCTTAATTCCACCAGTTTTTAAATCTCAATTGCATATAAACATGAGATTAACAAACGAACCCGGTTGTGGATTCCACTATCCAAATGTAGTGTTTGGTACCAAAGATGTCCGAATATTCCCTAAAAATGAGGTGGGAATAAATATTTTTCACGTTTAGTACAAGGGATAAAAACACACTCCCACAAATATTAAGAATGTCCGAAAATAAAATTTGTAAATGATAGAAAATCACCGAACACTGATCGTGAACTTGGAAGTGGGTTCCAATAAAGCCGCAAACTTGGAACCGGGTTCAACCAGGAATGCGCCCTGTGATCGTGTCAGACCACTCGAGCCGAGTGTGAAGCTCTTAGTATGAGACTCGTGTAAAATAGAGGTTGATGTTGATGGCTCTTCTATAACCGATGGGGGTATGGAGAGAACTCGCGGTGGCAGTAGGAGCAGCGGCGGGTATGGAGAGAACTCGCGGTGGCGATAGGGAGCAGCAGCACAGGGGTTTGGGTTCGAGTGGGTTCTTTCTCTTTCTGAGTAGCAGCAAGCGAGCAATGGCGAAGGTGAGGGAAGAAAAAAGAGATGGCATGCAACAGAGGGAAGGAAACATTAGAATGAAAATGAGGAAGAAACAGAGGGAAGGCCGAGCGCGCGTTTAATTTTGCTCTGAAGACCTAAGATAGCGTTTCCGTGTGGAACCGCTATCTTTTCCTAAGTGACACTTTTAATAGCGGTTCCACACGGAAACGCTATCTTAGGTGATACCTAAGATAGCGTTTCCTTAGGGAAACGCTATTAAAAGTCCCCCATCACTTTTAATAGCATTTCCACACGGAAATGCTATTAAAGGTGCGTTATTAAAAGTCTATTCTGTTGTAGTGAAATACCAATAGCAAGTTGTTCATCAATGTGACTGTGCAACAACCAACAATATCTCATGGTCAGAAATTGTTTGGCAATTCATTGTTCAAACTTGCTTACTAGGTGCCACAATCTACACAGTGTGTACAAAATATTTGTCTAATGGTTAAGAAGGCAGACCCCTCATGGGAGCACATAATCACAATTTGACACATTTGCCTGTGGATGCACATCAAAGAAGTTTGACGTGTTCGAAATTTATGTATTACTTCTAAGTAAATAATATATGGGTAAATAAGTTTTAGATTGTTAAGAAATGAAAGAAGCCAGGACTTTATAAGTGATTGGATCCATAAACTTAATATCTTAACGTTTTGAGTTAAGATGTGACGTGTGATATTTTTTTTCTCCCTTTAGTCCATTTATTTCATATCTTTTTGATATTTTGGGCTCCCCTCTTTCTAACAAATTACCTCAGAGACGCTAGTTTTATTTAGCCGATCGAGAATCTTTATCATAGTTGTCGATTACGGGTGGTAAAATGATCCATTTGTCCACCATTCATCCAGTCCGTCTATGAGAAAATCCATCCATTTATAAAAATATAATATAAATGGATTGGATGTATTGGATTATTTTTTTAGTGGATGGTTTATGATCCATCCAATATTTTTTAAAATCCATTGGACCAACAATAAAAATTATAATGGATCAACTTTTATCCATTCCAAAACCAATTTATTTTTTTCATATTATTTTTCACCAAATAAAAAAAACCTCCATTTGTAACAAAAAAAAAAACACTCCATCTAATTTTATCTTCCGTTTTCTATTATTTTTTCTTCACTATTTTTTATTTTATTTATTTGTTTTTTTGTTGTTATATTAAGTATTAATTAATTAATTGTTCTAAAGCACCAGTAGTAGTCCATGTTATCACGTACGTTTTCTTTTTTCGTTGCCTTTTTTTTTTGCTGAGAAACTTAAAAAAAAGTATTAACTAATTGTAAGCACAGAAAGTCGTAACAAGTTTCTTAAAACAATGTCATGGAACGTTGTGATAAAACAACCTCTATAGATGCACATAATCAATAACTCCCATATAATAATAGAAAAATGACCGTGATACAAAATGATCGTGAGATAGAGTGGAGAGAGAGTAAAGATAGTGAGAGAGAGTAGGAAAAAGAGAAGAGAGAAAGGGTAGAGAGAGGAAGAAAGATGAAGGAGAGGGTGAGATAGAGATAATATTTTAAATTTTTTTACAAATTATTTTTTAAAAAAAATATGTTATGGATGGATAAAAGAGATATAAAATTATTTAATTTCTTAAAATAAATTTTAGTGGATGGATTGGATATCCATCGATGAAAAGTTGTTAATGGATGGATCTGATGGATTTTATTTAATGGATCATGGAATGATTGGGTTTTTTTTAATGAATTTTTAATGGATTATAATGGATTAATGGATTGTTTTTAATCCATTCGTTAAGATCCAAATAAAAATTTATCCGATCCATCCATTTCCCACCCTTATTGTCGATGTTCTCATGGATTCACCCCCAATTTAGGTGACGTTTGGAAGAGCTTATTTAAGCTCCTTTTGACTTATCTGATGACATAAGCTCTTATGCAGTGTGTTTGGCAGAGCTTATAAAAATAACTTATGACATCTCATAAGGAGTTTTTGACTTATTTTCATAAGTCACTAGGAGAAGCTGATGGAATTATCATAAGAGTTTATGCACTAAACACCCTCTCCGTGTTTTTCACTATTCGAATCCTTTCATGCCCCTTTATTTCTTTTTCTTTCTTTAAGCACTTATGGCATAAGCTCTCATGCGATAAGATCTTATGTGATAAACTCTTAATTAAGTTGTTTACCCAAACGCACATTTAATATGAAAGCTAACTTTGTGTAAGAAAATTGACTCGTTTCCACTCGAAGACCATCGTGTGGTGTCTTGTGTGTAGACCTGTACTTGAGTGCGAGATTTTTGAGGATTTAAATATTAGTTTCAAATGTGTATATGGGTAAATAAATTTCACAATGTTAAGAATTGGACAAAGGGAGGATTTTATAAGTAATTGAACACATGAACTTAATATATTAAGATTTTGGGTTAAGATATATATGGTGTCTACTTATATGCTCTTTATTTGTGCATATTGAAGCACCTTATGTATGCATATTCTACATTACTGACATCTGTATCATATATGCGATGTGAAGCTCTTCAAGCGCCGCCCACTAGCACCCTACAATAAGAACAAGTGGTATCAAAGGAATGTTATAGGTTTGAGTTCCATGAGTATCACTTGGAGGAGGGAGATTACTGATTTCTTAGGAGGCCATCAATCACCTTTGACTTTGAACTCTTATGTGCATGATAAATGCTATTTTATCTGTTTAATATCTGCTGGAATTTGGGGGAATTTTATTAAGTTTTTGAGTGTTTAATGCTTTATTTTCACTCAATTTTCTTTATTTGTTGTAGAATTGATGGATTTAATGATGCTATAAAAATTAGCAAAAAAGAGCTACTTTATAAAAGTTTTGAACAAAAAAGAGCAAATTTTAGACACCAAGCCGTCAGCACAACCATGCAAGGGTTAAGCACGGTCGTGTAATGAAGAACGCTCATGCAAAATATGTACAACTTGTTGCCAATTTTTTGCAGGGCGTGTAGAGTGCAAGGTCACTAAGGTCATTGCCTTAGGCCTCATTTTTTTTGTTGTTGAACTTTTTACTATATATATTTTTTGATAGTAAGCCTTGACAAGTGGTTGAGTAATAAGGCCTAATTTCGCATACACTGCATGCATTGTTAAGATCGAAAATCAATCACATGTAGTACACTCCGCAAGGTGTAACATTGGTAACATTTCAACATTCAAGGTTTCGCCTTTATATCTTATTGCCTTTATTACTCTTCCGTTTTCAATGTCATAGTTAATTGCAATTGGAGGTAATCTTCATAATTAACAACCGGGAAACAAGAATGCAAATCATGCGAAGGACAAAATAGTTGTGAGAGGTAATTTAATTACTTTTTTTATATTTCCAAAATTTAACTGTTATTCTACTATATATTATAAAATTTTAATATTTCCACTTCAATTTTTTTGAACTCTCTCATTTTTTCTCTCTTTTTCTCATCTTCATATTATATCGAGAGTGAAATGTTAAAATTTCTTGATTATAAAACTATGAAAAATGATTTCGCAACTCAAAATGCTAGAAGATTAATATGAGAATTGATAATTTATAAAATATTAAGCCACTTTAAAAATTTCGCCTAAGATCCCAAAATTTTTATACAGGACCCTGATTTTATGCACGACCATGCAAAAGCTAAGTGCAATTGTGTATAACATTAAACATAACCATGCAAGGTTAAAGCAATGTCTAAGGATGAGAATATTGCAGCAAGTGCAAGTATAGTAAATGGGGTGGATTTAGGTGAAAGGCCAGAAGCTACTAAGCCTGTTGGGGGCTCACCTTCGGACATGTCTATATGAAGATGCTAGGATGGAACTGCAGGGGCGCTGCAGGTAGAGGTCTTGTTAACCTCATACATGATGTGAAAAAAGAATATGATGTGTCAATGATGTTCCTTGTTGAAACTCATACAAAGTCTCAACATATTATTAGAAGATTGGGCTTTGATAGCTGGTTTGTGGAGGAAGCACAAGGTCGGGCTAGAGGGATCAGTGTGATGTGGAATTCCTATGATTGGAATGTTGATGTTATTCAACATGATTCACAGTTCATTCATATGAGGGTATCTTACAGAGGAGATATGCCTTGGCTGCTTTCTGTGGTGTACGGTAGTCCCCATTATAGCCAACGAAATGGTCTTTGGGACTTTATGAAGGAAGTTGCGAGTGAGATTGATGAACCTTGGGATGTTATTGGTGACTTTAATTCCTTACTGCATGACCACGAAAGAAATAAAAGACCCACCAGTTCCTCAGTGAGAAGCAAGATGGCTTTCAAGAATACCATGGTTGAGTGAGATTTGATTGACGCAGGGTTCCAGGGGTATCCTTTTACGTGGCATCATGGAGGTTTGGAGGAAAGACTTGGTAGGATGTTGATTAACATTCAATGGAGACTTAAATTTCCGGAAGGTGTTGTTTATCATTTACCACCTTTTAAATCTGATCATAGGCCTCTTTTGGTGCAATTCGTGACAGACAAGGACTGCAAGACTGTAAAGGATGAACTTGTCTGAGAATGTTTTAATATATGAATGGATGATTTGTTATGATGAACTACACTGCTATGAGATTGTTTTGATGAACTGGACTGTCGTGTTAGATGCTAAGTTTGGGGTTCCTCTTGGTTGTTAGAGACAATGCATGACTGGGGGGCTCAGGTTAATTTTCTGAAAATTTCGAGAACGGATTTCTGTGTTCTTGACTGATGACTAGACTGTCTGAGATATGATTATCAATAGCTTAGGATGGATTTCTGAATTCCGAGTTATTTGCTTATGTTGATATAAACTGTATTGGGACTTTTCTGGTTTTCAGGTCATGGTTCCCCCGACAAATACCGAAACAGATTGCTTAAGCGCAAGAAGCGCCAACTGCTTCATGAGGATGACCAGTTGTTCTCTGAGGGACCTGGTTCCTCTTCTGAGGGTGTTTCCTCTGCTCCAGCTTCCGAACTTCTCTTCATGAGAAGCATTGGGAGTTGATGACGCAGAAGGAGATGGTCCTAGAGAAAAGGGTGGTCCTTGTGGGGAACAACTATGTGTTAATCTCTGGACAGATTAACACTAGGGGTTGGGGTATGTTGACTGATCTTCCTCACCGGTTTGATATCAAACTGGTCCAGGAATTTTATGCCAACACTCTCAACCCCGATATTGATGACCCAGGGTGCATATCCATGATCAGAGGAGTTCCCGTGACTTTCATGGTGGAGGAGATTAACACCTACCTGGGCATCCCCATCCCTTGGGAGGATAGGAGTGAGCATCAGCTAATTTCGGTAGTGGAGAGTTTGGCTGCTAAGATTTTGGAGACCTACTGTAGGCCAGGGACCCAGTGGGAAATAGGGACCTCTGGGAACCTACTGCGGTTGAGAAGGCAGGATTTGACACCGGTGGCACGGGTATGGTCAGCGTTTGTACACGCCAACCTGATAGTTAGCTCTCACGACTCTACCATTACTGCTGCCCGGGCCCATCTCATTTATGCTATCATGAAGGAAAAGACTATTGATGTGGGGGATGTCATAGCACATGATATCCAGTATAAGGCAAGCTCGATGGCACCGAAGGAGGTTTTAGCCCACGGGTTCCTGATCACGGAGATGATCCGCAGGGTAGGCGTGCCAGTGATTGAGGGGGTAGAGAAGATTCCCCGTCAGTCGATTGACAGAGAGTACATACGCCGCCATTGCTTTGTTGAGCCCGCACCACCGTGGAGGCCAGCAACACAACCCCCTCAGAGGCCACGATCATCTGACATGGTTCTGCTCTTACAGAACCAACAGGCTATGAGGAGGGATTGGGTAGTGCTGAGGGAGTTCTTCAGGGAGATGTCCCTGGCTGCAGGAGGGCCGGGTACCCCTTTACCCATCCGAGGAGGATTTGGCACCTCAGCTTGGGTGGCAGGATTATCCTGGGGACCAGGATGCCATGCCACAGGGGGTGCCCGAGGTACCTCAGGAGGATGAGGCAGCAGCTCAGCAGGGTGACCCGCTGGACGAGATTGATTTTGACTGACCAGGGCCCCACCAATACTAGTTCCAGTTCCCCTTACCCTTTTTCCCCCTTGAGTTCTAGCTAGTTTATTTTGATTGATTCGATATGGTTGTACATGGTTGACTAGCTAGAAACGGTTTTATTTTTTTTTTGATACTTGATGCCCACACACTTGGATGCTTATATATTGATGGTGCATGTTTTTCATTTTCATTTTATGTTTCTTTAATTTTAATTGTCATATTGACCAATGTTTTAATTGTGAATAAGTAGATGATTGGCTTGAGTCACTTGCGCATGTGAGAATTCCAGTTGATGAAAAAGATCTCACTCTGAACCACCCCGAGTATGAGTATGTCAAACTTTCCATTTGAGAAAAACTGATCCCCTTCCCCGACCTATAAAGGTTGACAAAAGAACAAGAGATGGAGTAGGATTCGTTTTACTAGAGTTTTGATAGGGGTGTGAATGACTATGTTCGGAGGGAAATTGATCATGAGGTCGAGGAAAGGCATCGAGACTATCCGGTGCATATATATACCGAGCATGCATTATATGAAAAAGTTTAGAGAGCAGTAGAAAACAACCGAATCCCATTCTCGAAAGTGGAATATTTGAGCAAAGAGGAAGAAGATAAATGGAATCTGGTATGGTTGCTCATGTTCAAAGGGGAAAATGATTGCACATGGGTGGAAATGGAAGCAATTAGGCAAGCCAAGGAAGGAATTTCGAAAGGAAATGCTCCAAGAGAAGAAAGTATCGTTGAGAGCCCGAAAATTGTTTGGGCTAAGTATTTGGATGAAACCAAATCTAAGCACTTGGTGAAAAAGGCCAGAAGAAAGATAGAAGAAGCGGGAAATTCTAATGAGAGTTTGGGGTCCGCTCAGACCCCTTGAGATAACATTTCTTTAACCATTCTCTTCTTTTCTTTTCTCTTTTTGTTTTATTTTCTTCCACTTCTCTCCCCTCTCCCTATCTTGAATCTCTTAGTTTGCATGTGAATAATTGGTCAATAAGAAAAACCCATAGTGTCATCGAGTCTAGTTGGTAAGTTTTGTGGATTTAAATTTAATGCAACTTGGTTGAATGTGCGAGTTCTTGTGAAAACCACTTTGATGAACCTCCCTCGGCGTTTTGAAAGTTAAATCCCTGTGTGAAAAATCAAAAATAGGAACTTAGAGGATTTTTGTTGTGATTGTATGATTTATGATAAGTTTGGAGTGAAAAGGTGCACACTCTAGGGATTGTATCTCGGTTAAACAATTTGAGAAAACGTCCGGGTAAGGAATTTGAGCCTCCAACATGTTTTTAGGAGAGCATGGAAACTTAGCAATGTAAGTGTTGTTTGGAAACTAAGTTTGGGGTGGCTACAAAGTTTATCATGTTATTTTGCGTTGAAAAAAAATGCAAACATGCCAAAAAGGGCAAAAATGAAGAAAGAGGTGTGAAAGGGAAAAAGATTGTAGCCACCCAAAGTAAGAAAAAAAAAAGAAAAAAGAAAAAAAGAAATGAGAGGAAGGATCAAAAAGTTTAATCGCCAAATTTCATGCTCTCATAAATCTTAGGGTCTTAGCCTTATACCTTTGTATATCCTACCTTTAGCCATTCCTCATTACAACCTTTAAAATACCTTTTGATGATGTATGCATGTTTTCATGGGAACACTACAAAAAAAAAAAAGGTCATTTAGCGACCGAAAATAGCGACCGAATATAATAGTTGCTATTTGCTACCAAAATTGCGACCGATTTTAGGATCTACAAGAACACTTGTTATAATTAATCTTACGACCGAAATAGCGACCGAAAAGTAGGGTAGCAGAGCCGTCGGTAGCTATTTCGGTCGCTAACTGAAGTTGTAAAATTTTATTTATTTTTGTGACCGATCTTAATTCGGCCTCTAACCCGCGTGTAAAAACTTTTAATGTAGAGCATTTTTGCGACTGATTTTAATTCGGTCGCTAACTTGGAGAATTAAAATTTCAAAATAACTCATCCGACGACCGAATTTGCGACCGTTTTAAAAAATTTAATTACGGCGACCGAATTGTTTGGTCGTTAAAAATTAAATCCCTAAAAATTAGCAGATCCTCTTTTTTTCTCCATTTTCGCTCGAACTCTCCTCTCTCTCACTCTTTCTCTCTATCTCACTCCACCCACTTCCCTGTTCCGACTGTACACCGCCACCTCTAGTCGTCTCGTCCTCCTCCGGTCACCACTTGGTATGGTTCTCCTCTTATCCTTCTCATTTTCTGTTTCTCCTTCTCTGTCTCTCACTATCTCTTCCTCCTCCCAGCAGCACCGCACCACCACTGCCACCACTGTAGTGTCCTGACCTCCTCCTTTGGTAAGGTCTCCTCTCATCTCTCTTTGTGTCTCTCGTTCTCTCTCTCTCTCTCTTGCTCGGTTCTTTGTCTCGGTTTCTCTCTATGTCTCTCTCAGGTGTTGTCTCTTCCTCCTCCGGTCACTACCACCATCTCAAGGGGCTCTGTTCGCATGGCCACCACCCCCACAGTCTGCCCTGATCAGTTCTGTCTCAGGTCCGGGTTTAGGGATGGGTATTTATGCTGCCAAATTAATCATTGATGTTGTTCTAGTAAAACCCGGAGTAGAGAAATTCTTACAGTAGGGGTATAATGATTTAAATAACTTATTGGATAGATAATATATGTTAGCTTCCTCTTGATTCACTATCTCTAAGACTGTATTGCTTGGAAGTAAGACTACTATAAGTTTCATGGCCATCCCTGCATAAAATAAGCAAATATGAAGCCAAGAATTTAATTAGTAAATTACAGGCACATTGTAACTAGACATAAGGAAGACTATGTTAATATGAGTTTGAAGACCAAGTCAATGACAAATTGATAAGAAATTAGATATCAAAATAGATTATTATAAATAGAAGTATTGACTTAGATGCTTGTGAGCTATAACTACAATAACAAGCATTTAAGGAACAAGCATACACCCACCAACAACCAAATATTTGTCAGTTTGTTGAAATGTTAGTATTTGACATGTTAGTTGTTGGTAGGTTATCAAGTCACTTTTTTTTTGGTATTAAATAGCTATAATCTGAAGCCTGATTATCAAATGGTTTGGACTTGAGTGGTAAACTCTACATTGAACTTGTTTGATATATATTGTATTGTATAAACAAACCAACTTGCTAGGAAGTACGGCTGTTTCACCAAGCCTTATGCTCCACACCCAAGTGTTATATACTTCATGACTTAAATATTATAAGTGGTGCATTAAGTCATTGATGATAGATTATTTTTTACATGGTTGTCTAATTCCTTTCTGTTCTATTCATGACATGAATACAGAAATAGATTCATTTGCATGAAGTTTGCTAAAGGTTCATTTAATCAATTGGTTTGCATTGCTTTATGTACAACTCTCTCTCTGTTCAAATCTGTTATTCATGTGTACATCCTTAAGAAATTCAAAGAGTTCAAGACCCAATATAGCAATGATTTAAAAAACACAGAAAGAGAGGACAAAAGTAAAAGGCCTAATGGCTTTCAACAAACTCTTAAATGTTAGTATTTGACAGGATTAATTTTATTTATGCATTATAGGTCCTTGTTCTATTTCTCTTGAGTTGAAACCGAGTCCCTTCGCCCCCTCTCCATCTCCACAGGTAATCAATTGCTCGTAATGGCAATTTTTCGAACTTTTATATTACTAACTTGAATACAATTAAGTTGGATCTAAGGATATTAATTTGCTTTCGTATTGTCTTATTTTATTTATCAGTTTCTGATCTTTGTTGTCTGCGGCTCCTCCCTTTATCCTTACTTGGTTTTGCATTTTGTCGCTTTGGTAAGTTCTCTCAATACTCTCTTTTAAGGTTCTGCTTTGTCTAATAGGTTCTGATTGTGTGATGCTTGTAATGTGTTATGTGAATTATTGTGTTGTTTGTTAGTGGAGAGCTGAGCTCAATAGAATATGATCCTATTTAAAAGGCAAGATGTTGGTTGTGTGCCGATAATTTAATGTTTATGCATGTGTTTGCAATATGTGTTGTTTGTTAGTGGAGAGCGGAGCTCAATAGGATGTGATCCTGTCCGAAAGGCGGGATGCTGGTTGTGTGCTGATAATTTAGAAGTTATGCATGTGTTTGACAATTATGTGTTACTTGTTAGTGGAGAGCGGAGCTCAATAAGATGTTTGCTACAATATTTTATCAAAGTTTGTATTGATTTACGTTGCAATATATAAGCTCAACTATTTTTCAATATTTATAGGTTAATGGTTTAATTTTTTGTTAGAGTTAATTGTTAATTTACGAAAGCCTTAGTTTCTCGTTTGAGATTCAATATTAATGAGCATGCGTACCTTCTCAAGGTATGCATGCTCATTGTATTGAATCTTGAATTGTCCAAGTGGGACAGTTTGGGAAAAAACCTTTTACACACTCGTACAATAGTCATTTCTATATTCAAATGCCTTGTATACTTGACGAAATCTTGGTCTGATGCATTTCCTTTTGTTCTCCGGTGCATACTTGATCGTGGTGGATCCCACCGTGCTCGAGTCGTGTACTTGGAGACCGATGGGAAATGCTGCCGAAATTTCGTTAAGTATAAGGCATTTGACTAAGGGATTAACTATTATTAACCGAGTGTGGTAAAGGTTTTTTCTCGAATGGCATAGGTTCATACCTTGTCAAAAGAAGGAGATTGCTGGAGTTATTGGAATGCACTGTAATATATAAGTGTCGTTGTAAGGTTGCTCAGGCTATTTAATTGGCAGCAATAGAGATTCCGGAGAATCGGGAATGGATGTATCGTAGGTTGTATCTGAATAAACATCTTAGGGAAGAGTTTAGAGTTGGAGTGACTAGGATGCCTAGGAATGTTGATTCGGGTGAAGGTTGTTCAACTAGTCGGGCCTCCTATATTACTATTCAACTATCCGGGCAGATTTAGTGGCAAATCAAAAGGATATTTCTTAGAGCAGTGTGACATTAATGCTGCTCATCTGTACATCCTTCAAAATTGTGAAGAGGTGGCACCATATATACAGTAAGTGTCTACAATGTCTTTTATAAGTTCAATTGTCATTTATTATTATTAATCGTCTTGCTGTTAACTGATGGTGCTCGAATCCGCAAGTGAACGGCTTCGTCATCAAGTAATAAAAAGATCGAATCCACAGGGACCGTGATCTTAAATGACTATCAATTATTAAATCAATTAAACTGGACTAGAAAAAGATTTGGAAACGATTTTTGTTTTTAAAAGATTAACTAACAAATCAAATATCTAAAACGCAATCAAACAAAATCGCAATCAAATCAAATCTGAGATTTTCAATATCAAAAGAGATTTCCAGGAATTGGGTTACCAACAAGACTGCTCATGTTACTAAATTGACTACCCCTATTGTTAATTATCGAAATTTGCTTTGAAGGTGAATTTATCCTAAATAAGTTAATGTTCCCTCTCGGGATACAAGAACCGTGCCCGATTAAACCAACCCCTACTCTCGTGGTAATTGAATTTAAATCGAACCTTTTAAGCTTTGTGACAATTCAGTGCACCCTCGAAGGATTGCTTCTAACTCTCGTGATTTAAGTCCTAAGTTCAATCCCTATAGATCCAATACCTAAGTTCACCGCTAGGTTCCTCCTCGGAGTATCTGTGACATGCAAATAAGTGCGCACTGGATTCACAAGTAATTTATGCAATAGGAATCAAATTGAAAGTAAAATTGAAATTAACAAGAAGTAAAACGTCAATTCATAACATAAAACAAATCTTGGGCATAGCCCCAATTCCTAGAAATAAAAACAACCACTTAAGCATTGTCATGTTCATAGCAAGTTTGATTAACAAAAGCATAAAAGAAAACCTAAGAGAAGAGAAGAAATTGAGAAGAAGAGAAATCCTAGTTTTTGCCTAAGGTAGTAGCCCAAGGGATCCTATTTTCGAGCCTAATTGCTCTATTTATAGAGTAGGGTAACTTGAATCCCAAGCAATTACAAAATCAGATCTAATCAGCTTTTAAAATTCTAGATATTGCCCGTCACGGCCGTGATGCCCGTCACGGTCGTGATGCCTTTCACGGCCAGGCCGTGACAGATTCTGTCTTGGAAAACTTGGCACTGATGGCCTGTCACGGCCGTGATGGCCATCACGGCCTGGCCGTGACAGGTTCTGACTTTTTCGTTCTTTTCTTTTCAGCCTTGCTCTATCATGGCCGTGATGGCTGTCACGGCTAGGCCATGATGGGTTCTGTTTGTCTCAGTTTTCTTGTTTTTCAAGCTCCATCTTCATGCAAGCTGCATCATGGTTGATCTTGAACATTTTAATCTTCAATTCCTGCACAACAACACCACAAAACCGCCTTACCCGTTCCAAGGTAAGAACTAACAAAAATTAAATTAAAAATGCCTAAACTACATGAAAATGCATGCAATATGATAAAGAAATATGAGGTGTAATCACACTCATCATTAACCTCCCATGTGTAGGTTGTATGGCAATTTTCTAAAGGAAATCCAACCTGACATTTCTAATGCTCGGGTTGATCGAGAAATTACTTCTCACTTTGCTACATGGTTCAGTAAATATGTAGGTTAAGCATCTTCACTTCTTACTTCTCTCCTTAAATATATATGGTGTATAAGTTGGATATATTATTCCAATTTGTAGGTATTAGATCCAGTACACAATGTTCAAAATTCATTGTTGAATAATTTGGCATGGGGGCCTAAAAGATGGGTTACATCATGGAATACTTACTTTGTAAATGGATATAAATTTAACACAATAAAATGGAATGAAGGAATGCAGTCGTGTAACTATGGTGTTTGTGTGCGAGCCACTAATGGCAATGTAGAGGATGATTTCTATGGGGTTCTAACTGACATCCTTGAACTCGAGTATATCGGTTTCCCCGTGATGAAGTTAATTCTATTCAAGTGTGATTGGTTTGATCCTACTCTTGACGTAGGGACAAAAATCGATAAAAAGTATGGCATTGTTGAAGTTAGGCTATCTCGTCGGTATAATAAGGCGTACGACCCATTCATTTTTTCACAACAGGCATATCAAGTTTATTACACGCCATATCTCGAAGGACATCAATGCTGGTTATGTGTCATTAAAATAAAGGCTCGCAGTACAATTACTGATAATGTAATCAACCGGCCTGAAAAAGATGCACCGTACCAAGATGATGAGTTTTTCGGGGCCCATGTACCGTTGCAAATTACGTCAGACATTATTGTTAATTCTCTGGCGGACATTTCTGGCGATGGGGAAGAAGTTGAAAGAGAGTCAATGAATCAATCTGAGATGGAAGAATCTAGCAAAGACACATTCCAATCAAGTGAGACTGATGAAAGTGGGGGTGAATTTAGTGACGGAGGTTCTACTTAAGTAATTTATATATGCATTATTCATTGTGTAATGTTTATTTATGTCTAAACTTGTTGATTAATTAGTTATTACTTATATTGTGATTTAATAGCTTTATCAATTTTTACACAGATGGCCGATTCCGCTAGAGATATGGGGCAGCATGGTGGTCGTCGGGGAGGCCATGGCAGAGGTCGTGCTGCGAGAGATCCTCCCCCGACCGACCCACATACTTCAGATCAAGATCACCTTGCCGGTACCTCTGTGGACGGGCCACAGGGTAATGGAGGTGCACCCACCATGCAGGCTCATGATGTTGGGACACAGGCTGCACCGTCATCATCCACACCTGTGTCAAGACCATCATCATCAGCGACGCAGGAAAGCTGTGGTTTATTGGACAGGAGGACTTTTCTTATCCCCAGGGGGGATAACGAGTAAGCTTATTTATTTTTTGTATATATAAGTATCACTAATTTCCATTTTACTTGTTATTTATTTATTCAAAACGTTTATTAATGCTCTAATTATCTTGTAGCTTTCTGCCAGTGAAGGACCCTTCTGATTCGATCTCGAAGATCCTACAGCAGAAGTTTGATGGTTCATGGCCTACATGGAATGGGATCCCAGAGGGCCATAGGGATCAACTGTTTAAAGAGTTTAAGGTAACAATTTATTATGTTGCAGAAAGAGTATAGGCGGAACACTGCTTTGGAGAAGATCATCAGGGCCATATTTGAGCATAAAGGCTCATTGGTCATGAAGAATCTAATGAACAAGCTTAGGGATGGTAATAATAAGGGGAAGTGGTTGGAACCTGAGATCGGGAGGGGGGTGGAATAGTATCGAGCTTCTGATGGTGGTGTATGTGCTTACACCGGCAGCTCTAAATCAGTCGCCATCCACTTCGATGAGCTGGTAATACTTAAAACTTGAATAACTTTTCATACTATTTAATTAGTTTTCATTTATTATTCTCATGATTTTAATATTAATTTTTTGTGCAGAAAGTACAAAATGATCAACCCCCCACTGCTATGGAGTTGGTGGAAAGGACGAAGAAGCTGAGGTCGGGGGAATGGGTCAACGATAAGGCTCGTAACTATGCTGTAAGTAAAAACAATATAGTATATACTTTTCATTTATTATTATTGATTTGTTAATATATATTAATTATAATTGTAACTAAATCTCTTCATCTATACTTTACAAGTGGGCTTCAACGAGAAGAAGCACGATGACATATCACGTGCCTCACAGTCACAGGACGAGGCATTGACTGGAGAGGGACCCCGCTCTCCTGTCTCCGTCGATGATAATGCAATTTATTTGGAGGTCGTCGGGGGCAGGAACAAGAAGGGGCACGTGTATGGCCTCGGACACCTGGGTAGCGAGTTTATTGCTTCATCGTCCGGTATCGTTGTTCATTCCTACGCGGATACTGTCCCTCTAGAGCAGTTCAACCAGAGGCAGGACACCATCACGCAGCTGAATGCAGAGCTTTGGGAGAAGAGGGAGAGAGAGCAGCAGATGGCGGATCAGATTGCACAGTTGACTCAGTCACACCAGCAACTGATGCCAGAGGTCCATCGAGCAGGGCTAGGCACTGCAAATGGTGTTGCAGCAGATGAGGATCCAGCCTCTTTAACACCCCCCCTTGGGCATTACTTCGTGAACACGTGCGGAAATAAATTAAAAAGAAATTTGCTAGTTGCTTTCGGAAATTGATTTACTTTAAGTTAGAAAATTTGGGTGTAAAAAGTTTTCTTCTTACCACTTCGGAAGAATGTGAAGCACACGACAAAAACTGTACATTTATACTATACTTGACAACACACATATCCCAATTTTATTTATAAACAAACCTTCCACAATGTACAAACTTTTCTTAAAAGTCTTTTCTTATAAACGATATGAAAACCATCAAGACCCATGTACTAAACTTTTTAAAACATACATCCTTAAACACAAACCTAAGCTGGTCGTTCTACAAGACACTCACTGATAAGACCCCGTGATCATCTCTATGATTACACCTATTCTCGCAATCCGGACTTAAGTCTCCAAATGACTTAAGGAACTCCTCTGCAACATATGTACTCGTGTACCAAGGTACAACAGCAAGCCAGAAGAACAAGTATATGTAAGGATGAGAACCAATATATGGATTTTAAAACGATAACTACATGCACGACACACAAACATCATATAACATGTATAGTTATAACAACATCAATGTTCGGAAATAAACAAATAATTTATCAAAGGGTTTCATACCCGATAGACATCATCATTTTTAAAAACAAATGACACTTCAATATTCGTCATCTAAACTTTTGAACTTAATCTCTGGAGATATCCCAACGTCGTATCAATAACATCAATTATTTGGTCCGTCAAGGTTCCGAGTTCCAACTATTTAAGTAAGTAACTCGGTAGGATACGAGCTCCAACCATCATTGTATGTAGTTCACAAGAACATCCAACGATAATCGTACTTAACTCGGCCTATAAAATATCACTAATATCCGAGCTCCATAAATAGTCGTAAGTAGCCCGGTCTTTCCTAGACCCCACTTTTATTCCATCCAAAGGCGAAATGTACACCATAACATTAATACCTACCAAGGTATCAAGCATAAAACCTTTAGGCACATCTGCCGCATAATGCATGTAAAACATTTTGTTCATGTCATTTTCTTTGTGTTCATTCTTTCCTTGTCGAAGTTCAAAGGCTCACGACCAACCACATTTTTAAATTATTCTTTCGTCATTAACAAAAGGACTCCAAGCCCAAAAGTGCAAATCACAAAGTCTAGACCGATGCACCAGTCTTAGATTCGTAAATTTTAGCACACAAAATCAATACATCTTTTATAGTACATGTCATTCACCTTTAGGACATACTGTCCACATCATAGAACACCAGAATCCCGACGTCTAGGCCACTAGGTCTGTATTTCGTCTTTAAAATCATTTTCGTTCTGTGAAACAAAAATCCACAACAAAACTCCACAACTTATCCAAGTTGTTGGAAATAACATCATTGTACAAAACTAATTTGCAGAAAATCCCTTTTACGTTGGAAATTCATTTATAAAATCATCAAATCTCTTAAAACTCATTTTAAACATCTTTGTCTTGAACCTTAGTTCCAAGAAAAATGTTGATTTGAGATTAACTCTCGATTCTGACAAATATTACTGTTTAAAAATGCTTTTCGTAAATATTTTCGGAATTAACCGTCGTTTGGTATTTTAAAACATTTTAAGTCAAAATTTGACTTTTATAGTAAAATAATTTTCTCAACACCATAATAAAATCAATTTTGAAATTTATTCTCTTATAATCATGTTTTCTAATATTTGGTAATTTCTTGCGTAAAAATTAGCAATACTAAAATATTTTCACGGTTACGCCCTCACTATGACTCATAAAACACTCTTATGCCGTTAAATCATTAAAATAATAGTATTTTTAACTATTCCACATTTTTAACTAATCAAAACATTAAGTAATATTATATTACTATATTCCATCAACTAAAATTCGATATTCTTAAAAAGTTTTTTAACGCTTTTATCTTCTTAATTAATTGAACACTGACCACTGTCGAGCTTTTCAATCAACAACCAACAACCAACATATATAACATTTCCACATCCACAATGTAGCATATAAAACAGTTTATAGCATGCATTAAATGTTATAGTAACAGTAAATAAATTAACTATGCGGGATAATTTAAAAATACCACAAGCACACTCAAATAACTTATACAGACCACAACTAATAGCATATAGCTATCGGAAAAATCCCTCAGGTACTCTCCTTACCTCTTGGAGATTTTTCTTTCCGAATTAAATTCCGCCGAACGTCCGATTCCAGTAAAATGCATACACGATTCACACCAAATTACCCTTCAACAAACCACAACCAATAAATCAATCAACAAACAATTACAACACCTAATTTCTATGGATAGGGTTCGGCCATGATAATATAAAAATGGTTAAAAATTTCTAAAATTCACATGCTCTTGGATTTGTGATCCTTAAGCATTAGAGATTACATAATTAATGATCATGACTTGAATTTGAAACAAAATTCTCTAACACCAAGGTTTGGGTTTGTTCGGCCTTCACACAACAATTTGGCTAGAAATGTTAAAATTTTACAAACTTGAGTTAGGTTTCGGCCTTGACACAAAAATTGGCCTAGAAATTGATTTTATTTTTCAATCTTTTGGATTCAATAAGACTAGGTACTAGATAGATTATAACAAGTGTTATATGAAACAACGATAAAATCAAAACCCATTTTCCCCAAGTTTTTGGAGTTTCGGCCCACTCTAGAAATATATGAAGGAAATTTTATTTTTGTTCATGCTCCTGAATGATAAATATAGGGATGATTACAAGATCATGGAAAATGGTTTCATGATCATAGGATTTTTCTATGATTTTCTAGAGATTTTCAAACTTCTAGATCTAAGAATATAAAATGATGATCATGGCATTGAATCATAAAAATGAATGAAGAACCTACAGCTTATTGATGATAAGGAGTAAGGTATACCTCTTGGAATTTGAAATTGACCAAAGAATCCACTAGTTGCTTCACACTTTTTGGCTATGGAAACTTAGAGTTTTGTAGAGAAAAATGCACGGAAGAAGATGAAGTTTGATGGAATGAGAGTGAGAGGCCTCATTTGATGCTTTGGGTTGTGGGAATAGAGGGTTAAAGGGTCCAAATTATGTTAATTTAGGGATAAAGAAGTAATTTCACTTAGGGGCAATTTTGGTATTTAAAACCAACTTAAGGGCATAATAGTCATTACACTTCTAATGTCATCATGACAAAGATGTGGTGAGGATTGGTTGGAAGTGTGACTGATTTGTGACCACAAAAGCAAGAGGAAGAAGTCAATTTGAACTTGTCTTGCCTTAACCATGGTTAATGTTGAACTAGGATAGGTTAGGTTAGGGGTATTTTGATCTTTTCACACATAAACCTATCATCACATAACTTAAATGCTAGGTTAGTTACCCCTATGACTCACCACCCTAGGTGGTAAGATGTCTCCTCATCTGATGTCGGGTTTTGTCTCTGCACGTCTGTTCTCGACTCCGTCGATTATCCGATTTAGGTTTTATGCCCAAATCAAGTATAATAACCTATTTATTTTGAAATTTTTCAAAATAACCTATATCATTGGAAAATCGATGAAAACCCTAATGGTTTCATTCACGAGTCAAAATTAGGTTTTCTGATCAGTAAAATTTTACTGTCATTGAAAACACAGACCAGGTTCCATTTGAATTTTCAACCAAAAAATTAACGGTAACACTCTACCATAAAGTAGAGTATAAATATCCTTTGGTTTATCCAAAATCATTTTCTAAGTTTCATATAAAAATATAAATATTTATTTATATTTATATCGATCTTAGAAAGTAGAAAAATCGAAGTGTTACAGCCTCCAATTGTTGTGGATGGTGCTCCAGCAGTTATGGCGCCTGGTGTCGCTCCTCCAGTTATGCCGTCTCCTGCTGCTAATGATGCTGCTCTAGAGGATGATCAGATGGTAGACGTCGGCGGCACGAATGATGCTCCTCCACCTCCGCATGATGATTGAATTTTTTTTTTTCATTTTATGGATTTCTAGACTATTACTGTGTGACCTTTTTTTTATTTATACACATTCATTATTTTTATATTTGTGAGTTGCATTAGTAATTAATGTTTTAAATAAATTTTTAAATCCCTACCAAAAAAATAAATTTTTTAAAAACACTAATATTAATGTTTTAAATAAATTTTTAAATAAAAATGAAAAAAAATAATATTAATGTTTTAAATAAATTTTTAAAATAAAAAATACATAATTAGTCTTAGCGACCAAAATAGCAATCAATATTTCAGTCGCTATACTTAAGTTACAGGAAAAAATTTAAAAAATTATAAATTATTTTATGGTTAGCGACCGAAAACGCGGTCGCTATTTTGGTTGAGGTAACCAACATTAACGACCAAATATCAGTCACCAAATTCGGTTACCGCGATTATGTGACTAATTTAGCTGCGATCGAATTTTATAATTTAACGACCGAATATTCACTCTCTAGTTGGCGACCGAAATACAAACTCGGTCGCTAATAGGGATAGCGACCGAATTATCATGTTTAACGACCGAATTCTTCGGTCGCTAAAGATTTTTTTTTTGTAGTGGAACTTTGTTTTAGATGAAAATCAAATTCATGGAAAGTGCCCTTGAAATGTGTAATTGAGTGAAATTGATAGCCTAGACAAATTGAGTGAATCAGTGAATTACTAAATGCCCTTTGTGAGGAAGGCAATTGTTTGAAATTTGTGATCTCCCTTTTGTGTGTATCTTTGGATCCCTTGCTTAGAGTAAAGATTGCTTTGACGATGAATTTATCTTTTGATCAAAAGTAGATGCACATGGGGGTGACCATAATGAATAATTGGGGGGGGCATCAAGTTGAAAAAGAAACTGTAAACAAAATGCATGAAGCTCGGTTAAATTTGATTGAATCCATGAATCTTACCTTGTATTGAGTCTTTTTTTTAGTTTGCTTGGGGACACGCAATGTTTAAATTTGGGATATTTTGACAAGCCTCTAGCTTATCTAGTTTTATGGCTAGAAAGGTTAAGGTTTTTATGCTAATCGAGCGATTTAACCTCGTTGATCACCCGAATTTGGCTCCTTTTGTCCCTAAGAAACATTTTAAGTCTCTTATAGAGTTTTTAGGAATTTTTGGGTTACTTTTTTAGTCAATAAAGCAATAACATGCTATTTTTATATTTTATGTTAAAAGTAAAGCTCGAAGAAGCAAGGAAATTTGAAGAAAACAAGCTAAAGGTAAAGAAGAGTGTCTCGCCCTACGAGACAATGCTCGCCTCGCGAGCCAGAGCTACAGATTGAGTAGGAATTGCACATATTTAGGCTCGCCTCGCGAGCAAAGATTCGCCTCGCGAACCAGACTTAGGGAATCTGCAACTTATCTGTCTCGCCCCGCGAGACAGTCCTCGCCTCACGAGCATTCAAAATCCTGATGGAGCCAAAATTGAGTATTCACCTCGCGAGTGGGCACTGATTCTGAAAATTATAAATAGCTTGTTTAGGTAAGTTTTGAGGGAGCTTTTGTTTTTGGCTAATCCTAGTTTCCTTGGAGTTGCGTCTCGCTGAGTTTTACACTTTCTTTCTATCCTCTAGGATGAATTCTTGTATCTCTTGCGTTGTTACTGTGACTATAAGGAATTAATTCCCTATTCTAAAGGAACGATGAAGCCACCTTTGATGTCATAGTGCATTCAAGTAATGTTTTCTTATTCCCTTATCTCTTTTCTTGTTTCTTAATTCTGTTTTGCTTGTGTTAATCATAATGGCCATTGGTTAACTAGTCTAGTGCGTTGATACTGGTAGGAGATTCATACTTAGGACTTGAATTAAGAACATCGTTTGAATATATCTTGGCATAGAATAGGAAAACAGTGCAATCATAATAAGGAACCAAGAACTTAATGAATCTAATTGTGGGTTGTTCGGATCGGCAGATTGTCAATTTGTATGTTTAGGTATTTCCTTTTGAATAGCGGCGGTGATATTAGGATAATTGAGGGTTCCTGATTGGCAAAGAATTTGAACATAGGGATTGGAGAATAATCACTTGGGTAACTTGCATTATTGGGTAGGTGGATTCGTAACCTTAGAAGCCTTAGCCATTAATTTTATCTTTTTGTTATCTTTTAGCAATTTTAGATAATTGTTCTTGATATCTTTTGTTATCTAATTCCCTCTCTCTCTTCTCAACAAACCATTATTGACTTGGTCAATGCTTTGAGTTTCCTTGATAATTTGGTTAAATTGGTCTCCCAATCCTTGTGTTCGACCTCGATATTGCTTACCGTGTTTTTATTACTTACAATGAACTGGTACACTTGCCGGACTCGCATCAAGTTTTTGGCGCCGTTGTCGGGGATTGGCACAACCAATTTTCCTAAATTTTAGGAAAATTCAAAATTTTGATTCAGGATTTTTTTTCTCTTTTAAATTTCTGCAATTTTTATCTTTTTCAACTTCTTTGATCCACTTGGTCTTGGCTTGTTTTTGTGTATGCGAGGTATCGTTCCACCGGGAGACTTGCTATACGACCCAGAGATTCGACGGACCGAGAAGCGGTTAAGGAAGGAATTGAGAGAGAAAATGAGACTTGAAGCAATCCAACCCATCAATCTTGAAGGGATGGCAGAAGGAGATCCTCCGGCTTACAAGTTTCTCTATGAGTACAATCGTCCTAACTTGGATGATTGTGCTTCTATTGGTGTCAGGCCGACCATCACTGCAATTCTTTTGAGATCAAGTCATCGGTTCTGAACCAGGTGCAAAGGAATCAGTCTGATGGGAGTGCAAGCCAAGATCCTCATAGGCATATTGCACACTTTTTGGAGATCTGTGATATGTTGAAGACTCCTGGAGTTTCAGATAATTCCTTTCATTTGTGTATATTCCCTCTTTATTTTAGGGATAGAGCACGCGATTGGCTAGATCTAAATTTGGATAGAGGAAGCACAACTACTTGGGAGGATATGGCTCAGAAATTCCTCACAAGGTTCTTTCCTCCTCAAAGAGCGACACAACTGAAGATAGTCGTTACTTCATTCAGGAAACATGAGGATGAGACTTACAATGAAGCTTGGGAGAGGTATAATGTGCTATTGAGGAGATGTCCTTCTTTCTACTTTGATTTGGTGACGAAGGTTCAACATTTCTTCAATGGGTTGAGGGGTCGAAACCAGATGATCTGTGATGTTGTAGCTGACTATTCTTTCTCTTGCAAGTCAGCGGAGGATGCATGGGCGTTATCGGAGAAGATGTCTAGGAATGACTCCAACCGTAATGGTAGTCACTCTTCTAGTGCATCTCAACAAAATTTATCCGGAATTAGTGCATCATCTATTGAAGCTATTCTTGAGCAGAACGCACTTCTAAAGAAGCAGAACAAGGCACTTAATATTAAGATGAAGGTGAACGCAGTACGGGAAGGATTGCCACCGGGTTGTGATTTTTAAAATGGTGACCATGACTGTGAAAATTGTCTGGGTAAATTTTCTCAGGAGCATGTGGACTCGTGTCACAATTTCTATGACACAATGCCACAACGCAATGACTATCAGAGGAACAGACAGAATGACTACCACAATGGGCGAAATTGGAATGTCAGGAGAGACCATCCGAGTTACTCTTGGAGTAACACCAGTGGTGGATTGGTCGGGAAACAACAACAGAATCAAAGGCAGAACTCTGGAATTCAACAGCACAATACTTAGGAAGCTCTCCCTAAGCCTAATCCGTTACAGATCATAGATGGTGGGAAGCAACCATGGGAATTGGCTTTTGAAAAGACTAGTGCGGCCATTGAGAAGTTAACAATGCATACAGACACAACCATTAACAAGTTGGCAACTCACACAGCGGCAACAATTCAGAATCTTGAGAGGTTGCACAACTTACAAAACAACTGAATGAGCGTCTTCCAGGATCTTTCCCAGGTAATATAGAGAACAACCCCGAGAATCAATGCAATGCCGTGACCACTAGAAGCGGTAAGGTGTTGGAATCAAATGGGGGAGCTACTAGTTCTCATGAAGGTGAAACTCTGGAACAACCACAAGTGGAAACAAAGCAAGCAAAGGAAGAAGAGGTATCTAGTGAGAAAGTGTCGGAGCAAGGGGGAAATTGAAACTATTGGACGAAGAATTTCAAATAAAGAAGTGGGTTGAACCCTAAGATCTTCATCCATTCATGAAGGTACCATTCCAGAAAGATTGAAGAAGTTGTTACAAGATAAGCAATTCAATAAGCTCCTTTATGTATTCCGTAAGCTTCAAATCAATATTCCATTTGCGGAAGCCTTGGAATAAATGCCATCTTATGCTCGATTCATGAAGGAGCTTCTCTCCAAGAAACTGAAGATAGTGGATGAGGAAACGGTTGCTTTGACCGAGACATGACTATTGGGAAGACACTGTGTGATTTAGGGGCAAGCATCAACTTAATGCCCCTATCTATGATGAGGAAGCTTGGCATTCAAGAGGCCAAAAGTACTATGATGTCACTCCAACTAGCGGATCGTTCTATTAAATACCCTTATGGGGTGGTGGAGGACTTATTAGTAAAAGTGGACAAATTCATCTTTCCGGTGGATTTTGTGGTGCTAGATAGGGATGAAGATGCCGAGATCCCTCTTATATTGGGTAGGACTTTCTTGGCCACTGGTGTACTTTTATAGATGCGCAACAAGGAAAGCTCACACTAAGGGTGCAAGATGATAATGTAGTCTTCAATGTTTTTGAAGCAATGAAGCATCCGGTTGAGAAATATTATGCATATAGTGTGGATGTGGTAGAGCCAATTGTGAAATCTATAGCCACACATGAAGCCCATGGTTCTACACTTGAAAAAATGTTGGTAAAATCCCATGATGAAGATGAAGAAGGGGACTTCTTAGAAGATGATGATTATCTGTAGTGTTTGAAGAACATGGAAGCATTGCCAAAATTTCCCAAGGATGAATGCCAACAAGAAAAGCTTGACAAGGAAGGAGTGGAAGAGGACAACAAGGAACCGGAGTTGAAGCAACTCCCCACTCACCTAAGGTATGAATTTTTGAGTGAGGGTGGATATCACCCGGTTATCATTAGTAATGCTTTGGAAAA
The DNA here is from genome assembly GCA_030762895.1 of Sophora flavescens. Lineage (NCBI taxonomy): Eukaryota > Viridiplantae > Streptophyta > Magnoliopsida > Fabales > Fabaceae > Sophora > Sophora flavescens. Next base: position 164,161,888 of record CM061065.1, read on the forward strand.
AGATGAAGAAGTCAAGCTCTTAAGGGTTCTTAGGGAACACAAATCCACAATTGGGTGGAAGATTTCAGATGTAAAAGGAATAAGTCCTTCTTTATGCATGCACAAAATTTTGATGGAGGATGATTACAAATCGGTGGTTCAACCACAAAGAGGTTTAAATCCCATCATGAAAGAAGCGGTGCGTAAGGAAGTGATTAAACTTTTGGATGCCAGAATTATCTATCCAATCTCGGATAGTAATTGGGTTAATCCAATTCATGTGGTCCTGAAGAAAGGTGGCACAACCGTGGTGGTCAATGAAGACAATGAGATGATTCCAACAAAGACCGTCACGGGAAGAAAAGTTTGTGTGGATTATAGGAAACTAAATGATGCAACAAGGAAGTATCACTTCCCTCTTCCCTTCATTGATCAAGACCAAGAGAATACGGCCTTCACATGTCCATATGGCCTTCACATGTTCCAAAGGTGTATGCTCTCCATCTTCTCGGACATGGTGGAGAAATTCATTGAAGTATTCATGGAAGATGTCTCGGTCTTTGGGACCTCTTTTGATAATTGCTTGAAGAAATTGGCTTGCGTGTAAGAAAGGTGTCAAGAAACCAACCTTGTACTCAATTGGGAACAATGCCATTTCATGGTCAAGGAAGGTATATTTTTGGGGCAGAAAAACTCCCAAAAGGAGATTGAAGTGGATCGAGCCAAGATAGATTTGATTGAAAAGCTACCCCCACCAACCAATGTGAAGGGGGTGAGGAGTTTCTTGGGACATGCAGGTTTCTACCGGAGGTTCATCAAAGACTTCTCCGGTGCACCTCGTCGCAATCAAGTAATACGGTGGTGAGACCGGTTATCGTATCCACAGGGATTGGTTGTCAATTACCAGTTCACAAATTTAACAACTATCTAGACTAATCTAAAATATGAGAGATTAAAACTAAAGAAATAAAATATTGTTGTCTTTTTGTAATTTTGTCAAACACTTGGTATGCAAACAGGGATGTGGTTAGAATTGTCGGGGTTAGACTACACTAATCCTCCCTTAATTGCAATGAAATGGTAATCAACACAAGTCCTAATTCAATTATGCCAATCAAGCCTTTTCTAAAATACTCAAGCCTAATGTCTTAGGTGCATTGAGCCTAAAACCCCAAATTAAACCCTAATGTCTTAGGTGGAATAATCTGAGATTTTGCATTAAGTTAAGACTTATAAGATTGCAAGCAGCCAACACCTATGTCTAGATTCTTGACCTACTTGGCATATGATTCATGAGCATGCCTTAACACCAACCTTTCAGTCATCTATTAAAGCAACATATCATTCCTATGGGTAGCTAATCCAAGGAAAGCATTAAACACAGAATCACATACTCATACGAAATAGAAACTTGCATTAAACACCAAATCAAATACAACAAGTTCGGAAAAGTTACATCTAACCCCAACAATGGGGATTTAACTACTCATGATAAGGAAATACAAAAAGGAAAAAGAGAAGGGATGGAGAACACTCATAGACAAGCTTCCTCCAATCTTCTCCCCATCCAAGAGCAGAGAGAAAACGCCCCCTTTTTGGGTAGAAACCCTCTCCACCCGCCGACCTCGGCTCGCCTCCAAGTGCATATTATTTTAGGTTAGAAGTTAGTCCCTTTTTCGTCTGCTGGTCTTTGTTATTTATAGGTCCGTAGCCCTTCTCGTCCTTGATGGCCATCACGGCCAGGCCGTGATGGTCTCTGACTTGGGCGCCTATTCATTCACTTATTCATCACGGCCGTGATGGATATCACGACAGGCCGTGATCGTTTCGACTTTTCCAACTAGCAGGTCACGCGGTGTGATAGCCATCACGGCCGGTCGTGACAGCTTCTGACTTTTGGCTCAATCTTTCTTCAGCTACTGCTCCCTCACGGCCGTGATACTCTCTGCTTGGCTCATAATCTTCACTTTTAAGCTCTTTTTTCATCCAAGCTCCAACAAGGCTGATTTCTGGGCATTTTTCCATTAAATCCTGCAAAACAACACACAGAAACCACCTCATCCGTTCCAAAGGAAAAACTATACAAAATCAACACTAAATTGGCCTAACTATATGCAAATGCATGCCGAAATGTACATGAAAAATGAGGTAAAATCACACTCATCAAATCACCCCAAGCTTAAGACTTTGCTTGTCCTCAAGCAAAAACTAAGGCCAGAAGAGATAAACAGTCAAAGCATGGATAGTGAACTAAGAACCCGAGTAAAATGATCCAAGCAATAGGCAATTCAAACAATTCAGCAAGAGACAATCAATTCAAGTCCAATTAGGGGCTTAAGTTTCCTAAACTCACATTCTCACTGATTCGGGCACTCTTGCTCACTTGAAGCTCACCCCAAGCTTGTTTATTTACTTGGTTCTCTTTCTTGCCTCACTCACTCAAGTGTTCAAGTATATATAACAATTCGCTCCATTTTCCTCAAGGAATGATTCCTACCATATGCTTGACTATCAACCAAATATCCACTTTATTTATGAAAACACCTAAGAATCAAGAGGTCTTTATTTGGTTGTAATGTGGCCATGGGATTAATCTTTAGGTGGGGATAACAAGAAAGGGATATCTCAAAAGGCTAAACCAAGTATCAAACATTTCAACACAAGAAACCTTCTAAAATACCTTCTTGGGTTTTCAATACATTTTTCCACCTTTCTTTTCTTTCTTTTTCTTTTATTTCTCACTTCTCTTTTTGTCATCCCCTTCTCTATTTATTTATTTTTTTTTTTTCATTTGGAGAAGGGGAGTTTTTTTTTTTTTTTTTTCCAAACTTTCAACTACCTTTTTCACCCTTTTTGTGATACTTTAGAAGGTCCCTTATCAAGTATATGTATCAAAATTTTTCAGGGTACCAAGAAAAGCATTTTTTCTTTCAGGCTCAAAATTGGGCAACTGAGGGTAGCATTTACACATTCAAAGCTCAGAAGGCCAGAAAAATACCTATTGCCTCAATCATTTTCAAAAATGTTTTCAAAAAATTTTAAGCTTCAACATGGTTTCAAGTCAAGTTCTGGAGAAAACAGACCAAGAGGAATAACACTCTACACAAAGAATGGGGGCAGATTTAGTGAGTACCCCCTTTTGGCTCAAAAGCTCACATTTATCAGTTCAAGAACCAGTGAGAAACACAAGTCTAAAGAAACATATGCTAATCATCAACTATCCAAGATCATCTCAAGCATATTCATTTGCAGCCATATCACAAGAATAAACAGAATTGGGTTCAAAAATCCACTATCACAATTTAATTGGCACTTAGCTCTCACAATCATAAGCTCAATCTAAGCAAGGGTAATCAATTCATGTGATCATGCAAACTTAAGCCTATATGAATGCAATATTTACAATGCAAGCAAAAAGATTACCCCTACCCCAAGCTTAAAGATTTACATTGTCCCCAATGTAAACAATCAAGTTGGAGAGGGGAGAAAAGAAAAAAAATAAAAATAAATAAAACAAAGCAAAAATTGGAACGGCTTACCGAGGCGGTAGCGGGTGTTGGCTCACATGCTTTATGGCTTTGTTTCTCCCTGCTCTTTTTCTCCTTCCTTTATTCAAAATCTGAAGACACTTAACAAAATTATTAACAAACCTCTTGAGCTTCTCAAATTATTCAAGAGGTTAAAGCAAAAACAAAATCTAACTAAAGAGAAGGGTTAAGAAAAGTTGGGTTGCCTCCCAATAAGCGCTTCTTTAACGTCACTAGCTTGACTCATCAAGAAGCATCCACCTGGATCCCATAACCTGTGGTATAAGGACCAAGGAATGCTAACCATGTGAGATCCTTCACCTGGATCCCACGATTTGCAGCAAAAATGTGGAAGTGAGCACTCGAAATTCATGCCGACTTCTTCAAATGGGAAGCGCTTTTCAATTCCACTCGGGTCAAAGATGACCCCTTTATCCATAAAATCTTCCCAAAAAAAATGGGGTTCAACCTCAGGCAGAGGCATGAACTCCATTATTGACTGCTTTAAAATGTGAGGTGGCAAACAATTGGAGAGGATCATTGGTGCTGTTCTGGCTTCTGCACAATCGTCACTCTCAGCATTGCCAAATCCATCACCTTCCAAATATGCAGAAATCTCCGCACAAACCACACAAGTGTTTCTCCCATCACATTCCACACATGCATAGGGGCCAATAGCATCATTTAATTCCAAAAGTTTTTCATCTTCCCCAAGCATGGTGAAATAGATGTCCTCCAATTGCCTCTTCCTTTCAGGCTCCTTAGTCAAGGGTTCAATGGGAAATGGTGCAACTGTGTTCTCCAAAACAGGGTCTTCACTTCTTGACTCGGTTGCTCCCTGACCGCGCTGTCGCCACGCGCCAAAAAGAACGAGCGATTATAAAATAATGCAGTATAGTGCGACAACTCGGATCGTCTCTCAAGGACTCTTTAGGTGTTGTTATTATTAACAGAAAATTAGTAAAAGTTAGAAATGGGGGTTTTGAGATTAAAACTAAAGTAACAAAACAAATCAAAAACAGAGAAAAGAAACAAAGCAGTTTAAGAAATTAGCAAATAAACAAAAGCGATTAACCTACTGTTCTCAGTTTCCCACTATCATTGGTTCATGCAAATCCTAAGCAGATACTAATCCCCTCCCGGTTGTAGCAACAATTAACAAACGAAAACCGCTACTACAGATGTATGTTCCTATTCCCGAAATAACAAACGGGGTTAAGCCCTCATGAACAAACGAACATGAATGAACACACGCGAAATAACAAACGCGATTATATATAGGAACATAGCATCACCGAAATGAAACAATACCACACTATACATTAATCAAATAACAAACGAAACATATAATATGGCATTGAAAAGAGAAAAGCAAATGAGACAGGAATCACAGAACCTCAAGTGTTAACAGAAACCAATTGCAGTAGATTAATCTAGGAGACTAGCTCTCCATTACAGAAAGGAAACAATAAACTAAAAAGAAAACCAAAAGACTAACTACTGGCTAAAACTAGCCAAAACTGACTAGCCACCCTTTCATTCTGCCATAGAGCAGTTTATATACAACTTCTGAAATTCAAGGCCTCGCGAGGCGAAGCACTGCTCGCGAGGCGAATAACACGAAAGGTCTGCAACTCTTTGTCTTCTCGCGAGGCGAGCATCGCTTCACGAGGCGAACGCTTCAAATTCCCAAACTGCAACGCCCGTGGCCTTCAACACGGGCAAGCCGTGATCGTCTCTGACTTTTCATGGTTGGATGATTCGCGAGGCGAGCCATTTATTCGCGGGGCGAACCAGAGACTTTGCATTTTCTTGGAACAGTCAGCTTCGGGGTCGCGAGGCGAGCAGCCTTCTCGCGGGGCGAGAAACTCCAGAATTATTCCTTTTTATTTACCTGAAAATAGAAAGTAAAAGTAAATACTTTATTCACTCTAAATCAACTAAATTAACTTAAAAACAATTTACAGACTCAAAATACTACTTAAGGACAATCAAGTCTAATTTGGGTAAAATTGATATAAAATAAGCACAAGGCCAAGGTCTTTACTAGTTATAAAACCAGTCAAACAGAGGCTCATCAAAATACCCCAAACTTAAACTTTGCTTGTCCCCAAGCAAACTACACTCAAAAACTTAAAAAGACTAAAGACCTGCAAGCTCAAAAGATTCAATCAACTTTCCATAGATTTCAAGCAATTTTTCAAAACAATTTTTCTTTCAATGTTCCCCCCTTTCAAGCAAAGCAATCCCCACATTCATTTATTCTAAACATTGAGAAATTAATCATTCAGACAATCAGAAATCTAAGCAGGGGGTCAAAGTTACACATAAAAGGGAGATCACCAGATCCAAACAACTGCCTTCCTCACAAGGGAAATTTGTATTTCACTCAATCGCTCAATTTGTGTCAGGCTATCAACAATTCACTCAATTTCACTTTTAAGAGCACTTCCCATAAATTTGATTTTCATCTCTAAATAGTTCCCACAGAAAATATGCAAGCAACATCAGAAGGTCTTTTATGGGTTGTAATGGGGCCTGGCTAAGGGTAGGATATACAAAGGAAACTAGGCTGAAGACCCTAGGAACTAAGAGAGCATGAAACATTTTTTTTTACACTGAAATTCCACTCAAGTTCCTTTTCTTAATTAATTTTTTTTAATGCTTCTGGGTGGCTACAACCTTTTTATTCAAACAGTCTTTTTGAAATTTTTGCACTTTTATATTTTTTTTCATTTTTTTTTTCATTTTTACACTTTCCTTTTTTTTTTTTTTAATCCCAAACAACACATTGCACCTTGCAGCCACCCCAAACTTTAGTTTCTTGCACCCATTCTAAGATTACATGCTCTCCTAATCCTAAGATCGGGCTAACATGGTTTTCCAGATTTTTGGGCTTATAACATTAGGTTATCAAGAATTAACAGTCTAATCAGGCTCAAAGGGGCTAACTAGGGAACATGCATTAGGAATTGGTTATTTTAGGCTAAGTAGCTATTTACAAAGAAAATGCCTAAATCATATGAAGCAAACACATAATCATGCAAATCAAAAAGAGATTCAATCAAATTCAGGAAAGTGCAACTTAAAAATGATTTCTCACGGTCAAAAACATGTTGGAGGCTCAAAACCTCACCTGGACATTCTTGCAAATTGTTTGAAAGAGATACTATCCCTAGTGTGTGCTTCCTATCACCCCAAACTTATCATAAATCATGCCATCATAATAAAATCTCAAAGTTCAGTTTTCAATCATATGGGGATCATTTTTTTCAAAAATTTTCTCAAATCCTAGGGGTAAACAGTCAATACTATCATGCAATCCATCTATGCAAAAATTAATAAAATCCAATAAACTTGCCAATACTAGACTTAACACAACTCCTGAGCTTCTCAAATTATTCAGGAGCTTTATTAAAAACGAAATAGAAATAAAGCAAGAAAAAGAAAATTAAAAGAGCAAGGTTAAGAAAAACTCATTGAAGGGCAGTTCCACCAGGATCCCATTGCTTGTAGCATAAGGCCCACGTGATGGACAAAGAGTGGAAGTTCATTCCATGCTTCCCTAACTCGCAGCCTTGATGTGGGGGTGAGCACTTGACAATTATGATGACTTCGCCGAGTGCGGCGGACTTCTCACTCCCCTTCGGGTCACAGCTGACCTCTCTATCTACAAAGTCTCCCCAATAGAAGTGGGGCTCAACCTCTTGGACTGGCCATGGTGCAAAATCCAAGGGTTCAAAATCCAGAGCTTTTGGTTTCACAGGGGGAGGTGGCAAACAGTTAGTTGGGGTCACCGGTGCTGCTTCATTTTCTGCACTTTCTTTATTCACTGCACTAACAAATTCAACACCTGCTATACATGCAGAGATTTCAGCACACACCACACAGAGGTTAGAGTTAGTACATATATTACAAGAAAATGAATCAGAAAAAGTTAGAATGTCTGGGAATTCTTCACACAGTGCATCCACCCCATTACTCTCAACACATTCAATTGTTTTACTTGAATCATCTACTCCCAAAGGTTCTTCTTTATCTTCAGGCACGGGGAAGCAGACGTCCTCCTGATCCTCCTGATCCGCATTTTCTTTGTTTCCTTTCAAGTATAAACCTGCATAACAGTGTATACACAAAGCAGCAGTACCATCACAATAACAATCATTAGAATCAGGGGATTCAACACATAATTCATCATCAATAGAAATATCATCATCAGAATTATCATCAAAAATATTTTCAGGAATAACCATCTGTGAATCCTTATGTTCCTCAAGGGGCTGTGGAGTTAGCATTGCAGCCGAGTTGGCGGTAACTTGATCAATTAGAGCCCACAACTTTTGAGATTCAGCTTGGTCCCTCTGTTGGGCTTCACGATTACTTGCCTCCATTGCCTCCATCCTCTGTTGAAATTCAAGATTGTATGCCATCCGTTGATTGTTCTCTTCCATTTGTTGTAGCATTGAAGCAATCTCATCCAAGGTGCTCTGTGAAGATTCGGAAGGTGCAGAGGTGGTCACTTGGCTAGGATAGTATGGTGGTGGCTCATTAAAATTAGGATAATACATGCAAGGTGGTTCATAATAAACATTAGGCAAATATCCATACATGTAATTATCCATGGCAATCAAACAACTAGACAAGCAGACAAAACTAAATAGAAAAGAGAAATTTTTTTTTTTTTTAAAATGTAACTTTTTGCTAATAACAACAAACAAGAGTCCCCGGCAACGGCACCAATTTTTGACCGCGCTGTCGCCACGCGCCAAAAAGAACGAGCGATTATAAAATAATGCAGTATAGTGCGACAACTCGGATCGTCTCTCAAGGACTCTTTAGGTGTTGTTATTATTAACAGAAAATTAGTAAAAGTTAGAAATGGGGGTTTTGAGATTAAAACTAAAGTAACAAAACAAATCAAAAACAGAGAAAAGAAACAAAGCAGTTTAAGAAATTAGCAAATAAACAAAAGCGATTAACCTACTGTTCTCAGTTTCCCACTATCATTGGTTCATGCAAATCCTAAGCAGATACTAATCCCCTCCCGGTTGTAGCAACAATTAACAAACGAAAACCTCTACTACAGATGTATGTTCCTATTCCCGAAATAACAAACGGGGTTAAGCCCTCATGAACAAACGAACATGAATGAACACACGCGAAATAACAAACGCGATTATATATAGGAACATAGCATCACCGAAATGAAACAGTACCACACTATACATTACTGAAATAACAAACAGAAACATATAATATGGCATTGAAAAGAGAAAAGCAAATGAGACAGGAATCACAGAACCTCAAGTGTTAACAGAAACCAATTGCAGTAGATTAATCTAGGAGACTAGCTCTCCATTACAGAAAGGAAACAATAAACTAAAAAGAAAACCAAAAGACTAACTACTGGCTAAAACTAGCCAAAACTGACTAGCCACCCTTTCATTCTGCCATAGAGCAGTTTATATACAACTTCTGAAATTCAAGGCCTCGCGAGGCGAAGCACTGCTCGCGAGGCGAATAACACGAAAGGTCTGCAACTCTTTGTCTTCTCGCGAGGCGAGCATCGCTTCACGAGGCGAACGCTTCAAATTCCCAAACTGCAACGCCCGTGGCCTTCAACACGGGCAAGCCGTGATCGTCTCTGACTTTTCATGGTTGGATGATTCGCGAGGCGAGCCATTTATTCGCGGGGGCGAACCAGAGACTTTGCATTTTCTTGGAGCAGTCGGCTTCGGGGGTCGCGAGGCGAAGAAAGCTTCACGCGGGCGAAACTCCAGAATTATTCCTTTTTATTTACCTGAAAATAGAAAGTAAAAGTAAATACTTTATTCACTCTAAATCAACTAAATTAACTTAAAAACAATTTACAGACTCAAAATACTACTTAAGGACAATCAAGTCTAATTTGGGTAAAATTGATATAAAATAAGCACAAGGCCAAGGTCTTTACTAGTTATAAAACCAGTCAAACAGAGGCTCATCACTCCCACTTCTTCTTCTTCCTCCTCATCCCTCATTGCATCATCTTCATCATCATCCATCAAGTTCTCATATGGCATTGCGGATAGAAGGGTAGAGAGTTCCTCAATACGTACCCCGAGACTTCGAATGGTATCTTCTTGATTCTTTAATTCTTCCATTGTTGTTGCCATGAAGTTCTCCAAAACAGCCTCTAAGTGAGATTGATTATCCGGGATAGGTTGCTCAACCTCGACTGGGAATGCGGATTTGAAGTTCTCCCAAGCAACTTCCAATGGGGATGGCTCATCATACCAAGGTGGGGAAGATTCCCAATGTTCCCCTTCATCCATCAAAGTATTGTTTGGAGGGTTCCCCCACCATGGAGTAGAAGTGTTGGGAAATTGATTTCCCCATTCAGAATAACCTACCATTGGTGGAGGAGGGACAGTTGCCCTTGACAGCTCATCACTCACTTGTTGGATTTTTACGGCCAACTGCAGCATATCTACCCGCAGCTGCAGCTCAGATAATTGACTTTCTGCATCAGATGGTTGATACCAATTGTAGTCCATGATCCTATCTAATCAATTTTTCACCTCACAGACAATTAAGCACAAGATCAAAGAAACAAAAACAAATATATACAAAACTAACAAAAGAAAGAGATCAATTATATACAGAAGAATAAAATAAAAAATGTCTAAACTAGTTGTCTCATTTGTTACTAATGATATTGACAAAACCAATCCCCGGCAACGGCGCCAAAAACTTGATGTGTGTTTTTTTAAGAAATATAATTAAAGGCAAGTGCACCTCGTCGCAATCAAGTAATACGGTGGTGAGACCGGTTATCGTATCCACAGGGATTGGTTGTCAATTACCAGTTCACAAATTTAACAACTATCTAGACTAATCTAAAATATGAGAGATTAAAACTAAAGAAATAAAATATTTTTGTCTTTTTGTAATTTTGTCAAACACTTGGTATGCAAACAGGGATGTGGTTAGAATTGTCGGGGTTAGACTACACTAATCCTCCCTTAATTGCAATGAAATGGTAATCAACACAAGTCCTAATTCAATTATGCCAATCAAGCCTTTTCTAAAATACTCAAGCCTAATGTCTTAGGTGCATTGAGCCTAAAACCCCAAATTAAACCCTAATGTCTTAGGTGGAATAATCTGAGATTTTGCATTAAGTTAAGACTTATAAGATTGCAAGCAGCCAACACCTATGTCTAGATTCTTGACCTACTTGGCATATGATTCATGAGCATGCCTTAACACCAACCTTTCAGTCATCTATTAAAGCAACATATCATTCCTATGGGTAGCTAATCCAAGGAAAGCATTAAACACAGAATCACATACTCATACGAAATAGAAACTTGCATTAAACACCAAATCAAATACAACAAGTTCAGAAAAGTTACATCTAACCCCAACAATGGGGATTTAACTACTCATGATAAGGAAATACAAAAAGGAAAAAGAGAAGGGATGGAGAACACTCATAGACAAGCTTCCTCCAATCTTCTCCCCATCCAAGAGCAGAGAAAACGCCCCCCTTTTTGGGTAGAAACCCTCTCCACGGCCTGACCTCAGCCTGCCTCCAAGTGCAGATTATTTTAGGTTAGAAGTTAGTCCCCTTTTCTGTCTGCTGTGCTGTTATTTATAGGTCCGTCGCCCGTCACGGCCGTGATGGCCATCACGGCCAGGCCGTGATGGTCTCTGACTTGGGCGCCTCTTCATTCACTTATTCATCACGGCCGTGATGGATATCACGGCCAGGCCGTGATCGTTTCTGACTTTTCCAACTAGCAGGTCACGGCCGTGATAGCCATCACGGCCAGGCCGTGACAGCTTCTGACTTTTGGCTCAATCTTTCTTCAGCTACTGCTCCCTCACGGTCGTGAGGGCCATCACGGCCAGGCCGTGATACTCTCTGCTTGGCTCATAATCTTCACTTTGAAGCTCTTTTTTCATCCAAGCTCCAACAAGGCTGATTTCTGGGCATTTTTCCATTAAATCCTGCAAAACAACACACAGAAACCACCTCATCCGTTCCAAAGGAAAAACTATACAAAATCAACACTAAATTGGCCTAACTATATGCAAATGCATGCCGAAATGTACATGAAAAATGAGGTAAAATCACACTCATCAGGAACAATGCCATTTCATGGTCACGGAAGGTATATTTTTGGGGCAGAAAAACTCCCAAAAGGAGATTGAAGTGGATCGAGCCAAGATAGATTTGATTGAAAAGCTACCCCCACCAACCAATGTGAAGGGGGTGAGGAGTTTCTTGGGACATGCAGGTTTCTACCGGAGGTTCATCAAAGACTTCTCCAAGATAGAGAAACTACTATGTGACCTTCTTATGAAGGACGTATCCTTTGATTTTAATGTTTCTTGTTTAAATTCTTTCAATATTTTGAAAAAGATGCTTGTGACCGCACTCATAATCACCGCACCTAATTGGAATTTACCCTTTGAAATCATGCGTGATGCAAGTGATTATGCTGTGGGGGCTGTTTTAGGACAAAAGGTGGAAAAGTTAGCTCATGTGATTTACTATACAAGTAAAGTTTTAAATGAGGCACAAGCTAACTATTCCATTACTGAAAACGAACTCCTTGCAGTGGTTTTTTCTTTAGATAAATTTAAATCTTATGTTGTAGGGTCTAAAATTATTATTTTCACCGATCATGCAGCCATAAGACACTTGATAACAAAACAAGAGGCCAAACCTAGATTAATTTGGTGGATTCTTATTTTGGGGGAGTTTGATATTGAGATTAGGGACCTCAAAGTCTCAGAAAATGGAGTAGCGGACCACTTGTCGAGGTTGGTTAATCCCGACATTGAGGAGAAATTGCTAGATATCAAGGAAGAATTTTCTGATGAAATTTTTTTTACAATCTTTGAAAAAGCTTCTCATTGGTTCGCAGATATGGCTAATTTCAAGTCTTCAAATGTGGTTCCGCAAGGTTGGACTATGCAACAAAGAAAGAAGTTCTTCTCGGACGCAAAATACTATGTATGGGAGGACCCGTATCTTTTCAAACAATGTTCGGATGGGATCTTAAGAAGATGCATTCCTCTTGACCAAATCGAAAAGGTGTTGTGGCATTGCCATAGCTCGGATTATGGTGGGCATTTTAGGGGAAAGAAGACTGCGGAAAAATTCCTCCAAAGCGGGTTTTATTGGCCAACACTCTTCAAGGATGCACACACTTTTGTTGAGAATTGTGATCGTCACCAAAGAGTTGGAAACATATCTAGGCGGCATGAACTTCCTCTTAATTGCATTCTTGAAGTAGAACTCTTTGATGTTTGGGGGATAGACTTCATGGGACCATTCCCACCCTCCTTCCCTTATCAATACATTTTGGTAACGGTAGATAATGTGTCAAAGTGGGTGGAGGCAATTCCAACAACAGCGGATGATGCACGGGTAGTCATGGAATTCTTAAAGAACAACATTTTCACAAGGTTTGGGGTTCCTAGAGTCTTGATTAGTGATGGTGGATCTCACTTTTGCAACAAACAAATGAACCATCTACTTTTGAGATATGGGGTCAAACATAGATTATCAACCCCCTACCATCTACAAACCAATGGGCAAGTAGAGATATCCAACCGTGAGTTGAAGCGCATTCTTGAGAAAACCGTCAACTCCTCATTGGAGGATTGGTCAAAGAGGTTAGATGATGCTTTGTGGACCTATTTCAAGACACTAATTGGAAGATCTCCTTACAACTTGGTGTTTGGAAAGGTGTGTCACTTGCCGGTAGAGTTGGAACAAAAGTCGTATTGGGCAATCGAGAGCTAAACTATGATTTGAAGAAGGCCGGTGAAAAGAGGCTATTAGACTTGAATGAATTGTCTAAAATCCGCATGCAAACTTATGAGAATGTAAGAATTTACAAAGAGCGGACTAAGGCATGGCATGACAAGCACATTTTGCCTAGGACGTTTGGGCCGAGACAATGGGTACTTCTTTACAACTCAAGGTTGAGACTTTTCCTGAGAAAGCTTAAATCAAGGTGGTCCGGACCTTTCAAGATTCTTAATGTTCTTCCACATGGAGCGGTGGAGCTAAAGGGTCAAAGAGAAAATTTCAAAATCAATGGCTAGCGGATTAAGCACTATCATGGGGGACCAATTCCAGCAGACCACCAAAAGGTCAATTTAACTGACCCATAAAAGGGAGTGAGTTTCGTCAGGTCCGGGACATTAAAAAAGCGCTACTTGGAAGGCAACCCAAGCTTGATATCCTTTTATGCATTTATAGAGTCTTAAAATAATAAAAAGAGTCTTCATATAGGGTCCTTAGTTAGGAAATTGCATTATAAAGCATATAGGACTTAGATGCATTTAGGAATTGAGGGGCATAATTCTTTTTTGGCTCACCTTGCGAGCATGAATTCACCCTGCGAGCCTGAGGGATGTAAAAATCCCTTTTCTGGCTCGCCCAGTGAAGCCAGGACTCGCCTCGCGAGCCTGGAAAACTCAGAAAAGCTAGTTTGGCTAGCTCGCCCGGCGAACAATGGTTCGCCTAGCGAGCCTGAAGGGCAGAAACACGGAGGTGTGCACCTCATTCTGCCTCGCGTTGCGAGCAATCACTCGCCTCGCGAATCTGGGCAGTGATGAACACCATAGGAAAACCCATATTCGTCTCGCGAACCCTGAAATTAGGGTTCAGAAAATGGGAGATTTTTAAGTTTCGCCTCTCATAACCGTGTTCGCCTCACGAACGAGAGAGAACTTAAGCGCCCCACGAGGCTTTTTGCCTCACTTGCGCATTCAAACTAGAAAACTTTTTATCTTCTTCTCTCTCGCGGCTGGCAAGAACCCATCATCATCATCATTGTTCTTCATTTTTTTAGCACTTCAATTCGCGTTCAAAGGTAAGTTTATCTATCTTCCATGTCTCTGTTGAGTCACCGGCAAGTGTATCGGGTCGTCGCAAGTAATAAAATAAACACGGTAAGTAATTACCGAGGTCGAACACAAGGATTGGGCTACCAATTCAACTAATTCGCGAGAAATTCGATAAGTTGGTCAAGTAACAACAAATGGTTGAGAGAGAAAATAGGATCGCAAATTAAATTAACAAATATAATAGAACTAAGGTATTAAAATCTGAAAATTGAAATATCTAAGGTCACAACTCCACCTACCTAATCATGCATAGTACCCAAGTGATGATGATTCTTCCCTAGTTTCAATTACAATGTCAATCAGGACCCCCAAATTCTCCTAAATCCACTGTCGTGCTCAACAGGACGTATTCGACGATTGAATTAATTACTTGCTAGGTCTCATAACCCAATCATCAAACTCTATTAAATCTGGTTCCTATAAGGTTGCACCGATCTCCTATTCACTCTCGTGCAATAGTCGATCGATGATCCCAATTCAAGTTCTAAAATGTGAATTGCCTCCTAAGCCTCAACACGTTTAACTAGTCAATCACGCAAGCATATGATCAACACAACAAATTCAGAATTGGAAAACACTAATTGAGAAAAGGGAGAGAAACATACATCACATCGAACACTATACCGCCGTGGGTGGTTTCATTGTTCCCTTAGACGAGGGGATTAGTTCCTCATGCTCGTAATAACGCACAAACAATCGGACATAATCACCATAGTAAAGTAAGAAAAAGAAAAGAGGAGACGCGGCTCCAGAGAACAAGGAATTCGGCCAAAAACGCTACAAAACCAGTGGAGAATCAAAAGCTCCAGTTTCTGCCCTAAAACAGCAATATATAGAGTTCAGATTCTGAGCGCGCTCGCGAGGCGAGCAGCCTCTCGCGACGCGAATATTAAAAATGGCGTGCTTTCAAATTGGACTCTCGCGAGGTGAGACTTCAAATCCTAGTCTGTCACAGTCGTGCCCTTCGTCACGGCTAGGCCGTGATGGTCTCTATCCTCCAGGGTCTTCAGTATTCGCGAGGCGAGACAGAAATGATGATTGTTGCTGCTCAGCTGGTCTTCAGGCTCGCAAGGCAAGCAGCCTCTCGCGGGGCGAGTATCTCCATAATGGCAATTTCCACTGTTTTCTTCATTTTCCTTGACTCTAGGAGCTTCACTTCTAACCTAAAACATAAAAAGAAACAAAAAGTGTAATTATACTCCAAATAGACTAAAAAATACTAAAAATACATAAACCGAGTCAAAGTCTAACTTAGGAACAAAACAAGGCCAAATTTGGGTGAAAACGAGATTGAACTCGAATAATTAGCACATAAACCACAGTCTTACTAGTTATAAAACTAGATAAGCCAGAGGCTTATCAAACACCCCAAACTTAAACCTTGCTTGTCCCCAAGCAAGCTAAAACTCAAAAAGACTCAAGACTTGGCAAGCTTAAAGATTCAATCAATTTCGCACAAATTTCATGTAATCTTAACAAAACAGTTTTTCCTTCAATGAATTCCCCCCTTGAATCAATGTAATCCCCACATTCATTTACTTTAAACAATTGAGAACTTCATCATTCATGCAATCATTAATCTAAGTTGAGGATCAAAGTCACACACAAAAGGAAGATCACCAATTTTAAACAATTGCCTTCCTCACAAGGGTATGTAAAATTTCACTCATTCGCTCAAATTCGTCTAGGCTATCAACTTTTCACTCAATTTCACATATCAAGAGCACTTCCCATGAATTTGATTTTCATCTCAAAAATAGTTCCCATGAAAACATGCATGCAACATCAAAAGGTCTTTTAAAGGTTATAATGGGGCCTGACTAAGGGTATGATATTCATGGATACTAGGCTTAAGTCCCTAGGAACTAAGAGAGCATGAGCATTTGACACATTGAATCTCCACTGAAATTCCTTTTTTCCATTTTTCCTTTTTGCCTTGGGTGACTACAGCATTTCTCTTCTAATACCCTTTTTTGACATTTTGTTACTTTTCCTCTTTTTTTTTTCTTTTTTTTTCTTTTGCCTTTGGCTCCAACCTTTATTTTTATTTTTCTCAACCCATAATGACATATCAAACCTTGCAGCCACCCCAAACTTAGTTTCTTACAACCCTTCTCTTGCTAAGTTTTGATGCTCTCCTAATCCTAAGATTGGGTTAACATGGTATTTCCAGATTTTGGCTTATAAAATAGGGTCATCAAGAAACAATAGGCTAATTAGGCTCAATGTGGATAACTAGGGAATATGCATTAGGGATGGTTCTTTTTAGTCCAAATAGTTATTCAAAGAAAATTGCCTAAATCATTTGATGCAACACATAGACATGCAAACCATGAAAAGATTCAAGCAAATTCGGGAAAGTGCAACTTAAAAGTGATCCTCACAATCAAAAACAAAGTTGGAGGCTCAAATCCTCACCTGGACATTTTTGCAAATTGTTTGACCTAGATACAATTCCTAGTGTGTGCACCCCTTCACCCCAAACTTGTCATAAATCAAGCAATCACAATAAAGTTTATCAAAGTTCAATTTTCAATTTTTAACATGGGGACCAACTTTTCTATTTTCAGAACCTAGGGGAAAATCATCGATGGTCAAAATAATTCATGCAATCAATCTATGCTAAATTTAATTAAAATCCAATAAGCTTGCCGACACAACATTCATACACAAACTCTTGATCTTCTCAAATTATTCAAGAGTGACAAACAAAAACAAAAAAAACAAAAAAAAACAAAAACAAAGCAATTGGTTCCCTCCCCCACACTTAAAGTATACATTGTCCTCAATGAAAGAACACAGATATAAAATAAGAGTGAGGAAAGGAGAGGGTGCTCCCTAATCAAATTGTAGTGTAGGTGGCCGCTTCCACGCAAAGCTCTTCTACGGTTGCATCCTCATCCAATTGGTCTCTCGGGCACCCCCTGTTGGGCCAAAGGCCTCTCCTGGAAGAAGTCTTGCAAATCAAAAACTTAATTGCAGATTCGCGAGGCGAGAGATCACTCGCGAGGCGAGTCTGGAAAATTGTTCTTCACACTTTCCAGAATAGCGAGGCGAGTAGTATCTCGTGAGGCGAATCTGAAATTCCAACAGCTGATGGTGCCCAGAATCGCGAGGCGAAAGTAACTCTCGCAACGCGATTTTTTTATTTTTTTTATTTATATATATATATATCTATATATAAATGACAGAAACTAAAAAAAGAATACCTAGCTTGGGTTGCCTCCCAATAAGCACTTCTTTAACGTCACTAGCTTGACTTATTAAGAAGCATCCACCTGGATCCCATAGCCTGTGGCATAAGGGCCAAGAGATGCTCATCATGTGAGATCCTCCATCCGGATCCCATGGTTTGTGAAGTGGCAATTGCAGAAGCAATAAGAATCTATCCACAATTCCACCTAGCCCGTGTGTGAAAACTCCATTGACCTCTACAATTGTGAACTCACTTTCTCCGAGGTCAAATGGTATTTTCACAAGGAAAATTAACAGACAAGTGGAAGGGGCTAACTTTCCAGTGTCCACACATGCATTTAAGCCAACATATTTATCTAATGCAGCAATTTCAGGTTGCTTGGCAAGCATGGTGAAATCCACTACCACATCATTTGCACTTTGATCCATCCCCCCAACCATATTCTGCTCAAACAATGCTTCATGTGGGTATGGTACCTTCATGTAGGGCGGGAGGTCTTGGGGTTCAACCCACTTATTTTTTCGGAACTCTTCATCTACAAGTTTCAGTCTTCCCCCTTGCTCCGGTGCCTTGTCACTTGCCAACTCCTCTTTCTTAGGTTGCTCTTCCTCAACATGTGGTTGTTCTTCCTCAACTTCCTGAGAACTAGTTGCACCCCTGTTAGATCCCAACACCCGTCCGCTTCTAGTTGTTATGGCATTGCATTGGTTCTTAGGGTTGTTCTCGATATCACCTGGGAAAGTGCCTGGGAGACGTTCATTTAGTTGCTTTGCGAGCTGGGCAATCTGTGTCTCTAGATTCTGAATTGCCGCCCCTGTATGATTTGCCAACTTATCAATGGTTGTGCCTGTATTGGTTACCAACTTCTCAACTGTTGCACTCATCTTCTCAAGAGCCAACTCCCAAGGTTGCCTTCCACCATCTGTTATTTGCAATTGATTAGGCCCCGGAAGAGCCTGCTGAGTATTATGCTGATGGATCCCATAGTTAGGCCTCTGACCCTATTGAGGTTGTTGTTGCCAATTCTGTTGAGGTTGTTGTTGCCCGGCTAGACCACCACTAGCATTACTCCAAGCGAAACCCGGATGGTCTCTCCTCATATAACCCCTATTCTGATTCTGACTGTTCCTCTGATAGTTGTTCTGGGGCACGCTGTCATAGAAATTGTGGCATGAGTCCATATGTTCTCGAGAGAAGTTGAACGGACAGCTCTGAATGTCATGATTTCCATTACAATTATCACAACCCGGAGGCATTCCCTCGTGTATCGCATTAACCTTCTTGTTCTCAGACAAAGCCGCCATTTGCATCTTCAACAGTTTATTTTGCTCCAGAATGGCTTCTATTGCTGCAGAACTGAATCCACTTGAGGTTTCCCTACCACGGTTGTAATCATTGTATGACATCTTCTCCAATAATGCCCCATCCATCCTTAGCTGATAAGTAGGAAAATGAACCGCCGGCTGCGGCATCACAATTCATCTGGTAGCGCCCCCTTAACCCGTTAAAGAAATGTTGAACCTTGGAGACCGGGTCAAAGAAAGCTGAGGGCCATCTCCTCAAGATCAATTGCTTCAAGCCTCTTTCGCTCTCTGGCTTCTTTCCTTAAACGCTTCTCGGTCTTGGTGATATCCAAATCAAATAGCAAGTCCTCTTGTGAAAAGGGTACCTCACACACAAAACAAGGCAAGACCACGTGGAATCAAAGAAGTAGAGAGAAATAATAGTAAATAAAAATAAAAAAAATAACTTTACCAAATAATCAAACTTCCCGAAAAATTAGGAAAATTGGTTGTGCCAATCCCCGGCAACGGCGCCAAAAACTTGTTGAGTCACCGGCAAGTGTACCGGGTCGTCGCAAGTAATAAAATAAACACGGTAAGTAATTACCGAGGTCGAACACAAGGATTGGTCTACCAATTCAACTAATTCGCGAGAAATTTGATAAGTTGGTCAAGTAACAGGAAATGGTTGAGAGAGAAAATAGGATCGCAAATTAAATTAACAAATCTAATAGAACTAAGGTATTAAAATCTGAAAATTGAAATATCTAAGGTCACAACTCCACCTACCCAATCATGCATAGTACCCAAGTGATGATGATTCTTCCCTAGGTTCAATTACAATGTCAACCAGGACCCCCAAATTCTCCTAAATCCACTATCGTGCTCAATAGGACGTATTCGAAGATTGAATTAATTACTTGCTAGGTCTCATAACCCTATCATCAAACTCTATTAAATCTGGTTCCTATAAGGTTGCACCGATCTCCTATTCACTCTCGTGCAATAGTCGATCGATGATCCCAATTCAAGTTCTAAAACGTGAATTGCCTCCTAAGCCTCAACACGTTTAACTAGTCAATCACGCAAGCATATGATCAACACAACAAATTCAGAATTGGAAAACACTAATTGAGAAAAGGGAGAGAAACATACATCACATCGAACACTATACCGTCGTGGGTGGTTTCATTGTTCTCTTAGATGAGGGGATTAGTTCCTCATGCTCGTAACGACGCACAAACAATCGGACATAATCACCATAGTAAAGTAAGAAAAAGAAAAGAGGAGACGCAGCTCCAGAGGACAAGGAATTCGGTCAAAAACGCTACAAAACCAGTGGAGAATCAAAAGCTCCAGTTTCTGCCCTAAAGCAGCAATATATAGAGTTCAGATTCTGAGCGCGCTCGCGAGACGAGCAGCCTCTCGCGACACGAATATTAAAAATGGCGCGCTTTCAAATTGGACTCTCACGAGGCGAGAGGATGCTTCGCGAGGCGAGACTTCAAATCCTAGTCTGTCACGGCTAGACCGTGATGGTCTCTGTCCTCTAGGGTCTTCAGTATTCGCGAGGCGAGTAGCCTTTCACAAGGCGAGACAGAAATGATGACTGTTGCTGCTCAGCTAGTCTTCAGGCTCGCGAGGCGAGCAGCCTCTCGAGGGGCGAGTATCTCCAGAATGGCAATTTCCACTGTTTTCTTCATTTTCCTGGACTCTAGGAGCTTCACTTCTAACCTGAAACATAAAAAGAAACAAAAAGCGTAATTCTACTCCAAATAGACTAAAAACTACTAAAAATACATAAATCGAGTCAAAATTCTAACTTAGGAACAAAACAAGGCCAAATTTGGGCGAAAACGAGATTGAACTCGAATAATTAGCACATAAACCACAGTCTTACTAGTTATAAAACTAGATAAGCCAGAGGCTTATCAGTCTCTAGGATAGTTTGGAACATGAATATCAAGAATCTAACATCTTTTCTGACAAATTCAAAACCAAAGAGCGAGGGAGATGAAAATATGCCATGACTATTCTGTTTCCATGATTCCTACCATGCTCTTCAATTTTTAAATGCTTGATACTGATTCTGTATTGAATGTGCTTAAGTGATGCCAAGAACATGAATTCATATGAATGAGTGTTGGACAATTTAAACATAAGGTCTGCAAGACTGTAAATGATGAACTTGTCTGAGAATGTTTTAATCTGTGAATAGATGATTTTTTATGATGAACTACACTGCTATGAGATTGTTTTGATGAACTGGACTATCATGTTAGATGCTAAGTTTGGGGTTCCTCTGGGTTGTTAGAGACAATGCATGACTAGAGGGCTCGGGTAAATTTTCTGAAAATTTCGAGAACAGATTTATGTGTTCTTGACTGATGACTAGACTGTCTGAGATATGATTGTCAATAGCTTAGGATGGATTTCTGAATTCTGAGTTATTTTCTTATGTTGATATAAACTATATTGGGAATTTTCTGGTTTTCAGATCATGGCTCCCACAAAAAATATGAGAAACAGCCAGTTAAGGGGCAAGAAGCGCCAATCTGTTCATGAGGATGACCAGTTGTTCTCTGAGGGACCAGGTTCCTCTTCTGAGGGTGTTTCCTCTGCTCCCAGCTTCCGAACATCTCTTCATGAGAAGCATTGGGAGTTGGTGACGCAGAAGGAGATGATCCTGAAGAGGAGGGTGATCCTTATGGGGAACAACTATGTGTCAATCTCTGGACAGATTAACACTAGGGGTTGGGGTATGTTGGTTGATCTTCCTCACTGGTTTGATATCAAACTGGTTATGGAATTTTACACCAACGCTCTCAACCCCGATATTGATGACCCAGGGTGCATATCCATGGTCAGAGGAGTGCCCATGACTTTCACGGCGGAGGAGATTAACACCTGCCTGGGCATCGCCATCACTTGGGAGGATAAGAGTGAGCATCAGCTGATGCCGGCAATGCAGAGATTGGCTGCTGAGATTTTGGAGACCTTCTGTAGGCCAGGGGCCCAGTGGGAAATAGGGACCTCTGGGAACATATTGCGGTTGAGGAGGCATGATCTGACACCGGTGGCCCGGGGTATGGTCGGCGTTTGTACATGCCAACCTGATGGTTAGCTCTCACGACTCTACCGTTACTGTTGCCCAGGCCCATCTCATTTATGCTATCATGAAGGAAAAGACTATTGATGTGGGGGCTGTCATAAAACAGGATATCCAGCAGAAGGTGAACTCAAGGGCACCGAAGAAGGTTTTAGCCCACGAGTTCCTGATCATGGAGATGATCCACAGGGTAGGGGCGTCAGTGACTGAGGGGGTAGAGAATATTCCCCGTCAGCTGATTGATGGAGAGTACATACGCCGCCACTGCTTTGTTGAGCCTGCACCACCCCGGAGGCCAGCAGCACAGCCCCCTCAGAGGCCACGATCATCTGACATGGTTCTGCTCTTGCAGAACTGATAACTCTTAAAAATAAGAGTTATGACTATCCTTTTAACTTAATCATTGTTCTTACTAAAGGTTTGATTTAGTTTTGAGCAGGTTTTAAAAGTGTAATTGCTGAAGAATTTGCTCTGGGATGCTTTAGATTGCTTCAGCTTCGGGGAAGCATGTTATTACAAGATTAAATCATTTCCAGCTTAGCTATTGCCCACTAGAAGACAATATACCTGCTGTGCTGTGCAAAAAGGAAGAGAGAATGCAATGCAGCAGCTGTGTGTACTTGGGAATTGGTCCAAGGAATATTTTAGTATTTGAATTTTGTAAAATCCCAAAAAGTGAGGCATGAGAGAGAAGATGTTAACCCTAATTGGGGGACACTAGTACAAATAGTGAGAGTTAGCCTCCTTTAATGGCAAGATCGTACTATAGCAGCCGTCAACTTCCTTGTCCTCTCTGTAATCCCGTTTTCTCATTATGGCTTTATTTTCTATTTCTTTTATTTGTTCTGTTTGCAAGCTCATTATGAGAAAATTTCCTTTAGTTAGGATTCTATAAACTTATAATTGTGCTGAAGGGTTAATCAATGTTATGAATGTTATCTATTTTCTTCTCTTCTGATTTAACGTTAAATTCTATTTAGCCTGATCAACTGAGCGGAATTATTAGCTAACTAGTTTGGAAAAACCAAGTTAGTGGACTTGAATTGAAGATAAAGATAGAACAATTAATTGGAAAATTAATTGTATTGAATGAGTTAGGAATAGCCTTCAAGTTTTTAAGTAGCTGGACACAATTATCTGACAGCTGAGGGAAATTAAAATGAACTTAGGAATTAGAAGCTTTTAATGAACTCAGTTTTACTGCTGGAAAGCAAACTTCATTTCCTGGACTAAATGTTGTAGCATCCGAAGGCATCAATTACCCTGAAGTTTAGATTACAAAGGATTAGAATCCTAGTTGTTTCCATCTCTGTTTTTAAAACACCCAATTATTGCTTTTATTTATTCCTTGCATTTATTACGTACTGTTCTGATACCCAATTACTCCATTTACTTTACATGCTTAAAATTACTTTTTATTTTATTGAGCTACGTAGACAAAGTTAAAACTAGAATTTGTATTCAATTCATTTAAATCCTCGTGGGAACGATCTTTACCCACACTCTATTACTTGTTTGACTGTGTACACTTGCACATCACATCTACGGTCGCAACAAGTTTGTGGCGCCGTTGCCGAGGATTGACAATGGTGTTAAATATTTAAATTCTTTTATTAACTTTGACTACTTAGCTAGTTCTGAACACTGTGTTCACTTTGCTTAGCAACAGGATAACATCTGCATGCGCAGAAAGGGTACACCCGAGTTTCAAATAGACTTGGAGATAGAGAAAACCGCAAAGAGGCTAAGGAAGAGAACTAAAGAACAAAGAGCTAGAGATCAGAACTCTGACTTAGGCGTCATGGCTCACCTTCTGGACAATGAGGATGAAGATCAGCCCGGGATGATTGAATTGGCAAATGATAGGGATAGGTCCATTAGGGACTATGCTCTCTTTGATCCCCAAACCATGAACAATGGGATTGTGAGACCAGAAATAACTACCAAGTAGTTTGAGTTCAACCCAATGATGTTCCAAATGCTTCAAACTGTTGGGCAGTTTAGTGGTGCCCCGACTGAAAATCCACACCTACATCCGAGGTAATTTACGGAAATGGCAAGTAATTTCAAGATTCTTGGAGTAAGTGATGATGCTTTCAAGCTAAGACTCTTTCCTTATTCTCTGAGGGATATAGCTAAGACTTGGTTGAACTCTTTGGAATCCAACTCCATTACTTCATGGAATGGCCTAGCTGAAAAGTTCTTGACTAAGTACTTTCCTCCTACTAAAAATGCCAGAATGAGGAGTGATATAACTTCATTCGGGAAAAATGATGATGAATCATTGTATGACTCGTGGGAAAGGTTCAAGGAGCTGTTGAGAAGATGTCCTCCTCACAGCATCCTTGTATGCATCCAAATGGAGACCTTCTACAATGGACTCCTGCCTCCTTCAAGATTGATGTTAGATGCTTCATCTGGAGGTACATTCTTGACAAAATCATACAATGAAGCTTATGCATTGGTTGAAAGCATAGCTGCTAATTGCTATCAATGGCCAACTGTGAGGGTCAATTATGCTAAAACCCCTGCTGGGATGCTTTAAGTAAAGGAAGTAAATGCCCTATCTTCTCAGCTTGCTTCCATCACTAACATGTTGAAAAACCTGACTGCGACTAATGCAAGTAAAGAACCTGCTATGGTTGAACCTGTGGTTGCTTAACTGAGCTCTCTTTCATGTGTTTTATGTGGAGAGGAGAATCTATTTGAAGAATGCCTCAACAACCCAGTATCAGTGAATTATGTGGGTAATAGAGGTAATAATGCATACTCAACAACTCGTTGAATTCTTCAGCTGGAAATGTTCCACAACAACAACAACAACAGCAAAAACAGGGACAGATCAGTCAACAGCAGCAGAACCAAGCCCCAGCTAAGGAACCTTCTCTGTAAGCCATTCTGAAAGCCTTCATGACTGAAACCAGGGCCCAAATTTACAACCAAGGGGTAGCTATGAGGAACTTGGAGAATCAGGTAGGCCAGTTGGCCACTGCTCCCACAAATAGACCAAATGGAACCCTACCTGCATCTACAGAAAGTACATCAATTTCTACTGAGAAAGGGAATGAGCAAGTTAAAGCTATAAATCTGAGAAGTGGCAAAGAGCTACAGGATGCTGTAGCACTTAAGCAGACAGAACAGGAAATTCCTGCAGTAATTCCAGCAAACGCAGAACCAGTGCAGGAGATCCCCAATCAAAAAGAGGGTAAATTGATTCCAGAAAGGCCACCTCCTCCATTTCCACAAAGGTTGAGGAAAACAGCTCAAGAGAAACAGTTTAGCAAATTTCTGGAAATTCTGAAGTAATTGCACATCAACATACCTCTGGTTGAAGCTCTGCAACAGATGCCTAACTACACCAAATTCATGAAATACCTTCTTACCAAGAGGAAGATATTGGGGGAATTTGAGACAGTGGCAATGACAAAGGAGTGTAGTCAGCTATTGCAGAACAAGGTTCCTCAGAAAATGAAAGACCCAAGCAGTTTTATAATTCCTTGCTCTATAGGGAATACTTAATGTGGAAAGGTCTTGTGTGATCTTGGAGCTAGCATTAATTTGATGCCAATGTCCATTTTCAAGCAATTGAAGATTGGAGAAGCCGGACCTACCACTGTCACTTTTCAACTTTCTGACAGATCCATTGCTTATCCAGAAGGAAAGATTGAGGATGTTCTGATTAAGGTAGACAGATTTGTATTTCCAGTGGATTTCATTATTCTTGATTTTGAAGCTGACAAGAAGTCCCAATTATCCTTGGAAGACCCTTTCTTGCAACGGAAAGAACATTGGTAGATGTGCAAAAAGGAAAACTCACTATGAGGATGAATGATCAACAAGTGACTTTCAATGTTTTTAATGCATTACACTATCCTGATGAAGAGATGGGAAGCTGTTATGTTATTACCAGTATTGAATCTCCGTGCAAGAGCAATTGATAGCATCATGGCAAGATTTGGAGCGTGAGTGTGAACTAAACAAGGAAACTGAATCTGGAATCGAAGAGTTGAAGCAGCTAGTTGGAGAGAGTTTGGCAAACAGACCTTGGATCAGAAAATATGAGTCCTTAGATGTATCTGCAGACACCTTCAAGGAGAATGTACCCTTTATTGAAAGACTTCCCACCCTTGAATTAAAGCAACTTCCTTCTCACCTAAAATATGCTTATCTTGGAGAAACGGAAACCCTTCCTATCATCATCTCTTCTTTCTTAACTTTTGAGCAAGAAGGTAGTCTTATCTCAGTTTTGAAAAGGGACAAGAAGGCTATTGGATGGCAAATGGCAGATATTAGAGGAATCGGTCCTAGTCTTTGTATGCACAGAATTCTGTTAGAGGAAGACGCTAAGAACAGTAATGAAGGCCAAAGAAGATTAAATATAATAATGAGAGAAGTTGTGAAGAAAGAAATCATAAAATGGCTTGATGCAGGAATCACTTACCCCATCTCAGATAATGTGAAGGTTAGTCTTGTGCAATGCGTTCCAAAGAAAGGAGGAGTCACTGTGGTGAAAAATGAGAAGAATGAGTTGATTCCTATAAGGACAGTCACAGGTTAGAGGATATGTATGGACTACGGAAATCTGAACAAAGCCACAAGGAAAGATCATTTTCCATTACCATTCATTGATCAAATGCTTGATAGGTTATCTAGGAGAGAATTCTACTTTTTCTTATATGGCTATTCATGTTACAATCAAATAGCAGTGGCACCTGAAGATCAGCAGAAGACCACTTTCACCTATCCATGTGGTACATTTGCTTTCAAAAGGATGCCTTTTGGGCTTTGCAATGCTCCAACAACTTTCTGGAGGTGCATGATGTCTATCTTTTCAAATTTCATTGAGAAAACCATGGAGATGTTCTTGCATGACTTCTCAGTTTTTGGAGATTCATTCATGGGGTGCTTGGACAATCTAGAGCAGGTGCTGGACAGATGTGAAGAAAAAAACTTGGTCTTGAATTGGGAAAAGTGTCATTTCATGGTCAAGGAAGGCATAGTGTTAGGCCATGAAGTGTCAAAGAAAGGCCTTGAGGTAGACAAAGCTAAGATTGAGGTGATTGAAGGACTTCCCCCACCTAACTCTATCAAGGGCATCAGAAGTTTTCTGGGACATGCTGGGTTCTATAGAAGATTCATCAAAGATTTCTCAAAAATTTCCAAGCCACTGTGTAAATTGCTGGAGCATGATAGTGCATTTGACTTCACAGATGAGTGTTTATCAGCTTTTAAACTGCTGAAGAATGCTTTGATTACTGCACCTGTAATAGTAGCTCCTGACTGGGAAAGACCATTTGAGTTGATGTGTGATGCCAATGATTTTGCAGTAGGAGCTGTGCTAGGCCAAAGGTATAACAAAGTCTTCCATACCATCTATTATGCTAGCAAGACTCTCATTGATGCTCAGATCAATTACACTACTACAGAAAAAGAATTGTTGGATGTGGTGTTTGCTTTCGACAAGTTCAGACCCTATCTAGTGGGAACCAAAGTAGTGGTATATACAGATCATGCAGCTATTAAGTATCTCATTGACAAGAAGGATGCAAAGTCAAGGCTTATCAGATGGGTACTTTTACTTCAAGAATTTGATTTGGAAATCAAAGATAAGAAGGGTATTGAAAATCAGGTAGCTGATCATCTCTCCGGAATTGTTGAAGGAGGGGAACCCGAGTCTCAAGGAGAAATAAAAAAAAAATCCTGATGAACACCTGCTAATGCTTGAAGATGCTGCAGCACCCTAGTACGCAGACATTGTGAATTTTCTGGTCAGTGGGGTAATTCCAGTGGAGATGAATTCTCAACAGAAAAAGAGGTTTCTGCATCAGGTTAAACACTTTTACTGGGATAAACCCTTTCTGTACAAAAGTTGTCAAGACCATATCATGAGGAGATGTGCTGCTGAGGAAGAAATGCAAGATATCCTTGGTGATTGCCACTCTGCTCCCTATGGTGGTCACTTTGGAGGAAAAAGAACAGCTGCAAAGGTCCTACAATCAGGATACTTCTGGCCCACCTTATTCAGAGATGCTCAAGAGTATGCTAAGAATTGTGATAGGTGTCAGAGGGTAGGGAATGTTTCCAACAGACAAGAGTTGCCACTCAACACCATTTTGGAGATTGAATCATTTGATGTATGGGGAATATATTTTATGGGGCCATTTCCTATCTCTTATGGGAATGCCTACATCTTAGTTGTAGTAGACTGTGTCTCCAAATGGGTAGAAGCAGTAGCCTTGACCACCAATGATGCTAGAGTAGTCACAAAGTTCTTGCATAAGAACATATTTACCAGATTTGGCACTCTTTGAGCTATAATCAGTGATGAAGGGACACATTTTTGCAACAAGCTGTTTGCTAACTTGCTTGCAAAATATGGAGTGAAACACAAAGTGGATACTGCGTCTCACCCTCACACGAGTGGGAAAACTGAAGTGTCCAATAGAGAGATCAAAAGAACTCTTGAAAAAATGGTAAATCCTTCCAGGAAAGATTGGTCTTTGCACCTAGATGATGCTCTCTGGGCCTATCGGACGATATTCAAGACTCCTATTGGCATGTCCCCTTATAGATTGGTTTATGGCAAGGCTTGCCATTTACCAATTGAGCTGAAACACAAGACATTCTGGGCCATAAAGAAGTTGAATTTTGATGCACAAGCAGCTGGAGAAGCGAGAATGTTGCAACTGAATGAACTTGGAGAGTTTAGGCTCTTTCCCTATGAAAATGCCGAAGTATACAAGAGCAAGGTCAAGGCCTGGTATGATCAGAAAATTCAACCTAGGGAACTAGTTGAAGGCATGCAAGTGGTCTTGTTCAATTCCAGACTGAAGCTGTTCCCTGGGAAGTTGAAGTCTAGGTGGTCTGGACCTTTCAAATTGGTCAAGGTGTACCCTCATGGAGCTGTGGATTTGTTAGATGAAAGTTCTGGAAGGGAATTCAAAGTAAATGGCCAAAGGGTGAAGAAATATTGGGGTGAGCCTGGAATGAAGGCCACCATTCATCTTTTTGACCCTTAACCATCAGTGTGGAGTCAGACTGAAGGACAGTAAACCAAGCGCTCCTGGGAGGCAACCCAATTTTATATCCTTTAATTAGTTAGTTTATATTATCTTTTAGTTTTACTTAGTTAGTTTAATTTTAAATAAATACATGTTTTTAACCCCTGTAACTACAGGCTGTAGCAGTATAGTCGTTGGGTTGTGCTGGGAGTTGGGTCAAATCAGTTCAAGCCCATTGTTCAGGTGCTGGGGGTTGTGTCAGTTTGCATAGCTCCAAGGCCCAAGTTCAACTGCAAGAATTTTGAAAATCAAATTCAAAATGCTGAAGGGTTTTGGGGGGAAGAAGTACAGGAAAACGTGGGGAGTACATTTTGTCATTAACCACCCATTAATTACCACCCTCTCTCTCCACCACTCAAATCCATCCTCAACCTCTCACCTCAACCCACTCTTCCCTGTTAAAGACTCAACCTTTTCTTCCCTAACCCCACAATCGACCCTACCACTCTTTGTTTCTGCCATAACCATCCCCTTTTGTCAATATCAGCTTACCTTACCCCTTCCTACTTGAAATACCATGGGGAAATCCAATACTCGAGTTTCCAAGAAACACACAACTGTCATTCCATCCTTGTCCTCTAAAGATGTGGACCAGACGTTTGTGGATGAGGAGAGCAGACTGAAATACGAAAAAGAAGTGGTTAAAAGGAGGTTCCATCTGGAAAAGGGCTTATTCCTTCTTGACACTGACCATTACGGTCTTACTGAAGAGGTGGCCACTTTGATTGACACCCATCAATGGAAGAAATTCGTTGCTTACCCTAGGGACCCCATTGCTCCATTTGTGAGGGAGTTCTACGCAAACCTCTCTTCACCCCAATAGAAACATGTTATGGTGAGGGGTTCCAAAGTCTCGTTCTCTGCTCCCACTCTGAACAGACGTTGGGGCTTTAAGGAAGTTGAAGATGAGTACAGCACAGAGTTAGCAGCAGTTGAAGAAACCACTCTCAATGATATGATGAAGGAGGTCATAGTGGAAGGCGCCGAATGGATTAAGAAAGATGATAATTGTAAGATTGCTAGGCCTGACCTCACCCCATTAACAAAAGTCTGGTATCACATTATAAGGCACAAAATACTCCCTGCTGCACACTCGGAGACAGTGAACAAGGAGAGGCTTGTTCTCCTCTACTGCATCTTAAAGGGAAAGAAAATCAATCTGGGAAAGCTAATAGAGAAGGAGATCATTGCTTGTGCCTTCAAACCAAAGAGACTTTTGTTCTTTCCATCACTGATCACATCACTATGTTTAAAAAGTGGAGTGAAGACAAAGCCAGGGGAGGAGGTAGTAGCAAATAAGGGAGTTGTTGATTGGCTTGCAATTAAGCGGTTTACAGGGTCAACTTCAAAGGTGGCTGCACAAGAACCACCTTCTGGGCAGCAGGATCACCCAGAAGGTTTGGAGAAGAAAATCGAACTATGCTGCCAAATGCTACAGCATAGTTTGAAACAGCAACAGCTTTTATGGGAGTTTTCTAAAGAACAGCACCTCTAGATACAAAGGACCCTTGGAGTCAATAAGCTGAGGCAAGGTAACTCCCCTACCCTGTTCCCTGAAACACTCTTTGAACAATTCCAGTACTCTCCCCCTGAACCCAAGAAACAAATTGAACCTGCAAAGGAAACTGCACCTGCTAACCCCCTACACCAGAACAAGACCCTGAAATCCCTCCTGTGAACCCCAGAGACACCTCGCTGTGCCTCTTTGTGTCATTAGATTAAAACCTCATTATTTAATTACTTAATCGCACGCTTAACGTGAAAATACGTAAAAATTAAAACTTAACTTATAAAGTATACAACTTCATATAGAATGGCATATCACAATATAAGTATATTATGCATATTACAAAACACTGTTAAGGATATCCCATCAGTAGGATCCCTCACAGGCATATACTTAGACAAAAGTTAAATAGCGGAAAACATAATAAAAATACGCCTCACGAGACGCACTGGCCATAACTAACTAGACCCTAATCACCATGGCTCACAGCTCGTCCTCTAGCCTCTGATTCGTAGGGAGTTACATCCAACACCTCCTGGTTACGCTCATCCGCAGGGTCTTCTTGTACAATTCCACAAGGAGATAAAATACAACATACAGAAATATACAGGGGATAAGAAACAGTTCTATTATCAAAAGGAGGAAAAGAGTCATAGTAAAATTATACAGTAATTATCACAGATAATCAACACACATAACTAACGAATCATCCTCAGGTTAATATATATCATCCTCTACCCTTACTCTCAGGTAATCCAACACGTTATTTAAACATAACCTCTCTAATCCTGTCGCCATGTCTTTACGTTATCGTGGCCACTACCACTCCTGTCACCATCCCTCATTTGCATCGGGACACACTCTCATTACCGTTAGGATGTTCCACCTAGTGCACACCTCCATTCCTGTCAAGGTGTTCCACCCCCATTCTCGTTAGGGTGGAAGTGATCTTGCGAGAGCTCTTGATTTTACGTGTATTATATTACCAATACACAGTGTATTATATTACCAATACACATAAGTGTTTTACGTGTATTATATTACCAATACACGGTGTATTATATTACCAATACACAAATGTTTTACGTGTATTATATTACCAATACACGGTGTATTATATTACCAATACACAAAAGTGATTTACGTGTATTGTATTACCAATACACGGTGTATTATATTACCAATACACAGATGTCCTTGCGTATTATATTACCAATACACTTTTGTCTTTATGTATTATATTACCAATACACTTTTGTCCTTGTGTATTATATTCCCAATACACGGTTGTGGACAACAACATCTATACTTGAATCTCACCAACCCATTTTAACAACATCTTAGTGCCTTAACCTTCCATTAGAACTTGACACATATTCTATGCCATAACACCTCCTTAACATTCCTCATCTAAGTTAGGCACTTCTAAATCATCATTATCCTCACACCCAAAACAATCATCTCTTAGACAACATATATATCTTTGCTTAAAAATCCGCTAAGCATAATAATAAAAACCAGGCAGATCATGCATAACACAATATCAATCAAAATATTCTCATATTACCAACATAGCACAAAATCAATTCAATAAAGGTAATAAAATCAAATCAACCATCAACAATATAAAGATCAACCTAATGTCAATAAACCTACAATCCTCGAATCGCCATTGGTTTTTCAGGAAAGGTTTCCAATGTGATTTTGGTTTTGTCGATTACTCGACTACTAGTAGGGTTTAGGTCACCCTACATAATTATTATATAATATACTACTTATCCATTCCGACGATAAGTTGGTTCTTTCCCCCACCTGGGTTATAATAGGACTGCCGAACTCGAAGCTCCTCGTTGTCACACCACAAAGTACTAACTCCACCTTCTGCGAAGGTAAGGAGATTAGATGCTCAAAGAGGTATACCACGAACGTCCCCGTTTCCTCCGCGATGGAAGTCTAAGGTTATGAACACAAAATCACAAGTTAAAATCAAACAAGAACACTAAACCACAAGGTATAGGTTCGGCCAAGACTAGTTCTTAGGGTTAGATATTCTCGAAAATTATACAACTCATGGATTTATGATCTTTAAGTGTTAGGAGTTCATAAACAATGATCACTTAACAAAGTTGAATTAAAATCCCACTAAGTTATAAACTTGGGGTATTCGGACAAGATTAGTAAAATAGGCTAGCATTCATTAAACTTTCCAATCTCTTAGGTTTAGCATCCATATGTATTAAGGAGCTCAAAACCATGATCATTTTGGAAAATAAGAACAAAGTATCCTAGGTCCATAACCTTCTAGGTTCGGTCTTCATAGGATTTATAGGTTAGAAATCATTAAACTTTCCAATCTCTTAGACTTAGCATCCAAATATCTTATGGAGCTTAAGTCCATGATCATTTTGGAAAACAATGGAAATTTAAACATTCCAACCTCTTAGACTTAGCATCCAAATATCTTATGGAGCTCAAGTCCGTGATCATCTTGGAAAAATGAAAGTAATACATCCGAGCTTTAATAACATAGAATAAACAAGTTAGAAATCCTTAAACTTTCCAATCTCTTAGACTTAGCATCCAAAAATCTTATGGAGCTCAAGTCCATGATCATTTTGGAAAACAATGGAAACTTAAACATTCCAATCTCTTAGACTTGGCATCCAAATATCTTATGGAGCTCAAATCCATGATCATTTTGGAAAACAATGGAAACTTAAACATTCCAATCTCTTAGACTTAGCATCCAAATATCTTATGGAGCTCAAGTCCATGATCATTTTGGAAAAATGAAAGTAATACATCCTAGCTTTAATAACATAGAATAAACAAGTTAGAAATCCTTAAACTTTCCAATCTCTTAGACTTAGCATCCAAATATCTTATGGAGCTTAAGTCCATGATCATTTTGGAAAAATAAAAACTCACACATCCTAGCACCTAAACACTAAGTTTCGGCCATCATAGGATGATGAGGAAAATATTCTTTGTTTAACAATAACTCTTAGGTTTAGAATCACAAGGTATTAGGAGTTCTAAATCCATGATCATACTTAAAAAGTTGAAACATAGTATCCTAGGCTTACTTATTCACATTTTCAGCCATCATAGGAACAAGCTATCAAAACTTCCAAGATTTATATATTTAAGATCAATGGATAGTTAGAAACTCAAACACATGATCATATTCCAAAAGTTGAAACAAAAACTTCCTAGGTCACAAATGCAAGCATTCTGCCTTCATTGGAAGAGATAGGTATTAATACAAGACTATAGAAAGTGCTATCAACTCAAAAGGAGTTTTTTTCCATTTTAGAGAGATTTTAGAAGTTTAAAGCATATAAAGAACACATAAAACACACTAAGAAATAAAATATGAAACTTGCAAAAAGATTCATATGAGAGCATAACCCACGGTCCATTTTAGAACCAAACTGCTCTGATACCAAAATGAGACACCCCGCTGTGCCTCTTTGTGTCATTATATTAAAACCTCATTATTTAATTACTTAATCGCATGCTTAATGTGAAAATACGTAAAAATTAAAACTTAACTTATAAAGTATACAACTTCATATAGAATGGCATGTCCCAATATAAGTATATTATGCATATTACAAAACACTGTTGAGGATATCCCATCAGTAGGATCCCTCACAGGCATATACTTAGACAAAAGTTAAACAGCGGAAAACATAATAAAAATACGCGTCACAAGACGGACTAGCCATAACTAACTAGACCCTAATAACCATGGGTCACAGCTCATCCTCCAGCCTCCGGTTCGTAGGGAGTTCCATCCAACGCCTCCTGGTTACGCTCATCCACACGATCTTCTTGTACAATTCCACAAGGAGATAAAATACAACATACAGAAATATACAGGGGACAAGAAACAGTTCTATCATCAAAAAGCGGAAAAGAGTCATAGTAAAATTATACAGTAATTGTCACAGATAATCAACACACATAACTAACGAATCATCCTCAGGTTAATATATACCATCCTCTACCCTTACTCCCAGGTAATCCAACATGTTATTTAAACATAACCTCTCTAATCCTGTCACCATGTCTTTACGTTATCGTGGCCACTACCACTCCTATCACCATCCCTCATTTGCATCGGGACACACCCTCATTCCCGTTAGGATGCTCCACCTAGTGCACACCTCCATTCCCATTAAGGTGGTCCACCCCCTTTCCCATTAGGGTGGAAGTGATCTAGCGAGAACTCTTGATTTTACGTGTATTATATTACCAATACACAGAAGTGTTTTACGTGTATTATATTACCAATACACGGTGTATTATATTACCAATACACAGAAGTGTTTTACGTGTATTATATTACCAATACACAGAAGTGTTTTACGTGCATTGTATTATCAATACACGGTGTATTATATTACCAATACGCAGATGTCATTGCGTATTATATTACCAATACACTTTTGTCTTTGTGTATTATATCATCAATACACTTTTGTCCTTGTCTATTATATTAACAATACACGGTTGTGGACAACAACACCTATACTTGAATCTCACCAACCCGTTTTAACAACATCTTAGTGCCTTAACCTTCCATTAGAACTTGACACATATTCTATGCCATAACACCTCTTTAACATTCCTCATCTAAGTTAGGCACTTCTAAATCATCATTATCCTCACACCCAAAACAATCATCTCTTAGAAAACATATATATCTTTGCTTAAAAATCCGCTAAGCATAATAATAAAAATCAGGCAGATCATGCATAACACAATATCAATCAAAATATTCTCATATTACCAACATAGCACAAAATCAATTCAATAAAGGTAATAAAATCAAATCTACCATCAACAATATAAAGATCAACCTAATGTCAATAAACCTACAATCCCCGAATCGCCATTGGTTTTTCAGAAAAGGTTTCCAATGTGATTTTGGTCTTGTCAATTACTCGACTACTAGTAGGGTTTAGGTCACCCTACATAATTATTATATAATATAATACTTATCCATTCCGACGATAAGTTGGTTCTTTCCCCCACCTGGGTTATAATAGGACTGCCGAACTCGAAGCTCCTCGTTGTCACACCACAAAGTACTAACTCCACCTTCTGCGAAGGTAAGGAGATTAGATGCTCAAAGAGGTATACCACGAACGTCCTTGTTTCCTCCTCGATGGAAGTCTAAGGTTATGAACACAAAATTACAAGTTAAAATCAAACAAGAACACTAAACCACAACGTATATGTTCGGCCAAGACTAGTTCTTAGGGTTAGATATTCCCGAAAATTATACAACACGTGGATTCATGATCCTTAAGTGTTAGGAGTTCATAAACAATGATCACTTAACAAAGTTGAATTAAAATCCCACTAAGTTATAAACTTGGGGTATTCGGCCAAGATTAGTAAAATAGGCTAGCATTCACTAAACTTTCCAATCTCTTAGGTTTAGCATCCATATGTATTAAGGAGCTCAAAACCATGATCATTTTGGGAAAATAAGAACAAAGTATCCTAGGTCCATAACCTTATAGGTTCGGTCTTCATAGGATTTTTCGGTTAGAAATCTTTAAACTTTCCAATCTCTTACACTTAGCATCCAAATATCTTATGGAGCTTAAGTCCATGATCATTTTAGAAAACAATGGAAATTTAAACATTCCAATCTCTTAGACTTAGCATCCAAATATCTTACGGAGCTCAAGTCCATGATCATCTTGGAAAAATGAAAGTAATACATCCTAGCTTTAATAACATAGAATAAACAAGTTAGAAATCCTTAAACTTTCCAATCTCTTAGACTTAGCATCCAAATATCTTATGGAGCTCAAGTCCATGATCATTTTGGAAAACAATGGAAACTTAAACATTCCAATCTCTTAGACTTAGCATCCAAATATCTTATGGAGCTCAAATCCATGATCATCTTGGAAAACAATGGAAACTTAAACATTCCAATCTCTTAGACTTAGCATCCAAATATCTTATGGAGCTCAAGTCCATGATCATTTTGGAAAAATGAAAGTAATACATCCTAGCTTTAATAACATAGAATAAACAAATTAGAAATCCTTAAACTTTCCAATCTCTTAGACTTAGCATCCAAATATCTTATGGAGCTTCAGTCCATGATCATTTTGGAAAAATGAAAGTAATACATCCTAGCTTTAATAACATAGAATAAACAAATTAGAAATCCTTAAACTTTCCAATCTCTTAGACTTAGCATCCAAATATCTTATGGAGCTTCAGTCCATGATCATTTTGGAAAAATAAAAACTCACACATCCTAGAACCTAAACACTAAGTTTTGGCCATCATAGGATGATGAGGAAAATATTCTTTGTTTTACAATAACTCTTAGGTTTAGAATCACAAGGTATTAAGAGTTCTAAATCCATGGTCATACTTGAAAAGTTGAAACATAGTATCCTAGGCTTACTTATTCACATTTTCAGCCATCATAGGAACAAACTATCAAAACTTCCAAGATTTATAGATTTAAGATCAATGGATAGTTATAAACTCAAACACATGATCTTATTCCAAAAGTTGAAACAAACACTAGTGCAGAAAAGGGATTCTACATCGGAGTTTACACATCGGTTTCTATTAAACCGATGTGTAAAAGGAGGCGGTGGCATTTTTGAAATTAAAATCAAAGTATTACACATCGGTTGAAGAATAACCGATGTGTAAAACCCTTCCACATCGGTTATTTCTAACCGATGTTTAAAATTAAAATAAATAAAACTTAAAGTCAGAAATTTTTAACATTTAACATCGATTTTATTAGAACCGATGTGTAAAACAGTCATTAACCACATCGGTTTCTAATAACCGATGTATAAAACTAAAAAAAAAAAATTAGAAATTAAAATTTTATTTTTAAACATCGGTTTTGGGTTTAACCGATGTGTGAAAGTTTACCACATCGGTTCTAAAATAACCGATGTGTATTATTACTTCCTCCCTTTTCATTTGGCGCTGAGAATTCATCTGAGCTCTCTCCCTCCCAAGTCTCATTCTTCTTTTCCCTTGCCCTAATACACAAATAGCTGCTATCAGTCTCCAACTCTCCCTTTCCCTTTTGTTGACCGCTCTCCACCGCTCTCCACCGCTCTCCACTGCTCTCCACCGCTCTCCACCGCTCTCCACAGCTCTCCGTCGCTCTGCATTGTCTCTCCACAGCTGACCCTCTCAACATCAAACAAAGGTAAGCTCCTGTCTCTCTTCCTTTCCAAACTTCCCTTCTCATTCTTCTCTTATTGTTTATCATTTTCTCTAAAACTCAGCCCTCTCCTCTTCACAAGAACCACCAAGGAAGCCACCACCGTCCTCTCCTCCGGCGCCCTCGTGAGTGAACAAAAACCTCTGCCTTCTCTCTGTTTTGGTAATTTTTTAGAAATGCCTTATCCTTGTATCGTATCGGGTCATTTCTGATACGACTCCATATTTGGAGAGGAATACTTGTGTGGACTGTGATAGAAAATGTTTTACTTTTTGCGTGTTGTTGTGTGGTAGAAGGTGGAAGCTTTAATTCACTTTCTAGATGCCCAAAATTGTTGGGTTGGAGTGCAAATGAACTGTACTCCGCTTCCAACCTTCCCACATTATTTTCTAGTGCCAAGAAAGTGTGAGGCTTGTTTTGTGAAAGTTGTCAATCACTATTGTCTTTTTGAAATTGCTTGATGTCCATAGGCGCCTAGGCTGTGACGGATGCATTGGAAGGAGGGATAAATAAGGGGCATGTTTAAAGATTGCTAATTTGTAGTGTTATATCCATTGGCTTACTTCTAACATGTCTGTGGTGATCCGCCCATTGCAGAATAAGGTATCATCAAGTGGAACATCAACTGCTTCATCTGCATCCACAAACTTGGTGAGTTCAAAATTTGCATTTTAACATTTTCTTCATATTTATTTTCATTTGTATTGGTGCACAAGAAAGCGTGAGACTCTTCATGAGAAAGTTTTCAATCAATACTATCTATTTGAAATTGCTTGATGTCCATAGGCAGTGATGGATGCATTGGAAGGAGGGATACAAGTTATTTGTTGCTATCCCTTCCTCCAAAAAGTGAGAGCAAAAGAAATGAGGGACATGTTTAAAGATTGCTAATTTATAGTGTTATATTCATTGGCTTACTTCTAAAATGTTTGTGGTGATCCGCCCATTGCAGAATAAGGTGTCATCAAGTGGAACATCACCTTGCCGTGCTGTACTCCACAAACCTGGTGAGTTCAAAATTTGCTTTTTCACATTTTCTTCATATTTATTTTCATCTGTATTGGTGCACTCTCACATTTAAGTTACCTTCCCGACATTATTCACTTCTTTGATGAAGTTCTTTAGAAAACATAGAACTTCATGCATTTACTGTCTCTACATTTGGATAGATATGACAATGGTTTCAAGTATTCTTGTTTTGTCTAGTATCTCAATGTGCATGTGTGTACATGCTCGTGTAGGAATTTTTGTGCAGTTGTATCATCAAGTTCTCATTTTCTAGTGATTATCTTTATAATCTTTATGTCAAGCCTCTACACAGAAGAGTATTTGTTTATGTTTGGTCCAACAGATATTGGATGTAGACAGTATTTTTTGTTGAAATGTCAGAGTGACATATTAATATTTCTGAAATTGAAACAAGAAACAAGAGAATCAAACGAGTAGTAGTACACTCACACCTTTAGACAGAATAGAATTCCCAATATAAAAAAGCAATGAACTAACCGTAGATCTTGTTTTTACCCTTTTCCTCTCTGTGTTTTGGTAAGTGACTTTACAAAGACCTTATAGTGTCTCATCAATTTTATGGTTTTCATTAGAATTCTTAGATGTTCATTTTGCTGCAGGGTGATCTACACTTCATTGCATAGTGCTACTGCCTCTGCTTTGTTCACTTCTCTGCTGTCTTTGCATAATAACAACTAGGCGTGTCTGTCTCTCAGAAGGTACGTTTTGGCTGAAAAGCTTTCATTGGAGTTTTAATGTATTTTCTTGAAAATTTATTTGATTCGATAATATGCCCTC
This sequence comes from Sophora flavescens, assembly GCA_030762895.1. NCBI lineage: Eukaryota > Viridiplantae > Streptophyta > Magnoliopsida > Fabales > Fabaceae > Sophora > Sophora flavescens. The sequence goes on from CM061065.1 coordinate 164,201,504, forward strand.
AATAATTAGTAAAGCCTTAGTTTCCCGTTTGAGATGCACTACTAATGAGCGTACGTGTACGTGTACGTGCTTAATGTACCGCTCATTGTGTTGGATCTTGAATTGTCCAAAGTTGGACAGTTTGGGAAAAAACTTTTTCTTAATTCAGTTATAATAGTTATTCATTGATTCTAATGTTATATACTTGATGAAAGTTCGGATTGATACATTTCCTTTCGTTCTCCGGGTGCATACTTTATCGTGGTGGATGTCATCGCGTTCAAGTAGTGTACGTCGGAGACCGCGGGGAAATGCTGCCGAAATTTTGTCGAGTATGAGCATGAGAGTTAAGGACTAACTGTTAACCGAATGTTGAAAAAGTTTCTTCTCGAATGGGATAGGGCCATACCCTGTCATAAGAAGTGGTTGATGAATATGTTGGACTAAGTACGAAGGTATTGGTTTAGTCATGGATCGCGGTTGGATGAATGCTAGACGGACAAGTGATGAGTATGAGAATGGAGTGGAAGATTTTCTACAGTTTGCAAAAACAAATGCTCCTGATAGTGGTAATGGAAGGTTTTATTGTCCTTGTGTTAACTGTTTGAATGAGAGACGACTAGAAGCTGAGGAGATACGTGATCATCTTATTTGTGAGGGGATTTGCAAGAGTTATACAACATGGATATGCCATGGTGAATCGTTAGACAGGCCGAGGGTGTCGGATAGAGAGGAAGTTGATGACGTGGAAATGGACGATGGACTAGAGGACATGATCCGTGATGTTGGGCAAGAGTCTTTTCGGCGCGCACATGTGTATGATACTTTGTGCAGTGATGCGCAAGTGGCTTTGTATCCGGGGTGCACTAATTTCACACGGTTGTCAGCGGTGTTAAGATTGTTCAATGTGAAGGCGAGAAATGGGTGGAGCGATAAAAGCTTTACCGAATTGCTTGAGTTGTTGAAAGAAATGCTTCCAGAAGGCAACACATTGCCATCTCGAAACTATGAGGCGAAGAAGATATTGTGTCCGATGGGTATGGAGTATAAGAAAATACACGCTTGCCCCAATGATTGCATATTGTACAGGAAAGAGTTTGAAGAGATGCACGAGTGCCCCAGGTGTGGGGTATCACACTACAAAGTGAAGGAAGGTGATTCTAGTTGTGATGTGGTCACCAAAGGTCCTCCTGCGAAGGTGTTATGGTATCTTCCCGTGATTCCGCGGTTCAAGCGATTGTTTGCTAATGTAAATGACGCAAAGAACATTAGATGGCATGCAGATGAGAGGAAGTGTGATGGACAGCTTAGCCATCCTACCGATTCTTTGCAATGGAAGAGAATTGATAGTTTGTTTCCGGATTTCGGCAATGAGCCCAGAAACCTCAGGCTTGGACTTGCTACCGATGGAATGAATCCATATGGAAACTTAAGTAGTATTCATAGTTCATGGCCTATTCTCCTTGTAATTTACAACCTGTCTCCTTGGTTGTGCATGAAGCGCAAATACATTATGTTAAGTATGATGATTTCGGGTCCTAAACAGCCAGGAAATGATATTGATGTTTATCTGAGTCCCTTGATTGAAGACTTGAGAATGATGTGGGATGAAGGCGTTGATGTGATCGACGGGTATTACCGTGAGACATTCAGATTGCGTGCCATGTTATTTTGCACCATCAATGACTTTCCAAAGATACGGGAACCTGTGTGGGTATAGTGTTAAGGGGCATAAAGCATGTCCAATATGTGAAGAAGGCACATGTTACCATCAACTGCAACATGGAAGGAAGACGGTCTACCTTGGGCATCGGAGATTTCTCCGACGTAATCATCCTTATCGTAGATTGAGGAAAGCTTTCAATGGACTCCGGAGAATGAAATTGCTCCTGGTGGCCTTGACCGGAGAGCAAGTTTATGAAAGGGTGAACAACACTAATGTTATCTATGGGAAGACCCAGAAGAAGGCTACGAGAGAAGAAAATATGGAAGAAGAGGTCGATCTTCTTTGATCTTCCATACTCTTGGTGCAAGCTTGATGTAAGACATTGTATTGATGTGATGCATGTAGAGAAAAATGTGTGTGACAGTTTAATCGGAACGCTTCTCAACATTCAAGGCAAGACAAAGGATGGTGTGAATGCTAGTCTGGATCTAGTTGCGATGGGTATACGAGAGCAGTTAGCTCCACTTAAAGTGGGGGATAAGAAGACTTATTTGCCCCCACATGTCATACTTTATCAAAAAAAGAGAAAAGAAGTTTCGTGGAATGTATACGGGGAGTCAAGGTGCCACATGGTTACTCTTCAAATATCAGAAGACTTGTCTCAATTAAAGATCTCAAATTAGTTGGCTTAAAGTCTCATGAATGTCATGTCTTGATGCAACAACTACTACCGGTGGCCATTCGTGACATATTGCCTAAAAAAAGTCGGACATGCCATTACTAGGTTATGCTTATTCTTCAATGCTATATGTAGCAAGGTCATTGACACTAAAAATTTGGATGAGTTGGAAAATGAGGCAGCCATTGTATTGTGCCAATTGGAGATGTATTTTCCACCTTCATTTTTTGATATCATGGTTCATTTGATTGTTCATCTAGTGAGGGAGATTAGATTGTGCGGTCCCGTTTATTTAAGGTGGATGTACCGGTTGAAGCGATACATGAAGATCCCGAAAGGATATATGAAAAATCCACACCGTCCCGAAGCATCTATTGTTGAAAGGTATGTTGCGAAAGAAGCTATTGAGTTTTGTACAGACTACATGTCGAAGCGGAACCTGTAGGGCTTCCAAGTCTCGTCACGAAGGAAGATATGATGGTAAGGGTACACGAGGTATCACTTTGTTAAGAGCATGGATCGGGAGGAAGTGCTTCAAGCACATTTGTATATATTGAATAACACCGATGAGGTTAAACCATACTTATGTGAGCATAAAAGCATCATCAATGAAACTTACCCTAGAATGAATGAAAAATGGTGTTTGAACAAGCATAACAAGACTTTCTTGAACTGGTTTAAAGAAAAAAATTGCAAAGGATGGTACTGCTTCTGCTACATTAAAATGGCTAGCACAGGGGCTAACTTTGATGTCATATCTTGGAGTGGGTGCGATATCAATAAGTTTTCCTTCTATACAAAGTCCCGGGATGACAAAAGTACTATGCAAAACAGTGGGGTTATGGTGGTCAGCTGAGTCCATGCATTTCTCTAGTTCGAAAGATAAAAACCCTGTTATGGCATCAGTTTCATACTTTGGAATCATTGAAGAGATATGGGAGGTTGATTACACGAAGTTTAGAGTACTGTTTTTAAATGTCGGTGGGTCGACGTGTAACAATGGTGTGCAAACCGATGAGTTAGGATTCAAATTGGTGGACCTTAGTAAGGTAGGTAATAAAGAGGAACCTTTCATCATGGCATCCCAAGCAAAACAAGTGTTTTATATCCGTGATCCTTCTAACAAAAGGTGGTCAGTGGTTCTCCAGGGAAAAAACATGTATAACGGTAGTGAGGGAAATCACGATTCAACTCTTGATATTTCTGATACTCCGTCTTTCTCAACACGAGTGCCTAATTTCAATGAGGAAAATGAAGTGGATGATGTACATGCTACTCGTAATGATCACCAAGAAGGGTTATGGGAGAACTTTACTAATTGACCACAAAGTAAGTTTAGTTTGATATTACCATCAAGTTTGGCATATTATGTGTTTACGTTGATATTTATAAGTTATGTTTATGTACGTTGATCGATATTTATAAGTTATGTTTGATATTTATCCTGACATACTAACAAGTTTTTTTTTTGTTTTGTGCTTAAACAGGTATACATGGCTGATCATGAGGATACACCTCCTTCATGCAGCGGGTCGGAGACCCCGTCCTACCAGTAGAAAGGGTAGACGTGCCACACGGATGAGGCATTTGACCGCCAACCGTGGGTCAAATCGGAGGATAAGAGTAGATTTTGATGATAACCTCAAACCTATTGGGCCAATGGAAGATCGGTTTACCGTTTTGTGGCGACCCTTGCTAGGAACAGGCCTAGTATACTCATTGATAGGTGGAGAGATGTCTGCGCGGACGTGAAGGAAGCAGATATGGGAGAGTATTCTGGTATCTATACTTCTACGTCCTGTGTTTGTCTCGTATCTACTTTATTTTTATCTTAATAATATCATACAGTAATTCGTTGATTCTTTTGGTCTTAATGTAGTTGACATTTGACATACCGGATACATACGCTATGAAGAAGCGTTCTTTGAAGTATCTTGGGAGAGCGTTGGAGGGGTTTTAAGGCCGACAGGCGGATACTATATATTCGGTCCAAAAAGTAAAAAGAACCCACTTGAGGTGTATCCGTTTCTTGACAAGGCGACATGGGATCGCTTTGTTCGGAGCCGACGTGATCCCAGCTTTCGGGTTAACTTATTTGATTTGTCTCTAAATTTATGTAATTGCATTAATTTCATTTACTTATGTAATTTAATTGTCTTTTATTTATAACGGGAGAAGAGGAAAAAGGGGCAGGAAAACCAAAGCAAGAATGTCTACCCCCATGTCATGTCTCGTGGGGGATATAAAAAGCTTGTTAAGAAAATGGTTGAAGAGGAAAAGAAAGCACGTCGGCGAGGCAAGCATCTCGGGCGGATCCTAATGCTGAAAATCTTCCGAGAGGTTGTTGATCCACCTCCACCCCCACGCCATCGTTCATGGAAGAGGGGCCGACAAAGAAAAAACGGGACAATATACATCCGAGGAGGCCCGCCAAGTAGCTGAGAGGATTGTAAGTATAGTTTGTTGTAATTGTCATTTTAAGAGTGTTACCGAATTGTAATGTGACCTGATATTTTTATGTGATAGGATGACTTGGATGATCAACTAACCCAAGGAACCTTTGATCCTAGAGGACGCAATGATATCTTATCTACTTGCCATCGGTAAACCGGACCACCCGGGCGTGTCATTGGTGTTGGATGGGGAGTCGGCATTCGCCAATACCATGGTTCATCTTCACACCAATGCCACGGGGATTCGGTTGCGAGATAGAGCACAACTAAAACAGGAGATTGCAGGTGAGCTTGACAGGAGATGGCCGAGCGGTTTGCCCAGCAGATGGCAATATTTACTTCTTTGTCCCAAGAGATGACAGCCGGTGTCCAACCCTCTGTCCAACCTCTCGTCCATGTGAGCACTAAGGGCTCATGTGATCCTCCTCATCATCCTGAAAATGATGATGATCATGCTTCTTCTTGATGATGATGATGATGATGATGATGATGATGATGACGACCACCTGATAGGTGTGAGCTGTATGTTGATGATCATCATCATCATCGCCGCTTAGTGGCATTGGGTAGGGCATATAATAAGTTAGGTAATACCATACACCATCGGTTATTACCTGGATGATCATCCGAGGGTGTCTGTTGAGATTATTCGAGATGCGATGCTCGAGTCCCCGTGCCCACCGAGGAGGTTCAAACAAGTGGGTCGGTCCCTCGGTAACTTCATCCTCTGGTCAAGAAGACTGGTCAGCTTTCTTGTTGCATCCGAGGTATTCGGTTAGTTGTGTTTTTCTATATTCATAGTTGAAATATATTTATTATTGTTTAAAGATAATGCTTTATTTGTATTTGTTATAGGATGTTGGAAATGATATTCTGCCTAAAAGGTCGGATCTAGGAAGACCGAGAGATGTCCCTGCTCTGTCAAGGTATTCATTTGACCATTTAGTTCATAACGAATTAAATAACTTAATTATCCGTGATTACTAATATATATCTATGTTGTTTAGGGGATCGACAAAGGGGCACCTGGCCATGGTGATGTTTTCAAAGATCTTGCTATACAGGTTGTCACCATGGAGGATGATGCAGCATTGGTAACGTTGGAACATGATGCCAGCCCTGGTGAACTGTATATACCAAAGAAAGAACTTATGGAGATGGCACTCAATAAAGAAATGGCCAGTTCTGCACACATATTGTTTTGGTGCACGTAAGTACATTTTATTTATAAGTTAAGTACATAATTAATTTTTAAATACAATGATAATTAACATGTTTTTCCAATATATTAGGTATCTGCATCGTATGTTAGTCGATCAGGGTAACCTCGCCCTTTATGGGTTCATTGACCCCATGTTCATTCAGGGTGATGTTCTCGTAGCATCGGAAGACCCGGTCACTACCATACGTGATATACTTGCCCGAGACGATCATCAATTCTATCTTGCGCCTTATCTCAATAAGTAAGTACCGGTTATTAATTTAAGTATAACTATATATGACTTACAGTCATTAATTGTTCCGCAAATACAGCAAGCATTGGCAACTGTTGCTCTTGTACCCAAGAATGAACGTCGTGGTCTTCTTACGCTCATTGGGACATAAGCCGCCGAATCAATCAAGACGATCATCGAAACGTAAGCGTTAAAATACTTTATAATCAGTAATGCGATTGTTTTAATTATCTGAAATCTATTATATATTACTTTAATTAATGTTTTTGTCATGATAGGTCTATTAATGCATCCCACATGCAGCGTGGTGAAAGGCGTACTCGGGCTATCGAGATGGATTATTCCCAGCGTAAGATATTTATTAGTTCAAATGCATCAAATGCAGTGGGTACAATAATTGATTTCTATTTTATTTAATTCCTCATATTCTAATTGGGTTTCATTTGTACGTAGTCACGTATACAACGTGGGTCATGGGAATGTGGCTACTATGTGATGCAATGGATGTTGGAAATTATCTCCTCCGGGATCACTGAAAGATGGAGTGAGGTAAATGTTAATTGACACAATTAGAAGTAATAGTATAGATTCTTTATATGTTTTATGTTAGTTTATTACTTAAAAGATATAATCTTTTGTCCAATTAAACTTGCAGATAGTCAACAATCCATCTCCATTGTCTGATTCTGACATCAACATCATAAAGAGGCGTTGGGCAACTTTCTTTCTTGAAGTGTACCACCCATAGTTTGTATATATGTAGTTAGTTTAAAAACTTATCATATACTAGCTATAGTGTACGTACCTTTGACTGATGATATGTATTAGTGCTCAGGTCTGGTTCAATTCTTCTTCTCTCGTGTTTTGATGTAGCTTTGATAAAGTGTTGTTTTCATTCATTCGAAATTAATTAGGCCTGATGCCCTCTGTTTTCAGATTCTGTGCTCACTAGTCATTTGATGAAATGTCAGTATTTTTAACCATATGTGTAAGAGCTAATTGGTTGTGCTAAGAAAATTGAATGAAGTATGTTTTGCTTTTGAATGATTGTGTCAAAACTGGTTTGGTGTTCTGTTGTTGTTTCTTGTTTGATCGAGTCTTCTTTGGTTTGTTTATTGATCTGCATTAGTGAAACAGGAATGATTGAAATGTAAATAATAGACTAAAAAAAATGAGATTTTACACATCGGTTCTCAATAACCGATGTGTAAATTTAACTTTCTACATCGGTTTTTCTTAAAACCGATGTGTAAATTTAACTTTACACATCGGTTCTATAGAAAACCGATGCAGAAAGTCAATTTTACACATCGGTTTTAAGCAAAACCGATGTAGAAAGTTAAATTTACAACTGCTTATCAATTGCTAAATTAATTTTACACATCGGTTAGTAGAAAACCGATGTTTAAAATATAATTTACACATCGGTTTTTAAACCGATGTGTAAAGTGGCAATAAACCACATCGGTCGTTTCCACATCAGTTTCAAAACCGATGTGGAAAGCCTAAAATAACCGACGTGGAATCCCTTTTGTGCACTAGTGAAAAACTTCCTAGGTCACAAATGCAAGCATTCTGCCTTCATTGGAAGAGATAGGTAGAGATTTTTGTTTTACACAACCTCTTAGTATGTGAAAATATAAGTTAATACAAGACTATAGAAAGTGGTTTCAACTCAAAAGGAGTTTTCTACCATTTTAGAGAGATTTTAGAAGTTTAAAGCATATAAAGAACACATAAAACAAACTAAGAAATAAAGGATGAAACTTGCAAAAAGATTCATATGAGAGCATTACCCTTAGTATAAGGAAGAACTTGAATGAAGAACTCAAGTGGAAAAGACTAATAAAAATGGAAGCTTTAAGCGTTTGAAAAAAGAAGAAATGGAAGAAGTTGAAGAAGTATGAAGATGGAGGAAGAAAATGAGAGAATGAAGATGAGTGATGATTATATAGAGGAGGGAGAGGGGATCACGAAATTTTGGAGAGAGGATGAGCTTGGAGAGCAAGTTTTGTCTTTAAGACTTGTTTGGTTGAAGAGGAAAAAGAAAAATAGGTTTTTTTTTTAATATAATATGATATATTTCAAAAAGTCCATCACGACCACTTTTTAGGAGGTAGCTTAGGCCATACCTCTAGTGAGTCACCTCACTCCCTCATGTCACCTCAAGCCTTTTATGTCTCCTATTCTGCTCCATTTCGTACTCGGTTGCATTTCCGATCGTAATTCTTCCGACGTTTTCGCCCGAATAAAATATTTTATTTTATTTTTGAACGAAAATTTTCAAAATAACCAAAGTTGAAGGAAACATAATAAAAACATTAACTATCTCGTTCACAGGTCAAAATTAGGTTTTCTGCACAGTAAACTTGTACCGGCAGTGAACACGAAGACCGGCTTTCGTCTGAATTTTCAACTGAAAATTTTACCGTAACCCTATATCATAAAGTAGACTATGAATATGATTTTATTTTAATCAAAAACACTTTCTAACTCTCAAAGTTAAAATATAATTTAATTATATTTTAACCGGTTGAACAACATAATTAAAATCCGGCTGTTATAACCCCACTGCTAGTGAGCACTCAATGAATAACAATGAAGTTAGTTCTGACTGGACACCACCACCACCACCAAGGGATCCTACTCCACCTCCAGCACAACCCGGCAGCAAAGACAAAGGCAAGAAAAAAGTGGCTGAAGCTGAGCCTGAAGGCCCTCCTCCACCCAAGAAAGGCAGAATCAAGCACACAGCTCCCCCAGGCCAAGAAAAACAAAGGCGGAGTTGGAGGATGAAATATATTGACTCTAGTGAAGAATCGAAGGATAACATAACTCTAAGTCAAAAATTTGCAAAAGGGGCAAAAGCTAAGGCAAAGACTAGTGGAGGAGTGACTAAAGATGCTGAAAAAGAGCCTAGTATTGAGGTGGTGATCACAAAAGAAAATCCAACAACCAGCAGGCCAACCATGAAGCAGCTAGGTAGAGGAGGAAGCACCAGGAGCAGTGCAAGATTGGCTCAGCCTTGAGCAAGAAAAACACCCACGGTGCTACAGCATGCTGCAGCTAGCATCAGATGACCAGGACCCCACTTTTAATCTCTCTTCAATTTTAATGTTTTTAGTTTCTGTTGTTAGAAGTAGTTGTTTGTTTTTGTTTGTGTAGTTAGTTTGAGGTATGCCTGCCCCCACTATTTCAAAAAGAATTGTGATTAATGGAAAATGGGGGCCTTTTTGAAAGAAAAAGTAAATGAATGAATGATGAATGGCTTAGCTGTCCATGTGCATCTGATGAAGAACTTTTGTTTGTGTGTGTTGTAATACATGTAAAATACATGAATACCCTAAACTAATCCTTTCTTAACGTAAAATCCCTAACTTAAAATGAACTTAGAAGAAGGACTTCATTCAAAATCACCGTCAACTGGGGGGAATTGGGTTGCATGGACCCTTATCCAAGGAAGAGAAGGTGAGATCTGCACTAGTTGTCAACCTAAGTTTGGGGGTGTGTGAGATTAAATGAGATGATGTAGCACTCTACAGCATCAATCCTGTGAGCTTTTAGGCTTCAACGGATTTTTGTTCATCATGCATTCCATTCATGTGTTTTATTTGCAGAACTTGACTTATTCCTGTGATTAATTGCATATTTCACTGTTGCAGACAAAATAGCTTGAGGCATGTTTATTGATTTTACCTACTGTGACTTAAAAGGCCAACCCTCAAGTATTATACTTAGTGAACCCCTTTGAACCTAAACCTTTCTTATTGATATTAAGCCACATTAGAAGCTCAAATTCCCTGCAAAACAATGTACTACCCTATTTAGGTGGAGTCTGAGATTGTTTCTAAGTTGTCATCTACATATGGGTCCTGACCACAATGGTTGAGGACAACCATCAGTATAAGTTTTGGGGGGTGCCTACGCAGTAAAAATGAGGAAAGAGCATGTCATCAAGGAACAATGTGAAAATTGAAAAGCTGCAGAAAAACTGCAGAATAGGTTTGTACTGAAGTTGCTGGCCTTCCTCCTAAAATATTTTTATTCAAAAAAAAACAGAAAACAGAATTAAAAATAAAATAAGTTCACCCCCTGTCAACATAAATATGGGCAGGAATATAGAAATGTCTAAGTTTGGGGGTAGGTGATTTTGACAAGAGATCTTGAACTCTACCTAAGTTAACTACTTTCCAAAAATTCCACACCTGAACCTTAGCCTCATTACAACCCAGTAAAGTGCTCTTGTTGTGTGCAATTTTTGTTTGTGCTTTTGATTGTTAGAAATTTGTCAAGCCTATGATAGAGTGGCATGTGAATGATGATTGAGGGAAACACCAACAAGATCAAAAAGAGAGTGAAAAGAGTGATGTGACAAATCCAAAAGTATGTTTAAGCCATTTTTCTTAGGAAGATAATCTGGTGAGTCTTCACCCTTGCATCTAAAGGATATTGGGGAAATGCACCTAAGACACCGTTGAGAGAAGGTTTGGTTGGGGTTCCTTGCTAAATTGAGTTCAAAGCTTAGGGAAAGCACACACACCCTATGGAAAGTGATTAAGAAAAAGGTATTTGTGTTGAGCATGTTTCGGAAAAAAACATGTATCCGAGGACTGCCATGGATTTTGCTTATGCCGTTTTGATTTTGTTTTGATAATGCTTGTTGAATGTCATTACTTGAGGACAAGCAATGGTTCAAGTTTGGGGGTGTGATAACTCTTAGAAATAAGAGTTATGACTATCCTTTTAACGTAATCGTTGTTCTTGTTTTGACCAATTTTGGAAAAGAACTTCAAGTTTGGTTTGATTAAGTAAATATCTGTGTTAATATGATTAATTTGTGAAAAGCTGTAAATTCTAATCTGTTATTACTGAAGGTTTGATTTAGTTTTGAGCATGTTTTAAAAGTGTAATTGCTGAAGAATTTGCTCTGGGATGCTTTAGACTGTTGCAGCTTCGGGGAAGCATGTTATTACAAGTTGATTAAATCATTTCCAGCTCAGCTATTGCCCACTAGAAGACAATATACCTGCTGTGCTGTGCAAAAAGGAAGAGAGAGAACGCAATGCAGCAGCTATGTGTACTTGGGAATTGGGACAAGGAATATTTTAGTATTTGAATTTTGTAAAAGCCCAAAAAGTGAGGCATGAGAGAGAAGATGTTAACCCTACTTGGGGGGCACTAGTACAAATAGTGAGAGTTAGCCTCCTTTAAGGGCAAGCTCGTACTGTAGCAGTCGTCAGCTTCCTTGTCCTCTCTGTAATCCCATTTTCTCATTATGCCTTTATTTTCCATTTCTTTTATTTGTTCTGTTTGCAAGCTCATTATGACCTAATTTCCTTTAGTTAGGATTCTATGAACTTGTAATTGTGCTGAAGGGTTAACCAATGTTATGGATGTTATTCATTTTCTTCTCTTTTGATTTAACGTTAAATTCTGTATAGACTGATCAACTGAGTTGAATTATTAGCTAACTAATTTGGAAAAACTAAGTTAGTGGACTTGAATTGAAGATAAAGATAGGACAATTAATTGGAAAATTAATTGAATTAAATGAGGTAGGAATAGCCTTCAAGTCTTTAAGTAGCTGGACGCAATTATCTGACAGTTGAGGGAAATTAATATGAACTTAGGACTAATAAGCTTTTAATGAACTCAGTTTTACTGCTGGAAAGCAAACTTCATTTCCTGGACTAAATGTTGTAGCATCCTAAAGCATTGATTACCCTGAAGTTAAGATTACAAAGGATTAGAATCCTAACTGTTACCATCTCTGTTTTTAAAATACCCAATTATTGCTTTTATTTATTCCTTGAATTTATTACGGACTGTTCTGATACCCAATTACTCCATTTACTTTACATGCTTAAAATTACTTTTTATTTTATTGAGCTAAATAGACAAAGTTAAAACTAGAATTTGTATTCAATTCATTTAAATCCTCGTGGTAACGATCCTTACTCACACTTTATTACTTGTTTGACTGTGTACACTTGCACATCACATCTACGGTCGCAACAAGTTTTTGGCGCCAGCAAGCTATGAGGAGGGATCAGGTAGTGATGAGGGAGTTCTTCAAGGAGATGTCCCTGGCTCAGCAGGAGGGCCGAGTACCCCTTTACCCTTCCGAGGAGGAATTGGCACCTCGGCTTGGGTGGCAGGATTATCCTGGGGACCAAGATGCCATGCCACAGGGGGGTGCCCGAGGTACGTCAGGAGGATGAGGCAGCAGCAGCAGCAGCAGCAGCTCAGCAGGGTGACCCGGTGGACGAGATTGATTTCGACTAACCCGGGGCCCACCAGTACCAGTTCCAGTTCCCCTTACCCTTTTCCCCTTTGAGTTCTAGCTAGTTTATTTTGATTTATTCGATATGGTTGTACATGGTTGGCTACCTAGAAACTCGGTTTTATTTTATTTTGATACTTGATGCACATACACTTGGATGCTTATATATTGATGGTGCATGTTTTTCATTTTCATTTTGTGTTTCTTTAATTTTAATTATCATATTGACCAATGTTTTAATTATGAATAAGTAGATGATTGACTTGAGTCACTTGTGCAATGTGAGAATGTTGGTTGATGAAAAGGATGTCACTCCGAACCACCCCGAGTATGAGTATATCAAACTTTCAATTTGAGAAAAACGGATTACCTTCCCCGACCTAGAAAGGTTGACAAAAGAACAAGAGATGGAGGAGGATCCGTTTTACTTGAGTTTTGATAGGGGTGTGAATGACTATGTTCGGAGGGAAATTGTTCATGAGGTCGAGGAAAGGTATCGAGACTATCCGGTGCATATATCTACCTAGATGGCATTGTATAAAAAGTCAAGAGAGCGGTAGAAAACAACCGAATCCCATTCCCGGAAGTGGAATTTTTGAGCAAAGAGGAAGAGTATAAATGGAATCCGGTATGGTTGCTCACGTTCAAAGGGGCAAACGATTGCGTATAGGTGGAAGTGTAAGAAATTAGGCAAGCCAAGGAAGGAATTTATAAAGGAAAAGCTCCAAGAGAAGAAAGTACTGTTGAGAGCGGAAATTGTTTGGGCTAAGTACTTGGATGAAACCAAATCTAGGCACTTGGTGAAAAAGGCCAGAAGAAAGATAGAAGAAGCAAGAAATTCTAATGAGAGTTAACATTTCTTTAACCATTCTCTTCTTTTATTTTCTCTTTTCGTTTTATTTTCTTCCACTTCTCTCCCCTCTCCCTATCTTGAATCTCTTAGTTTGCATGTGAATAATTGGGCAATAAGAAAAACCCATAGTGTCATCGAGTCTAGTTGGTAAGTTTGTAGATTTAAATTGAATGCAACTTGGTTGAATGCATGAGTTCTTGTGAAAACCACTTTGATGAGCCTCCCTCGAAGTTTTGAAAGTTAAATCCCCATGTGAAAAATTGAAAATAAGAACTTAGAGGATTTTTGTTGTGATTGCATGATTTATGATAAGTTTGGGGTGAAAATGTGCACACTCTAGGGAATGTATCTCGGTCAAACAATTTGCGAAAATGTCTGGGTGAGGATTTTGAGCCTCCAACATGTTTTTAATTGTGTGAATCACTTTTAAGTTGCACTTTCCCGGATTTGCTTCAATCTCTTCATGGTTTGCATGTCTTCATGTTGCATCATGTGATTTAGGCAATTTTATTTGAATTAGCTACTCAACCTTGATGCACGATTCCTAGTAAGTCACATTGAGTCTTAAAGCCTATTGTTCTTAATAACCTTACAATACAAGCCATAAATCCGGAAAAATCATGTTAACCCAATCTTAGGATTTTGGAAAGCATGGAAACTTAGAAATGTAAGTGCTGTTTGGAAACTAAGTTTGGGGTGGCTACAAAGTTTATCATGTTATTTTGGGTTGAAAAAAAATGCAAACATGCCAAAAAGGGCAAAAATTAAGAAAGAGGTGTGAAAGGGACAAAGGTTGTAGCCACCCAAGTAAAAAAAAAAAAAAAGAAAAGAAATGAGAGTAAGGATCAAAAAGTGTAATTTCCAAATTTCATGCTCTCATAAATCTTAGGGTCTTAGCCTTGTACCTTTGGATATCCTACCTTTAGCCAAGCCTCATTACAACCTTTGAAAGACCTTTTGATGATGCATGCATGTTTTCGTGAGAACTTTGTTTTAGATGAAAATCAAATTCATGGAAAGTGCCCTTGAAATGTGAAATTGAGTGAAATTGACAGCCTAAACAAATTGAGTGAATGAGTGAATTACTAAATGTCCTTTGTGAGGAAGACAATTGTTTGAAATTGGTGATCTCTCTTTTGTGTGTATGATGGATCCCTTGCTTAGAGTAAAGATTGCTTTGATGATAAATTTCTCTTTTGATCAAAAGTAGATGCATGTAGGGGTGACCATAATGAATAATGGGTTGGGGACATCAAGTTGAAAAAGAAATTGTAAACAAATCCAAGAAGCTCGGTTAAATTTGATTGAATCCATGAATCTTACCTTGTCTTGAGTCTTTTTTATTTTTAGTTTGCTTGGAGACAAGCAAAGTTTAAGTTTGGGGTAGTTTGATAAGCCTCTAGCTTATCTAGTTTTATGGCTAGAAAGGTTAAGGTTTTTATGCTAATTGAGCGATTTAACATCGCTAATCACCCGAACTTGGCTCCTTTTGTCCCTAAGAAACATTTTGAGTCTCTTAGAGAGTTTTTAGGAATTTGTGGGTTATTTTTGAGTCAATAAAGCATTAAAATGCTATTTTTATATTTCAGGTTAAAAGTGAATCTCGAGGAAGCAAGGAAACTTGAAGAAAACAAGCTAAAGGCAAAGAAGAGTGTCTCGCCCCGCGAGACAATGCTCGCCTTGCGAGTCAGAGCTACAGACTGAGCAAGAATTGCACATATTCAGGCTCGCCTCGCGAGTAAAGGTTCGCCTCGTGAACCAGACTCGGAATCTGCAACTTCTCTATCTCGTCCCGCGAGATAGTCCTCGCCTCGCAAGCATTCAAAATCCTGATGGAGCCAAAATTGAGTATTTGCCTCGCGAGAGGCCGCTCGCCTCGTGAGCGGGCACTGATTCTGACAATTATAAATAGCTTGTTTAGGGCATTTTTGAGGGAGCTTTTGTTTTTGGCTAATCCTAGTTTCCTTGGAGCTGCGTCTCGCTGAGTTTTACATTTTCTTTCAAGCCTCTAGGATGAATTCTTGTATTTCTTGCGGTGTTACTGTGACTATGAGGAACTAATTCCCTATTCTAAGGGAACGATGAAGCCACCTTTGATGGCACAGTACATTCAAGTGATGTTTTCTTATTCCCTTGTTTTTTTTCTTGTTTCTTAATTATGTTTTGCTTGTGTTAATCATAATGGTCATTGGTTAACTAGTCTAGTCCGTTGATACTGGCAGGAGATTTGTACTTACGAATTGAATTAAGAATATCATTTGAATATATCTAGGCATAGAATAGGAAAATGGTGCAATCACAATAAGGAACCAAGAACTTAATGAATTTAACTGTGGGTTGTTCAGATCGGCAGATTGTCAATTTGCATGTTTAGGTATTTCCTTTAGATAATTGTTATTGATATCTTTCATTATCTAATTCTCTCTCCCTCTTCTCAACAAACCATTATTGACTTGGTCTACGCTTTGAATTTCCTTGATAATTTGGTTAAATTGGTCTCCCAATCCTTGTGTTCGACCTCGGTATTGCTTACCGTGTTTTTATTACTTACAACGAACCGGTACACTTGCCGAATTCGCATCATAGGGCTATTAGAAGCATGGGGAGGATTTAAGGCACCAGGACTGAATGGGTTTCAAGCCATCTTCTACCAATCTCAATGGAGCATAGTAGGGGAGGATTTTTGCAATCTTATCATGGGAATTTTTAGTGATCCTAGAAGAATTGAAGAGATAAATGACACTTTGATCACTCTAATTCCTAAAGTGGAACCGGTGACTAAATTAAAAGATTTTCGTCCCATTAGTCTTTGTAATGTCTCTTACAAGACTATAACGAAAATAATTGTGTTGCAGGTGAGAGGCCTTATGGAGCAATTGGTTAGTCCCTACAAATGTAGCTTCATTCCCAATAGGCATAGCAGTGATAACATCATTATTGCTCAAGAAGTATTCCATTCTATGAGAAGCAAAAAAGGCAAGAAAGGGTGGATGGCTATCAAAATAGACTTGGAAAAGGCATTTGATAGGTTAAATTGGCAGTTTAGTCGTGATACTCTTGTGGAGATTGGTTTTCCAGACAACATCGTGAGAATTATATGGAGTTGTATTTCAATTGTTTCAATGAAAATGTTGTGGAACGGGGAAGCTTTAGAAGCCTTTTCTCCTATGCGTGGAATTAGACAAGGGGACCCTCTATCTCCCTATTTGTTTGTTTTGTACATAGAGAGACTCTTTCACCTTATTAATATTGCAGTGGAAAATAAGTTTTGGAAGCTCATTCAGTTAGTGGGAGGGGGACCCTTGATATCCCATTTAGCTTTTGCGGATGATTTAATCCTTTTCGCAAAAGCAGGTTTGGACCAGGTGGAGGTTATTCAGACAGTGTTGGATTTGTTTTGCAAAAATTCAGGTGAAAAGGTGAGCATTGATAAAACCAGAATCTGTTTTTCAAAAAATGTCAGTTGGCAAGTAAAGGATGAAATTAGCAATTGCTTTGGCTATAGTAGAACGGAGGATCTAGAGAAGTACTTGGGGATTCCGATTTTCCATAAAAGAGTCTCCAATCAAACTTTGCAATTCATTCTTGATAAGGTGAACCAAAGACTGAGCAACTGGAAAGCTAAGACCCTCTCTATGGCATGAAGAGTGACCCTAGCAAAGTCTGTACTTCAAGTAATTCCTAGCTATGTGTTGCAAACGGTGGCCCTTCCAGTTAATATTTGTGATGAAATAGACAAAAAGTGCAGACAGTTTATATGGGGTGATGATGAGCATAATCACAAAATCCATACAGTGGTGTGGAAGGAGATTTGTGCGCCAAATAGTGATGGGGGGTTAGGGCTCATGTCTTCCCGAGACATGAACAAGGCCTTCATCATGAAAGCTGGTTGGCGCTTAAGTGTTCGCAAGAAGGCACTATGGGCTTCAGTGATAAGGTCTAAATACAAGTGTGGCAGTGAAGATCGTTTGAAAGTAGACGAGAACAAGCAAGGCTCCAATTTTTGGAGAGGTGTTTGCAGGAACTGGGACAGTCTGGATAACAACTTGGAATGGCGTATAGGAAATGGGTCTAAGATAAAGTTTTGGACTGACCAATGGATACCCAACCATGGTAAACTAGTGATCGAAGCTCTCCAGTAGGTGGATGACTTCATGGTGGAGGCTAGGGTGGGGGACTTTGTGAATATATTAGGCTTTTGGGACATGGGCAAGCTTAGGGCATGGTTGTCGATAGCTACCTGCGAGAATATCAGAGCGATGGTGCCTCCAAAAGCAACAAATAATGATGATTCATTGGCTTGGAAAGGTAGCTCTGATGGTACTTTCTCAGTCTCAGCTGCCTATCAAGCTATTTCTTCGCAGAATAATAAAAATGATCCCCTCTTTGATGTTATTTGGAAGTGGAAAGGGCCTGAAATATTGATGATTCATTTGTGGAAGGTGGCAAAGGATGCACTGCTGACCAACCATACTAGATGCAAAAGAGGTCTTGCGCAGGATAGCATGTGCGCTATTTGTTATGAAGGGGATGAAGACACTTTGCATGTTCTGAGAAACCCCTCCGGTGGCTCGTGCGGCGCGTGGCTTTTTGTGTCAAATGGCCGAGTAGAACATGATTTCTTTGATGGTGATCTTAGATCTTGGCTGCTAGCAAATTTAAATAACGCTTCATGGAATGTTGAGCATTGGGAGATTACCTTTGGAGCCACTATCTCTTGCATGTGGCATCAAAGAAATGAAGCTTTCTTTTCCCAAGTTCACCCTTCTCCGAGGAGCCTAGTTATCAAGGTAAATCATCTTGTCCAAAACACTTTGAGGAGCCACAAGGTTGAGAGGGCCTTAGGCGGAAGAGGTAGCATGAAGCCTAGACATTCGTCCATTGCTTGGAGTATACCTATGGAAGGAAGTTTCAAACTGAATTGTGATGGGGTAATGATTGTAGAAGGTTGAACTGTTTGTGGTGGTGTCTTAAGGAATAACTGCGATGAAGTGGGGTTTTCCTACGCCAAGGACATTGGTACGTGCTCGATTGTGCATGCAAAGCTTTGGGTTTAGAACTAAGCTATTGGTAGCTTGACCCATTAGTTGTCCATATAGGTAACATAAATTAGGTAGGAATTGGACCCATGGCAAATTTTAGGATTTCACTTAGAACAATGTTTAGACATATTATAGGGTGAGAGACCTCTTTGAACAACCAAATTTAACCGGCTATAGCTAGTCCAATATTTTCTCTTGATCCAAATTTTTACCGGTTGTCACAAACCACATCTGTTTCCCCAATTGGATCAAAAGTTCTTCTAGCAACTTCAATTTCTCCGCATATAGCAATCATCTAATGACGAACAAGCAAACAACAAAGCAACAAAAATATACCCATCAAATTGAATTCAAGCCGATAAATTTGTGTATTCAAGTCCAGATTTTCGTTCTTAACTGAGAATCGAGGTTTAGATTTTAGAATCAACGATAAAGAAAGATGAAAAGTAATCTAGCAAAGAATGTTCCGCCACTGTCATTTTTCGGTAATTTAGGAATGACAACAGTGAATTCCTTTTCCATCACCAAGAACCACCCACCACCCCATCTTCTCTCCCAGTCGCAGCCTCCAACCCAAGATGCTTCTCACTTCCCTGGTCATTTTCATCTTTCACAACCCCATACCCATTTGCATGCAAAAGAGTTTCAACTATGCGATCTTTATGAGCCTCAGCTAAACAATTCTCCTTCAAATGTGAAATTCAACCAAACCTCATATGATGGGGGGTGCAGGGGAAGAGTAATGGGGTGAGTTGCAGGGGATGATGATGAAGCAGCGAACGGTCGGAGGTCGTCTGTGTACAAATATCTGAACTCGTCATCGTCTTCCATGGTGGGTTGACAGTTTCGTCAGAGACATAGCCAATTGATGCTACATTGATTCCTCCTCATCAATCCCATTTACATCCAATTGCATTGAATTAATCTAACACCGTCCAATTTTTTTTTCAAAGATCTAACGACTCCAAGTTTGTCGCGCATTAGGTTGTCCACTGTAAAAGCAACCCACGTTCATGCATCAGACTCGGTAAAAAGAGTAACGATATTCTTATACTATTTTTTCCTTGTACCTTTTTTATATTTATTTTATAATTATTGATTATCTAGTTATTATTGTTTTCAAAGCAAGTCTTTGGTCTTTATGGTAATGTTTTTGTATGTCAATTTTTAAAAAAAAGAAAAAGAAAAACAAGCCTTTTGGTCAATAATTATATAAATAGTTACAAAAAGGAATATAAAAAAAAGAAAAGAGAGTGAGGAATGCATTTTCCATGAAAAAAATGTGTGTGAAAGTAATGAGTTGATAGTTTTTTCTTTGGTCCCTAATTACAGTGATATTTAATTTTGGGTCAAAGTGTCAAACGTACTCCGGAGGCAACAACGTTAAACTCCTCAAGGACACTTTCTAATGTTATCTTTTCAACATATTATTTTAATGATTGAAATCGTGTAAACCATATAAAATTCAAATGAGATTAATATGAGTTAGTGCTATCTATTTATAAAATAACGAGACTTATATGAATTTTAAATAATAAAAAAATATATATTAAAATGAGAGTGTTGAAAGTATATTGTTAACACTCTTAGAATTGAGAATTTCCCATCAAGAAGTGCAACTCAAAAGTGCAGAAATACTGGGAGGACTAACATGGTGGGGTGACACTCCTCAAACAAATTATATCCTATGAACACAAAAATTAACATGACTGAGATTAAAAACAAAATGACTGAACTATAGACCAATAATAGGGTCCAAAGGCCACGTGGCAGATCCTAATTCAACCACCCATGTTGATCCCCTTTGTGGGTTTTATTCCTGTTGTTCATTATGTTGACCACCCATTCCCCTCACTCCCTCCAATATTTCATTAGCCTGCAGCACAGCCCCGTTTTCTGGCCAGCTTTCTGAGAAGATAAACAATGAAGGTGACTGAAATCATATCTGCATATTCAATTTATTTTACTTTTCCTTTAGTCCTTTAATATATCTGGAGGTCATATATATATATATATATAATATATGTTCTTATAGACTTTAGTTGTTTGTCACAGATCTTCAACTGGATGCACAAGAGGTTTCATCATAACACTCTGAAGGGTTTGACCTCTACAACTTAAACTTGTCTCATTTCCAACTTAAAAATTTAATTTCATTAAGACCTGACATGCTCCAACTATGAATGTTAATTCCTTTTTCGTTTTGTTTTCAAGAGTTTCCTCCTTCTTTTGAATATGAATCAGTTGTTTTTTACTTAGATGGGCTTGCTTCAAACATGAAAAAGACTGAACCTACAACAAACAATGTGGATAGTCAAGCTTTGCTGAAACAAGTTGCTCTTAATGATTTGCTTGGTGGTTGGAAAGATGGCATTCTAACCATTGGTACTCTTGGCTATGATCCCTTGAAGTCCAATATCAACCATCACAAAGAGTACTTTGCTTTAGAAACTGAACAACATGAAGGTGAAGGAGAGCATATCCAGCTGGTTGATGATGATGATGATGATCGATATAATGAAAACTGCTATAATAGTGATGAACACGAGGAACTGAATCCATTGATGCACAACACATTTGAGCACAACTTTGATATTATTGCCAATGCTAGCAAAGAAATTGTCCTGGCTCCACTACCTGTGATTTCTCATGAAATCATGGAATCAAACAATGCTGAGACTGATGAGAAGAAGAAGAAAGGGGAAAGGATCACATTAGCTGACCTCTTTTTGGCTGATTCTGATGTTAAGATAACACTGGAGTACCCTGCCAAAGTGTTGCTTGAGAAAAGTGAGAAACAAAGCCTTAAAGCAAAGCATGGACTGTCTTTTGCCAAGAAGCTCATTCCCCGTGTTAAGGACCATCCACATCCAATGAGAGATATAAAAAAAGTAAGTGGTGTCGTACCTCATTCATTTGCTTAACGAGAACTACATAGAAAATACCCTAATGAATTTGAATAAAATTAAAGACCCACTGATACATACATGATACATGATCACTTTATATATATCATGCTTTGATCATCTCATTACACTTCATTTTCTGCACACATATACTGGGGGTTATTCTCCTACCTTGATGAATAAGGAGATGTGTTTCTTTGATGAAGATCAGCTAGCTGTCTCATTTTACCGTATACATCCTATCCTATCCCCCAATAGCAATGTTATTTTGTTACATTAGTTAAAATTTCATATAATATTAAAATGGTATAGAATATATGACAAAATAATATCGATGGGATAGAATGTGTTACTGGAAAATGGGACATGAGATGCTTATCCGTGTTTCTCACTGATGTGCAACAAAAACTATTCAATGAATTTGAACAAGCTCGAACAAATCAAGGTTTTGCTGTCCCTGGCAGCAAGGACCTTTTTTGTTTCTATGAACATGCATGATTGGAGAGTTCAATCTGAATTAATCCACTAATTAAATTGTGGATTTTCATGAATTGGTTTGATTAACTAATTTGTAACGTAATGTTGTAGCTGATGAAGAAGTCATTAAAGAGGAAAATCCATCCAGATCTTGATGTTAAGAATCAGAAACCAGAAAATCAGGAAGTCACTGCAGCAGGAATAGTTGATAATCACAAGAATGAAAGCAACGACTCAACTTATTTTCTTCCAATTTAAGGTATAGCATCTTCAGATTCCCTTTTCTTGCATTACCCATTTGATATTTTCATTTGCTTGTTGTGGAAGGTTTATGGAAAAACACGGGTTGTGGCTGTTATGTGTGTGTGTTTCCATCTACTAAAGTAGTGTCTTTTTATGGTTTTTCTTCTTTGTTTTCTCAACACCTGACAAACAGATACGTTATGTTTTCCTGATAAAGTTGTGGATATCTATTCTACTAAAAAAATTGTGGATTTCTACAGGGTTTAAATCTTATCATTAATTCATTATCAATCCCAGCAAATCATGACACAATGAACAGGCCTAGATAATTTTCTTGAAAGTTTCCACCTAGGATTTCTCAAAATTTTGACCTATTAGAATGAAAAGAAATTAAAATTTAACGCACTCTTTTATCTTTACGTTCAGAAACAAACGCCCTTTCATCTTTTTTACTTTTGGCCTTAATGTGACTTAATCACAAGTTTTTGGGTTAATTAGTAAGAGAGAGAGAAAAAATTAGAAGGATAATTTTTTTTTATAAGCAAAATGTATATTGAAGAAAGTATAACTCGTATACAATAAAAAATCAAAGAAGGCGGGCAAGCTGTAAATATAATACAAAGAAGAAGTGATACTCTAACTCGTATATAATGTATTTCTGTCTATTTTATTTATTATAATAGTGATACTATTGGGTTTGATTTGATTGATGTCTCTGGCTTGTTGCAGGTATTAGCTGGTGTTGAGCTCCGGGAGTGTCAATGTTTATCTGGAAATGTAGACTTGTTTTACATTATGTAAGATTAAATACTTAGGTTTTCTTCGCGTATTTTATGACCAATGCATTGAACCGTGTGATTCTGTAATTCGTGGTATCCCTTTGTTTCTGTTGGCTATAGTTTGACGTAAGATGTGGATGTCTGAAATATTTGTGGCTGTTGTTAATTGAGGTTTATTTTCCTTTTGGCACGCCTTTATGAATTATTTTGGATCAATAACTGGCTTTTGATGCATGCTAGCTGAGCATTGTATGGTGCAAATAAAAAAAGATTTCACGATTATACCAAATAAATTAAAAAGAAAGGAAGGAAAGGTCCAAAAAAAAAAAAAAACACCCTAACATATATCTTTCCAACAATATGATGATCTAATTAAATACTTCCTTTCCCCTACTATTTCCCAATAATCGACCTGTATTAATTTCCCCATATATGGACTTTAATATACATTGCTCCATATAAGGAATCATTCTTGTATATACATTGCCCCATATTAATGTATTGATTCTTTCTAAAAGGATGCACTTTATATATTCACATGTATATAGAGGAAATATGTGAGTGGATAAGCTAGTTAAGGTACTTCAAATGATTATTACGTAGATGAGGTGTCAACTTAGTTGGGATGTCATCCTTCTATAATGATGTTAGTACATCTTAACCCCTTTTGTTTAAAAAAGAAATAAGCCTCCATCTACATTTTGCAAGAAGTGATAAATTTGATTTTTAATTAACACCTAAGCCTCCTTGAGATCTTGGTCGACAAATCACATCCCATTTTATCCAAATAACTTTACAAATTTCATCCTTCCTACCCCAAAGAAAAATCTCTTTCAATACAAGTAATTAATTTATTGTATGCAGACCTTAGGTGGCAATTTGAAAAAAATAGGTAATTGAGGTAAAATATTCAAAATTAAATTAAGAGGTATTCTACCCCCGACAAGATAAACACTTCTCTTTTTACACAACTAGTTATTTATGCATTGCTTTGACCACTTCCTTCCAAGTCCTAATTCTATGAGGATTTACTTTTATAAGAAGACCAAGGTATTTAAAAGGAATGCTTCCACACTTGCAATTTAAAAACCTGGATGCAGACGTCAGAAAATTAAGAATCCTCCACATTCACACCAATCACACTACTTTCAATTCATGGAAATTTACCTTCAACCCTAGTTATCAATCATCTGCCAATTGAGAAGATGTTCTCACTTTTTTTTTCTTCATGATGGCAGATGTGTAATTATTTAACTTCACCAATGCATGGCAGATGTATAATTTTATCACTGCATCTTACTGCATATATAGCTATTTTGAATGTACGTCTTCTTGAAATTTCATGCATTGAACAAGTCAAGGCAAATTACACAAAACTCACTTATGACTTCTTGCAGTAACGCTTGACCCTATCAAAAAAAAATTTCGCTTGTGTCATTTTTTGGTTTAAGAAACAAAATGGAAAGATAAAATAGCAAGAAATGATGTCGTTAGAAAGAAAGTGACGAGAAAAAGAATGGATTATAATTTATAAGAGTTGTTCAGCATGAGAGAATTAATAAACATAAACAAAAGTGGAAAGAAAGAAGATGAATCATTTTAACAGACAACCATGCCTCCGTTAGACGAGGGGCGGTTGGTAGATGAGAGACAATTTTGACATTTCACAAAACTATTTTTCTTTCCCTTCTCTTCTTGTAAGCGGACATGCAACTTTTATGTGGGTCCCACTAATTTTTTTCCCTCTCTACATTTTATCCCCACAACCAAACTAGAGAAAATTTACACAATCATTCTATTTTCTCTTCGTCCATTTTCTTTCTTGATCTTATAATTTTCACCCAAATCAAACAAGATGTAAATCTCTTAAGTTTTAGGTTAAAGTGAAAAATATTAAATTTGCTTATTAATCTAAACGTGTGATTTAATTATAAATTATAGTTTACTGGAATACCTTCACTTAAAATTTTATTTGGTTTGGTTGATATATATTGAAAGAGTTTAATTTGTATGTATTGTCAGTGTAAAATTTTTTACACTGACAACCAATTAAAAATCATGAAATTAATGACTTTTAAGACGGTTAGGATAAGAATCAAATATTTATAATGATGCATCAATTTCTAATTAGTTGACAGTATGAAAAATTTTTACATTGTCAACATATATTAACTAAATTCGTATTAAAAAGGTGATATTTCAGGTGATGTTGTAGGGGCTGCCTTACCCCGTAGTATTTTGTGTTAGACTTTCTCTTGGGCTTTAGCCCCTTCTTCTAAAATAAAATAAAATAAGGTGATATTTTAAGATAATAATATATATTATTTCTTTATCATTTACATTATCAATAATGCATGTAAATAATGAAAAAATGGGACCTGTCATATTCATAAGTGTGAATAAAAGTCTCATCTTATCCAAGTTGTCAATTTTTTAATATACTTCAAATATTAATTATAATTAATATTAATCTAAATTAATAAAAATTTATTTGAAATATATTAAATTAATTCAAATGTCAATTATTATTATATATCATTCAAATTTTAAAAATTGTGGATGAATATTATATGGAGAAATGTCAATCAACACTGGTACAAACTCTTGAATATTCAAAAAGTCGTCCTTTTCTTTTGCACAATTAGTCCATTATTAGTATTTTTGCATCCATGCACGGGTCATCAATTATTATTATTATTATTGATAGTAATGTTATTATTAATAACTTGAATTGTGTCTCTATATGTACGAAATTTTTTTTTCTTTATCCCAAATTAAGTCCACTGTGTCAAACATTTTCTTGACTTATTTCACACGTTGCTTTCAATATTTCCTTATCACCCATAATGGTGGTACTCATTCATCTCCAAGGCTTTTTATTTATAGACAGAAGTGATCAGCAAAAACCTTGAAACAATTTTATCTATAATTTGAGTGTAAAGAATTGAATATTATTTTTATATTAAAATGATATTACAATACGTAATGTAACACTATGTGTTAAATGTTCCTCTTTGATTATTACTAATCATTAACTAGCTAGTCATCTTAAATCATGTGGTACTGACACGTGTCCCTTTATTAGAAAATCATCAATTCCCCTTATTAATTAGTATAGATATAGATTTATTATTTAAAAAAAAAAAAACAAAGACAAGGATGTAGAAAAAAATAGATTAGAAAATATGAATAGCTCCACCTCTATTTATGTCAATTCAGATATTGTTGTGTTCGACTCCCAAAACATTGTACCTTTACCGGTTTGCAAATATTTTAAAACAAAAAAATATATAAATTTTAGAGAGAAAAAAAAAATCATCACTTGACATGTGGCTTGCACCATTGTGCTACACAAAAATCAACATTTCCTCTTATTAACTAGTATAGATATAGATTTATTATTTAAAATAGAAAAAACAAAGACAATGATGTAGAAAAAAAAATACGAATTATGAATAGCTCTGTCTCTATTTATGTCAATAAAGATATTAGAAAAATAAAAAGTAAATTAGAAAAAACAATAATTCAAAAACAAAATTAAAAAAATTAGAAAAGTATATAAAACATATTTTAAAAAATAGGAAAATAATAATTAGAAAAAAATATTCAAAAAAATAGAAAATTAAAATTAATTAGAAAACAAAAAAATTTTAAAAAAATCAATTATAAAAATAAACATTTTAAAAAAAGTAAATTATAAAAAAACTAATTCGGGAAAAAAATTTAAAAATATATATTACAAAGAATATATGTTTAAAAAATAAATAAATAAGTTTAAATAATCCAAAATAATCATGCAGCTGACAACTCCTTCTACTGTTACAGGAATGGTAGAAGAAAAGTTGTTAATTGATAAAGTGATATGCATATTGAATACTAAAATATATATAAATATTAAAATATAGTAATTGATTTGGTTCAAAAATAACCGAATTAATGACCATTGGGTTTGGTTCAATTCGAAGCCGTAAAAAAATAAATTTAAAAAAAAATATTATAAAGAATATATGTTTAAAAAATAAATAAATAAATTTAAATAATCCACCAGTTGACAACTCCTTCTACAGTGAAAGGAATAGTAGAAGAAAAGTTGTTAATTAATAAATTGATATACATATTGAATATTAAAATATATATAAATATTAAAATATAGTAATTGGTTCGGTTCCAAAATAACCGAATTAATGACCATTGGGTTTGGTTCAATTCGAAGCCGTGCACAAAAAAGAAAAAAAACCAATTTAATTGGTTCTTTCGGATTTTCAAATTCATCGAATTATTGGTTCGAGTCTTACGATCCTAAACTTTTTCGAATAACACGATAGTTTTGCTAACTTTCCTGACAAAAAATATTTAAAAACAAAAAAAAAATTATAAACTTTAAAAAGTCAATAACAATATCCGAACCAACTAAAATTGGTTTGGTTTGATTCAGTTCGAACCGAAAAATATTAAAATATATATATATAAATAAAAAATATTTAAAATTTTAAATTTTAAACTTTTAAATTATATATACATTAAAATATAAGTATATAAAAAATAAAATATCAATAACACGACAACTCTATTTTTACTGTTTTCTAATTTATTATTGGTTGATAGTGTAAAAAACTTTACACTGCCAGTTTATACAAATAAATTCAAAAACAAAAGTATTAGCAAAAAAAATTATTAGGAAATTTTTTTAAAAATATTAAGGAAAACATAAAAAAAATTAAAAAAAGTAATTATAAAAAATATTTTAAAATAAAAAAAGGAAAAAGTAAATTAGAAAAAAATTAAACAAGAAATAATTTTAAAAATTATGAAAAAAATTTATTTTAAAAAAATGAGGAAACAATAGATTTTAAAAAATTAGAAAAATAAAATTAATTATCAAAAATATAAATTAATTATAAAAATATATATTTAAATTTTTTTAAAAAAAATTAGGAAAAAATATATTTAAAAAATATAAAAAAATGTAAGTTAGGAAAAAAATTAGAAAAAAATTATATGAAAATTATTTTTAAAAAACTAGGAAAATAATATTCAAAAAATTTTGAAATATAAAATTATTTCAAAGAACAGGATAGTTTTGCTACCTTTTCTGGCTAAAAATATTTAAAAACAAAAAAAATTATAAACTTTTTAAAATCAATAACAATATCCGAACCAATTAAAATTGGTTTGATTTGATTCGGTTCGAACTGAAAAATATTAAAATATATATATAAATATATAAATAAAAAATAAAATAAAATAAAATTATATATATATTAAAATATAAGTATGTAAAAATTAAAACATCAAGAACATGACAACTCTACTTTTACTGTTTGCCAATTTATGATTGGTTGACAATGTAAAAAATATTTACACTGTCAGTGTATATAAATAAATTCAAAAAAAAAAGTATTAGCAAAAAAAATCATTAGGAAAAATATTAAAAAATTAAGGAAAACGTAAAAAAAATGTAAAAACAAAAAAATAAAAAAAATAAACGTAAACAAAAGTATAAAAAAAATTAAAGTTTTTTTTTTAAAAAAAAGTAAAAAAAAATTTAATTTTTTTAAAAAAAATACTTTTTTTTAGTAAAACTACCCTATTCTTCGAAAAAGTTTAGGGTTGTAAGACTCGAACCAATAATTCGATGAATTTGAAAATCCGAACGAATTAAAATTGGTTTGGTTTGATTCGGTTCGAACCGAAAAATATTAAAATATATATAAATATATATAATATTAAATTATATATACATTAAAATATAAATATATAAAAATTAAAACATGAAGAATATGACAATTCTACTTTTACAGTTTGTCAATTTATGATTGGTTGGCAGTGTAAAAAAGTTTTACACTGTTAGTGTATACAAATAAATTTTAAAAAAAAGTATTAGCAAAAAAAATTATTTGGAAAAAAAATTAACAAATTAAGGAAAACGTAAAAAAAATTAAAACAAACAAAAAAAAATTAAAAAAATTAAAAATATTTAAAAATAAAAAATAAACGTAAAAAAATAATGTTTTTTTAAAAAAAGTAACAAAAAATTTATTTTTTATAAAAAAATAATTTAAAAAAAAAGACAAAAAACCCCGGTGCTAACGTATGTATGTACAGTAAAATTGTCTATCCAATTTTTATATTAGTATAGATTACCAAGGGCAATTTGTACCGTGTTTATGATTTTTTTATTTTTTTACAAAACCGTGTTTATGAATATTCCTTTGCACTAAATAGCAATTCTCATATTATATGTTGCTCAAGTTATCAGCAATTTTTAAACAATTATCAAAATACTACTTATATTTGTGTAACTATATTATATAAGAAGTAATAACTCTTGAAACACCGATGTTTATTTACAATATTCTAATGACATTACAATCCTAATATAAATATAATCAATTGTATATTTATTCTTATTTTCATATAAATATTATTATTCATTTACGAAATTTATACGTATTTATTGTAATATAATTGTAAACAATATTTTTTTTCCTTAATAATATAAAAAGTATTATAAATTATTTTATTATATATATATATATTAGTTATCGAGATTTTTAAATTTATTTTTTTTCCTTTTTGGGATAATGATCTCTAAAAAATATTGTTTATCCTA
The DNA here is from genome assembly GCA_030762895.1 of Sophora flavescens. Lineage (NCBI taxonomy): Eukaryota > Viridiplantae > Streptophyta > Magnoliopsida > Fabales > Fabaceae > Sophora > Sophora flavescens. The sequence goes on from CM061065.1 coordinate 164,230,931, forward strand.
TTTAGGACAGATTTCAAGGAAAAATTTATTAAAAAAGTTTATATCCAGGGGTGGCCCTGAGCACCGTCGAGGTGGACGATCGTCTAGGGACCCAATTTTTTTTGGGGCACCAGATAATATAAAATTTTATATAATATATATAAATGTTATATAAAAATTTATGAGGCACTATTTTCCTAAGTTCGCTCAAGACACCCAAAATCTCAGGACCGGCCCAATTTATATCATTTCAATTTTTTTAATAAAAAATATTTAATCATTTACTATAGCATATACTTATTTTCATTTGATTCTTCCAAGACAAATTTTTAAAATAACTATTATGAAATCATTGTATATGGATATGCTTCAATGATTCTTAATAGTTTTTCTTTTTACTGCATTCTCAATAGTTATTATCGTAATTATTTATTATATCATTTACTTATTATCACTTCATATATATATCATCCCATTTTATTTATTTCCCCTTAATATATTTTTTTTTTGATATTCCTTAATATCTCTTAATCATGTAGTAAAAAGAAAACTTTATCGGAATATTTTATTTCTAATGTATTTTTAGATTACTAATTAATTATATGTTCCAGCCAAAAACTGACTTGTCGGAATATGACCGGAAGATGGTAAATTCAGTCTCTTAATTTTGTATCTTAAGGAGTACCAGTAAACAAGGACTCTTTAGCAGTCTCTTGAATCGACTGGTCCCTCTAATACGCTTAAGAGATTCACCTAGGTCGGCAAAAAGTGAGTCTTTACTTTGGGGTTTTCCTCCTTTTATAATAGGGTCCCTTGATCTCTTTTCTTACAGATTAATTTTATCTATTTTTATCCTTTATCTCTTAAGGTCCTCTGATCTCTTCTTGAAGATCAGTTTTATCTCTACTATCTTTTTTCTCTTAAACCAATTTCCGGATATATGATATCCTTATTATTCGTTATTCTCCTTGTTATACCTTTATCTTAGTATTAGTTTAGTTATTCTCTTACTTGTTATATTATTATATTATTATATTATTCTTTTAATCTTTATCCTTTTAATATCATCCCCGGAAGGTCGGTCATTCAAGCTCGGTAGGTGAGTTGAATATCTCGGCCGGTATACAAGCCCACCAAGCTTTGTGCTTAGGAGAGCGTAAAAGCTTTATAAGAAGGACCGAGCTTGCCCTTAGTGTTGATGAAGTATATGTTTTAGATTGGTTATTTAAGCTCGATGGCCGAGACTAATACCTCGGCACGTATACAAGCGCCCCAAGCTTTGAGCTTGGGAGAGCGTAAAAGTTTTATGAGAATCCGAGCTTATAATCAATGTTGAAATTTTATTTTTTGCTCTCGGCCAGTACTCAAGCCTCCCAAGCACCGAGCTTTAGGAGAGACGTAGGCGTTTTAATAAAGCGTGGCTGAGCTCAAACTGCATCACACTTCTTTTGCATCATTTTCGAGGCCTATTCTGTTGCTACATAACTAGGGGTAATTATGGCCCTATCCACTGCAAAACGTATTCCGATGTGTTTGACATGTGTCGATCCCTTATTAGCCCGCCGAAACGACTCTGCATTGAAGAGGCATTTTTCCTTCTTCATAGGCCAGCTGCCATCAATACCTCTACAGTAACGTTCCAATTTTTTTATTGAAACGTCACGCTCTCTGCTATAAATTGAGGGGAACCCAAACGTAAAAGTTCCCATGTTACCTTCTTCCTCTTCATCTCCTTTACCAAGCTTTTGCGTTTCCCTCTTTCCTCCAAGTACGCCTTTCCTACTACTTCTTCATTTCCATGTCTCGTCTTCCTACTCTCATTTTTCATCATGGGGGCTTCGCTTGAGGTATCTCAGAATGGCTTTCTTCAGAGGTTCAAATTCTAGAACCTAGGTTACACCCTATCGGGGGTTCTCCAATACGTTCCCCCATTTCCTCAAAGGGTAATGCAGATGACCCTGGTGACTCCTCCTCCTCCTCTTCTTCTTCTTATTCTTTTTCTTCAAGTGAGAGTAGCTCTGCTACTCCTCAAACTGCCATTGCCCCAAAACGTCGCAAACGTGTCGTTAGGGTTCCGAAAGACCCTATTCCAAATATTACTATCCCTGGGTATTTCTGGGTGAGACCTGAAGTTGGTGTCTTTTTTTCGAATTTTAGGGATCAGGACTCTCTTCGCAGTGTTAAAACAAAAATCACCTCTTCACGTAGATGTAGCACTGCTCACTACCTTCCTTGTTCGAACAATGATCATGTTTTTCTCAAGGCCTTGCCTATTGAAACCCATTACACTTATGTGTACAAAACCGTGTTTAACCGGATTGGTATAACCATCCCTTTTACCCAGTTTGAGTGTGATGCTTTGAAAATCGTGAACATTGTCCTTACCCAACTTCATCCAAACAGTTGGGCTTTAATGAAGGCTTTTCAAATTTTGTGTGGTGAGATTGGGATGGTTGCTACTGCGCCCAAGTTTAGTTTTTATAAAACTCGGTTTGGGGGTAAATTTGGTTGGATTTCCCTCAGTGGGATTCAGAAAAAAGGCATTATTGGCCTTTATAAAAGCTCTTACAAGTTTTTTAAGTCAGATTTTTTCAAAACCTGACCTACCGAGTGAAATGAGTCTTTCTTTTTTGACTTTGAGGGAAAGCCTAAATTTCCTTTTTATTGGCAACCACACCCTTCCAAGTTTTATGGGTTTGACTTCGGCTCTATGACTGCTCAAGAGCAAACCGATGTTAAGGCTATTAAACTTTACCCTCTGCCATTGCTTTGTGAGAGGCTTTTAAAACTTCCAACCTCTTCCACTCGGCAGACCGACTTTGATTGTAAGTATTTTGTTTTGGACATTTTGATATACTCATGGAATCATGCTTTTTAACACAACCGATTTCTTTTGTAGTGATCATGGGTAAGTTTAACTACAAAGCGTTGATAAAGAAGTTCGCTCATCAAGACACCGGTGCCTCAGTCTCCGCTGCTGATGCTAAAGGCAAGAAGAAGAAGGATACCGATTCTTCTGAGCCCAAGACTCGTCCGCCAAAGCAGTCCCGGGCTGAGGATCCTAAATTATATTTGGAAGCTCTTAACCATCATATTGTAATTCCTGATCAATTTTAATGTTAACTTGGTTTTGGATTGACTTCTAGGTTTTTTATGTGAATTTGAGGAAAATTGTAGTGTTTTATTGATTTTGTCGAGGGTTATCTGTTGGGTATATTGGTAGAGAGTGAATTTGAAGGCGTAAATATCATATTAGTGTTTAATGATTAAAGTCACTTTATTGAGGTTATGAGTGATCCTAAGTATTTGATGGATTAATGGGATGATAATCTTGAATTTTTGTTACGAGTATTTGTGGTCAATTGTAAGAGATAAGTTGACATGGAATTGGTTCTCTTAAGTGTGTTGAATACTTTGATGAGAGGAAACTGGATTAGGCTATGAGTTTTTTAAATTTGGATTCGGTAAGAAGTCTAAGATTCTATGTTATTTTGGATGGACTTTTAGGGTGCATTAAGATGAAACGAAGGAATTAATTATACGGTGTATGAACGAGAGATTTGAAGGATCATACCAATGTTGATCATACTAGTGTTTAATTATAGAGGTTATTATAAGCTTGAGTCGTTTGGTAATGATAAATTAGTATTTTGAAATATTTGTTTGTTTGTATTTAATTACTAATTATTATTTTGATTGTGAGGAATAATAAAATATTTTATGCTCTTTATTTTTATTTTTTTTTGTTGTTATTTATTTTTCTATCTCGATTATAGTTTTGCACTTTGTGTGTGATGCAAAATGCGTTACTCTGTATCGCGTTTCAACATCATTTGTGTTCCTTTATATCGTTCTTGCTTCTCATTACCTGCTTTGAGGCATTGTAGACTTACCAAGAAAGTGATGGAAGTTAAATACTCCTTCAAGTATCTTACTCGGAAAGGTTGTCGAAATCCAATGCAGTAAAACTTTTTGCCTGAAAATTTGTATTGTCTCCATTAACAACTCATCAATTAGTCATGCTGGTTTGTTAAAGATAAATTTCAAATGTCCCTTATACTCGAGATTTTCTTTCTCATTACTTTTATTACTCATGGTTGTATTAGAAAATTGAGTTAAACATATTCATGATCACCTATTGACCTGATTGTTCCACTCTTATTTCGAAATTCATTATGACTATTTCTTTTTCATTGAGTTGTAATGTGCATGGATTTATGGGAACATAGGTTTCTTAGTCAAAATACTCTAAACACCTCTATCTCTTGAAAGAAGTGGTTCATTCTGATCTTTAAGCCAAACTTACCTTCTCCAAGGTATGGTTTGACCGATGTCTCATTTATGGCTTCAATTTTCTTGTAATCGTAAACAACTAATTATTGCTTTTTTTCGATGCAATGGAAGTTCTCATGGAGAAATGAACTTTAGTAGACTCATGATTGTAAATATGTGTCTATACAACGTATTTTTTTAGACTAACGAACCTATTGAATAATCTTTTTAGATACTGGACACTCCTGTATCTTTTAAATTGATGAAATTCTTCTCTATGCTTTCTTTGGCAATGAAATTAAGAAATTTCTTTTCTTGAAAATTTCTTTTCATAATCTTTATGGCTATGTCTTATTGTAGTTCGGTAGAACTTATCCCTTTTGACAACCAAGTTGAGGCTAAGTTTGGTTTATCACCCTCAACTCGAAAGGCAAGTAAGAAACGATCTAATCCTTAGAAGGTTGGCTGGGAGTAAGTGTAGTACCCAAGTACGATCATCCCTATAGTAGGATAGACAAGAGTTGATAGGAGTTTTGTTGAGGTGTAGATGTGACTGGAAAGATGAGAACCCCTAAGATTGATGTCATTAAGTAAGAAGATTACAATCGATCTTATCATGATTAAGACAGAATGTTCCTAAAGGAATCTAGAGTAATGATCAAATGCTTGTAGTTAAGATTGATTGTATGAGTTGGAATATTAAAAAGAAAGTACCTATAGTAATTTCACCTAAGTAGATTTGATCAAAATGGATAAGCTTTTGTGAAAATTAAGTTTGTTAGAACAGTTCAAAGTTGATGAGTTAGATGATCCTACCCGACGTGGTTTCTTTTGATGTCAGTTTACCTTAAAAGAGTGTTGCGATGTTTTGATTGGAGTCTTGAAGTGTGTGATTTTGATATAACCTGGAAGAGTGGACTATGCTCAAAGGAACCAAGACTGCGTTTGAGTATTTTAAATAGGAAGCTAGTACACGTTTCCGCAAAAAGTAGTGTTGATCTTGGTGTTGATCGTGAGAGTTAGATGTTTGAAAAATGTTTTTCTAGAGGACCAGTATTGAGAAAAGAAGTGATTAAGTTTGGATTATGTCCTTCGAGTATAATAGACTAAGGTGAAATGTTGAAGATGGTGGGAATAATGTGGTGGTGGAAAGTTCCGAGGATAAATAGAACGACATAAGAATGGATTATGTTATTGAGTTATCGATAGGAGAAATAAAGCGACTGGAAATACAACATAGAATCTTGGGGTCAAGGTGCGATAACAAGATCCTGTCTAGTTTCGAGTTACGAAATTTCGAGGACGAAATAATTTTTAAGAGGGATAGTATTGTAACATCCAAGTTTTTACATATATGTTTAATTATTTATTTGAGGGGTTCATTATTTGGATAATATCTTTTGTTTATTTTATGTGGTTTAGTTTGAGTAATTTTGTCATTTAAAAAGTTTTACTGAGTGCGTTAACATTGCGTTGTTACAAGGTGTGCACGCTTACTAGACAATAGCATTACGCTATTATTCTTTGTTTAGAAAAATACCATCTAAAATTGTTTTGGTGGAAGAAAAATTATTTTCATAGTCTCTAAAAAAAATTTTAGCATCGAAAAAACAAAAGAGATCAATTTTACGTTTTTTTTTCCTTGGCATCTGTCCCTCCACGTCTCCAATTTTCCATCTCTCTTTCTTTTTCTTTTTTATCTTACATCACTTTCCTCCTTCATCAGAATATCACTTCCTCTCTCTCACTTTCAAAATTTCATTTTCTCTCCATTACTCTTGCTCAGACCCGCGTGCCGCCCCTGCACAGCCGCTGTCCGCCGCTTAGAGCCACCGCGCGAGGAGGAGACGACCGCGCCTCAGAATCACCGCGCGAGGAGGAGACAACCACGCCTAATTTTTTCAATCTAGTTTTTATTTAAATAGTCAAATCTATTTTAGTAAATTAAATATTGAAATTAACTATATGTATGTTCTTGATAATGATTAATTGATTGTCATGTTGTTTGGTTGTTAAATGTGCTTGGATGCTCTCTCTTAGATGCTGGCTGTTATTATGCTTGCTTGGGGGAGCAAGTTTGGCATTTTTGGGAGCTGACAAGAGTTGTCTGCACACAATGTAAGGTGTCAGAGGAACTCAGAGCATGTACGAGTTGCTGTTTCAGATGGACTCCACCTTGACCGAGCGTTGGAATTCAGGTGGGGGAAGATTATATGTCAGGTGTAGTTTGGGGTATATGCGGGTTGGTATAACTGCTTAGGATTATTGGGAATTGTTTTAATATGCTTGCTCAATATTTTATTTAATGTTATGATTGTCTGTGTAATTTTAGGACCTTAGTTATACCTTGTTGTAACTGCTTAGATTTAATTTAACGTTGTGCTAAATTGAATCTTGTTGAATTGGCGTAAGGTTCTAATTCAAGAACCTTACTTATTCTTGTAACTCGCGTACGCTAAGCATTGGATTTAATTCCATGTAATTGGGGCTCTAAGTATAAGCCTTTTGGTACAATCATTAAGTCGTTTAAGGACTTTTGTGAATTGTATTTGTTTCCAAACTCATATTTGGGAGGTGTTGGAATGTATATATTTTTAGTTGGTATCAATTCTTACTTCTTGAATTTATTAATTCAACCTCATGGTTTATCCTTATTTATGTTTTGTTAAGTCTTGGGCTCGAAACTAATTTATTATACGGTATTGAGGAATTTTTGGAATGAATAGGCCAAATTATTGAATAGTTAAGGACTTTCAAATTATTCATCTTTGGATGTTTTAAATTTATGGATTTTATTTAATTTTTAAGTATCAAATATTAATTGTAACTATTATTATGCATTTTATCCAAAATGGGTCAAAATGGTAATTTATCAGGTTGAATCATTTTATTGATGCTCGTACTCTAAGTTAATTAATTTTAGCCTAAGTAAGCTTTAATTTAAAGTATTCAAATGAATTTGAGTTAAAAATGATAATTTTGGTCAATGGTCTATTCGAGTCCAACTATTATCAATAACTGTTTTTATATTGATACCGACGCTTTGGGACGTATTAGTTCCTACCTTGTGTCTTCGGACAACATTCCAACCTAATCATAGTCGTTGTTGTTCTGGAGGCATAGACACCTATTTATAGGATATTAGGGGACTGTGTGGGGGCCACAGAGACCTTGTGGATAGTCAGGCGTGGATCCTGCCAATGGTTCAGTGTACAGTTGCACTGTGCCGGTGGAGACCTGGACAGCAGGACTATCTTGACACTCCACTGAACTAAATATTATTCGGATGTTAAGTACTCTCGTGTGAAAGGACCATGGTGATGACAGTTAGCGTACTCCAATCGGGACTTGTGCACCGAGTTGTTTACGCATATTACCTGAATGCTATCCCGACAGAACATTATGACAACAATAGTCTCCTGGAGCAAAGTTAGGTCTAAGTCTTAGGCATGCATTCGAGTATCAGCCCTTTCTAAAATTATATATTTATTTTATGAATGTATCCTTAAATATATGTATCCACTTGATTGATTGTTTGACGCCGCATACCCATATCTACTTTATGAGCTTGGCATAAAATCTCACCTCCATATGTTTTTCTTCTCTCTCCTTGTATGTGGGAGTAGCTAATTCTGATGGTTGCACCGTACGTGGGATCAGGACTTCGCCGTTACCTTGTGGACCTCGAGTTGAGACTCCCCAACCTAGAGGGTCTCACCATTGATCGACCCAACCAGACGGTGTGTTACGAGGGACGGGTCACCTTTCTCATGAAGGTTCTCCATTTACCACTTTTTGATTTCTCGAGCTTTTTTCGTGTGAAGTTGCCTCTACCTTTTGACGCTCTCTGGAATCCCCCTCCAGCTGTTGTTGATCCGCTACCCCTTGTGGAGCCCCAGAGGGACATCCCTGTAGATCCTCTCAGTCTGCCAGTTACTGATGACCAGGTAGTTCCTGTCGTTGTTGAGTCGGATCCAGAGGAGGATCCTATGGAGGAAGAGGGAGAGGAGGATGGAGAGGAGGAAGAAGGGGAGGAGTTTGATGATGACTGATGATGCACAGTATGGACTTTTGTGACGTATATATACAAGGGGGAACTTCGATTTTTTTTTGTATCAGTCTACTTGGTGGCAGTTCCCTGTTTTCTGTTTTTATGTCTGATGTATATAAAACCTTATCCCGCTATAGGGTTGCCAGTGGGAGCTCTGTATGCCCCATCTGACTTGTGACGTTATGTATATTTTATGTTATTAATGAAAAACTTCTGGGTATGTATGATAATCAATTTGGGATTACTGTAACTATTTTATTTCTAAGTCTTTATCGTGATTGGAGCCCTTTTTATTTTTTTCTTCCGCTCCTGGCAAATGATGTAAGACCAGAGAACAAGTTTTTGGTTTGGATAAAGTTTTGAAGTTATAAACTGTTTATCAGGTGTTTTCCGACTTCATACAAATCTCCGTTTTTCAAAGGAGACATTTCTAAATTAATTTATGAAAATCCTTATTTTAATCATCTAAATTAGTATTATTTAAAACTAGGCATTACAGAAAACATTGTTCCCTCTAATCCTAAAGTAGTGATTGTGGAAGAAGAGGTTGTTGCTCGTGAGGATGTTCACGAGTAATTTAGTAACTTTTCTTCTTGTTATTTTAAATATTTTTTACTTTTGTAATGGCACTCTGTACTTTTTTTTTACGATAATATATTAGACTTTGTTCTTTGAGAATGTTATCCCAAGCCCAACCTTTTTTTTACCAACTACTCGGTTAACTCGGTTAACTTTCATAAGTAGTTTACCTATCTAGGTTTTGTTTACCATTTTCAGGTCTTAGCATTTCGATTTTAGCTCGGTCAGCCATTTTGGCTCGGTATTTCGACTTTAGCTCGGTCAGCCTATTGAGGCTCTTTGTTTACCTTTTTAGGTTTGGCATTTTGATTTTAGCTCGGTCAGCCATTTTGGCTCGGCATTTCCATTTTAGCTCGACCAGCCTATTTAGGCTCTTTGGTTACCTTTTTAGGTTTGGCATTTCGATTTTAGCTCGGTCAACCATTTTGGCTCGGCATTTTGATTTTAGCTCGGTCAGCCTATTTAGGCTCTTTGGTTACCTTTATAGGTTTGGCATTTCAATTTTAGCTCAGTCAGCCATCTTGGCTCGACATTTCGATTTTAGCTCGGTCAGCCTCCTTTAGGCTAAGCATTTTCAACATTGCTAATGTGGATAATTACAATGTAATAGTACTTAGTGGTATGAAAATATATTAGCACAAGATATAACTGAAATAAACTTCATTTATTTATTTACTTGAAAACCATTTTTTGGGAAAAAGGCCAGGGTAGGAAAAAGAGTACATCACTTGCTTACATAAGCTTTAACTAAAATATAACTTAAGGTGGGAGGTATTCCAAGTTCTTGGAACAGCCTTCCCTGATAACTCTTCAAGTCTATAGGCCCCGTTTCCTAAATTTTCAACTACTCGGAATGGGCCCCAGTTGGCTGCAAGCTTGCCCTCATTGGAGTCTTTTCTTGCTTCATTTTGCAACCTCGGCACTAAGTCACCTTGAACAAATTCCCTGGGTCTTAACCTTGAATTGTGTTTTTGAGCTGCTTTCTGTTTGCACAACTCTTCTATGATTTTTGCTTCTTCGTGAACTTCTTCAACAATGTCAAGTTCCACTCGGATTTCCTCATCATTACTTTTCGGATCATGATGTTGCCTTCTGAACGAAAGTTCGCCGAGCTCAACCGGGATCATTGCATCTGTCCTATAGGTCAGCTTGAAAGGAGTTTCCCCGGTTGATGATTGTGGCGAGCAGTGATAAGCCCAAAGGATGCTTGGTAATTCCTCCACCCAAGCTCCTTTTGATTTGTCTAATCTTCTCTTGAGCTCGTTCATAATGACTTTGTTGACCACCTCGGCTTGCCCATTGGTTTGTGGGTGCTCTACCAAGGATACCTTGTGTTTTATTCCGAGGTTGGAATATAATTCCTTAAGTCCTTTGTCAATGAACTGTTTTCCATTATCAGTGAATATTGCATAAGGCAAGCCATGTCTACATATGATGCTTTTCCAGACGAAATTCCAGACTTTTGAGCTGTGATTTTAGCTAATGGCTCAGATTCAATCCATTTGGTAAAATAATCTACCCCTACCAACAAGAACTTCACTTGACCTTTGGCCATAGGGAAAGGACCGACTATGTCCATCCCCCACATGGTGAAAGACCATGGAGAGAACATGGAATGAAGCTCTTCAGTTGGCACTTGTGCAATATTAGCAAATTTTTGGCAAGGGTCACACTTCTTGGTCCAAGCGGCACAGTCTGATCTCATGGTTGGCCAGTAAAAACCCGCTCGTAAGACTCGAGTTGCCAAAGATCTTCCTCCTGAGTGCATCCCACAAATTCCTCTATGCATCTCATCCATTACGTACTCAGTTTGTTCCTTTGTTATGCATTTTAATAAAGGAATGGAAAAACCCCTTCTGTATAACTCTCCATCTCGGATGGTATAATTGCAAGACTTAGGCGTATTTTCTTTGTCTCCTTGGAGTCATCAGGCAATTTATTCGAGCTCAAAAACTCCCAAAATGGGGTCATCTAGCCTCGGTCATAGTGCTCGACTGCCAAGACTTATGTGCCCAGTATGCTTGGTTCAGGCAGATTTTCTTGAATAAACGTTGAGTTGACCAGCTTTCTTTGTACTAACTTAGATAACAGATCGGCCCTGGAATTTTCCTCACGGGGAATATGTTCAATAATAAAATTATCAAATTCTGAAATTAAACTATTAACTTTACAAAGATAACTGGTCAATTGGGGATCTTTTGTCTGGTAATCATCCGAGATTTGGCTTGTTACTAGTTATGAATCACTTTAGCATTTGAGCTCCTTCACACCAACGTCCTTAGCCAACATCAATCCTGCTATTAGGGCTTCATACTCTACTTGATTGTTAGAAGCTTTGAATGCGAATTTTAAAGATTGCTCCAGGACTAGGTCATCTGGTCCTTCAAGGATTACTCCAGCTCCATTCCCTTTCAAGTTAGACGAACCGTCCACATATAAATTCCAAGTGAAAACTTCTGGGGTCGGCTTTGAAGAGAGCCCAGCAATGAAATCAGAGAGGCAGTGTGCTTTCATCTGTCCTCTCGACTCGTATATCAAACTAAACTCTGAAAACTCTATCGACCAAGCTATCATCCTTCCTGCTAAATCCAGTTTTCTAAGCACCTGCTTTATCGAATGATCTGTTTTGACTATGACCTGATGTGACTGGAAGTAAGGTCACAATTTCTGAGCTGCCATAATCAGAGCAAGGACGAGTTTCTCAATTATTTGGTACATGGTTTCTGCATTTCACAGAATCCTGCTAGCATAATATACTGGCATTTGCTGCTTTCCTTCTTCTTGGATGATCACTGCGCTTTTTGCATAATCATTAACAGATAAGTAAAGATACAGATCTTTTCCGAGTTGTGGACGAGTTAGAACCGGAGGAGAAGTTAAAAAAAGTTTCAACTCTCCAAAAGCCTTTTCACACTCCTTGGTCCAAGTGAACTCCTTTGGTTTCTTCAAGAGCTGGAAGAAAGGTCTTGCTTTCTCTGCAGATTTTGGGAGAAACCAAGATAGAGAGGTCAAACGTCTCGTCAACCTTTGTATTTATTTTACACTCTGTGGGCTCTGCATGTTAATGACAGCTTCACATTTGTCAGGGTTGGCCTCAATCCCTCTGTGAGTCAACATATACCCCAAGAATTTTCCTCCTCGTACACCAAAAGAACACTTCTCAGGATTCAACCTCATATTGTACTTTCTTAGTTGACCAAAAATTTCTTCTAAGTTGGTAGGGTGTTGTTCAGGATCATCGGACTTCACTACCATATCATCAACATATACTTCTATGTTCTTTTCGATTTAATTGGTGAATACTTTGTCCATGAGCCTTTGGTATGTTGCGCCAGCATTTTTCAAACCGAAATGCATTACTTGGTAGCAGTAGTTTGCCCTTTCGGTCATAAACGCTGTTTTTTCCTCATCGGGTGGATACATCCTTATCTGGTTATATCCCGAATAAGCATCCAAGAAAGTTAAAATCATGTAACCTGAAGCACCATCCACCAATGTGTCAATGTTGGGTAGAGGATACAAATCCTTGGGACACGCCTTGTTGAGGTCCTCCTCTTGCCATTAGCTTTTTTTTACTAACACAACAATAGCTAACCAAGGGGTGTATTTGACCTCTCTGATGAAATTTGCTTTGATCAAGTTTGTAGTTTCTTCATCCATAGCCTTTCGTCTTTCTTCACCGAACTTCCTTTTTCTTTGTGCTACAGGCTTGGCCTCAGGACATATAGATAGCTTATGGCACAGGAAGTTAGGATCTATACCAGGCATATCCGATGTCTTCCAAGTAAACAAGTCTGCATTCTTTGTTAGAATGGAATGAATTTGGTCTCTAAGTATGGGGTCGAGTTGGCTACCGACCTTCGTACATTGCTCGGCTTGGGTTCCCAGCTGGAACTTCTCCAAAGATTCTGTTGGCCCAGCTATGGGCTCATGTATACCCATCCTCGGGTCTAGCTCAAACACACTGACCGAGCTGATGGAATTGACCGCACTGACCGAGCCTACCTTTTCTGCTTTATCATTCTTACCATTATGTGTGGTGTCAGGCTCTCGAATTATTTTCAATCTATCTGCATACCATTGCCTCACGATTTTTTGGTCAGCTCGGATTGCCATTATCTCCCCGGAATCTGCTGGAAACTTCATTGTGAGATGGGGAGTTGAGACGATTGCTCCGAGCTCATTCAACATCGACCTTCCAATGAGTATGTTGTATGATGTGTTAGCCTCCACTATGACATATCTCACCGAGATGGTTCGGAACTGACTACCATCTCGGAATGTTGTCAAGAGATCAATGTATCCACGAGTTTTTACTTGCTCACCAGCAAACCCTACTAACTTGTCCTCCTGCTCCTTTATCGGCTTTTCCGGGATCCCAAGTTTTCTGAAGGTTGTCAAATACAAAATGTCAGTTGAACTACCCTGATCAATAAGTGTTCGTTTGACCGAGTAGTTGGCTAATTCTACCGTTATCACCATCGGGTCATCCTGATTGGGGTCAACCCCCTTAAAGTCGTCATCTGAGAACGTGATGGGAACCCTTGAGTTCATAGGTTTTCCCGACACCGAGTTAATGGATCTGATGGCCTTTACATAATGCCTCCGAGCTGAACTTGTGGTACCTCTTCCAGCGAACCCTCCTGAAATAGTGTTAGTGGCTCACCTGGCTCCATCTCCCAGATTATCATTCGGGGTTTCCTGGTGAGGGACCTGATCATCATTCTGATTATTGTCACGTTGATTTTCTTCTAGGGTACAATTGTTATGAGCTCCCCCTCCTCGCCTCCGCCTGGTTCGTCCTCCTCTGACATTTTCTCAGTGAACGAATCGGTCGAGTCGACCTGCTTGCACCAAATCCTCAATTCTGTCCTGTGCGGTTCTTCAATTCTCGGTCATGTGACCATAATTCTGATGCCACTTGCATTTTTTGTTTCTGTCAGTCTGGGCAGGGAACTTTGAAGGACGAGGTAAGGTGTGTAGGACTGGTTCTTGGATTGCTTTCCCACAAACTCCCTGTCGTTGTTTTTGAAAGACTTTGATGGACCGGCCACCTTGTCCTTCTCTCTGCTTATCAACGTGCTTTTATCCTCGAAACCTTTTTCCCTTTTTTTGGACTCCACCATCTCTTTGGAAGTCATATAACTTGAGGCTTTTCCTGCAATTCCTCAAAATCCCTTGGTGGTTTCCGAGATAAGTACTCAAAGAAAGGCCCTGGCTTCAAACCGCCCATGACGGTATGAAGGCACAGTTCCGAGCTCATATTTGGAATTAAAACTTGTTGTGTATAATCTCTAAGTGATTCATTTTTTTCTTGTCTAAAATGTAGAAGAGAAACCGAATGCTTTCTGTGCTTGCGGCTTGCCACAAATTGTGTAGTGAACTTAGTGATGAGCACATCAAAAGAATTGACAGACCAAGGTGGAAGATTTGTAAGCCAAGTCAAGGCAGGGCCTTATAAAGTTGTTGGAAAAATTTTGCACATGACGACTTCCGAATCAGTTATCAGATAAACAGAAGAAATAAACGATTCTACATGCTCAGATGGGTCGTAGTGCCATTAAATTTATCAATATTAAGGGGTTTGAAATTTCTAGGCATGATTACCTCATCTATGTCATCGGTGAAAGGTAACCTCGGTCGCCTATCAACACGTACCCTTTCCCTATGGGTAGTCTCTTCGGCTTGAGATCTGGTTCCTCCGTCTTCTGTCCGAGATGGACTGCTCGTGTCATGGCGAGAGTTGGCAAACATTGGTCTTTCCTGACTATCTGTTCTCCATCGGATGGTGTTACTGGCCTTTCTCTGCTCCGAGCTCTTAACAACCTCATGTTTTGGGATCGAATTTCCTCGTTTTCTCGACGCAGTTGCCTCAACTGTGCCATGACCTCACCTAGAGGATGGTTGTTTTCATTGTTGGGGGGGATTCTCATGGTTCTGTTGCGTGTTTGATGTGCCATTGTCAACATGATTCATGTTGTGCGCCCCTCCCCTTAGTCAGTTTCTAGTAGTCACCATTCAAATTTCTTGTGGAACCGGGGAAAGTTTTACCTCGGTCCCATGGTTGACGCTAAATGTTCCTGCCAAAAACCGACTTCCCAAAATATGACCGGAAGATGGCAAATTCAATCCCTTAATTTTGTACCTTAAGGAGTACCAGTGAACAAGGATTCTTTAGCAGTCTCTTGAATCGACTGGTCCCTCTAATACGCTTAATAGAGATTAAACTAGGTTAGTAAAAAGTGAGTCTTTACTTTGAGGTTTTCCTCCTTTTATGATAGGGTCCCCTGATCTCTTTTCTTAGAGATTAGTTTTATCTCTTTTTATCCTTTATCTCTTAAGGTCCTCTGATCTCTTCTTGGAGATCAGTTTTATCTCTATTATCTTTTATCTCTTAAACCAATTTTCAGATATATAATATCCTTATTATCCGTTATTCTCGTTGTTATACCTTTATCTTAGTATTAGTTTAGTTATTCTATTACTTGTTATATTATTATATTATTCTTTTAATCTTTATCCTTTTAATATCATCTTCAGAAGGTCGGTCATTCAAGCTCGGTGGGCGAGTTGAATATCTTGGCCTGTACATTTCTACTACGATCAAATTTGCTATTTCATTAACCAATTTTCATAGTTTAAAATCTCACATGATTTTTTTTGATCAAAATCTCACTTATGATTTTAATACCCAAAAAACAATCTCACATATGATTTCTTCTTTTTCTCAAAAAAAAAAAAAAAAACTCATATGACATTGGAAGTGAGCGGATACAATGAATATTCATTCAACCAACTGTCCTCTCTAAGTTATTAGAAAAAATGACTCTTCTCGCCTTTTAAAAAGTTCTCTCTATCGTCGATTTTACGTGGTAGATGACATTAATTTATGCCCTTTCTTTATATATAGTTCATTCCCATTATCACAAACCTCCTCTTCTAATGGCCTAAAACATGTCAAGATTGAAAAACAATGTTGAATTTCAATTAGTTTTAGTTTGCAAGGATTTTTTTTTCTTTCTTCTTTTTCAAACTCTTTGGTATCAGTCCTTAAATATCGTTTAGTACTTCGAGGGATTAGTCTCCGCAATTATGCGGGAAGGATACTCTAGAAAACCAAAAACTCTTTGGTAGAGTTCCCTAAGAGGGAGGCTAATGTAGTTGCTCATACTCTAGTTGGGATGGGTACATATATGGCTAGCCCTTATGACTTTGTTGATGTCCCCCCTGATATTGTTTGATTTTTAATGATATGCCATAAGTTTCATTTGCTCAAAACAAAAAAAAAAAGTTCATGGTTTATGCTAATGTTTTTTTTAATATATTTATAAATTAAAGATAAGATGCATTCAAACTTAAATTTTATCTACATTTGATGAATTATAGTTTATCTTTATGTACTTTTAATTCATGATTTGAAAATTTATGGTTTTATGATTGTCACTTGTTATTACGCTTATTTTCTATGATTTATGTTGTTATTTGAGTTATCATGTTATTGGTGTGAAATATTCATCGTTGTAAATAGTGATTAATCTCTGTCGGAGACTTGGACGACATTTAAATATTGTCTCTCTTAACCAAGTTTTCTTCATGCATAATAGTAGGAGTTGAACCATTGACTACTTATTTAAGGGACTCGAACCAGTTCTCATCATACCAACCACATGTTGGTATATTTTATGTTGTTATATATACCTTTACTAAGCCCGATCCTCAAATTTACTGTAGATGAATAGTAATTTAGGTGTCAAGCTATGAAGTTGTTGATATTATTTTATTCTGCATTAATTTATATTTTTATTATTAAAATAACAAAATCATATTTATTGTTGATTCTATTTTTACTATTCCTAAACACATAACATACTATTCATTTACTCTTTACATATGTAAACATTGTCCTCGAATGCGTGATACTAATTTTTTTTTTATAAAAAAAACATGTCCTACTAACTACTACCGCATAATGTAGTATGGTATTTTTAAAAAAAACTTAAGATAGTATAAAAAATAATAAAATAATATAACACTAAGTAGAAAATTTTATTATTTTAAATAATAATAAAATACTATGATATAAAATTTAAAATTAATTCACTATTTATATAAACAATAAAATAGTAAAAGATAAAAGTGAGTAGAAATATAATTAAAATAGTATGCATTGTCAGTGTAAAACCCCTTTATACTAACAGTGTATAAAAATCTAACTCTTAGAAAAAATCATTATTTAAAATAATTATAAAATAATGAGAGATGAAATTGAGTTAAAATTTTACTTATTGAAATAAAGATAAAATTATCATAAACAAGGTATGAAAAATAATAATTACTATTTGAAATAAGGTTTAATTATTGAGTTTGTCCCTGAGCTATTTGAGAATTTACAAGTATGTCCCTAAACTATTTGTTTTTTAATTAGATCTCTGAACATATATGAAATTTTTAGTTGGGTTCTTGGAATATATAAAATATTCAATTGGATCCGTGTGGTAGCATATCCCTTAGTGTATCGTGAAATTGAACTGAATATCTGTGAATTCCACTTGTAAATGCTATATGTGTTGTGAATAATTGTTTATATGGTTTTGAGTGATGACAAATCAAAGTAACAAGTTAAGTTCCTAAATATATAGCATAAATAATTTACATGAATGAATGAACATCGCTAACTGTGTGCTCAAGTATGCAGAATAATTATTTAAGCTACAGACTCTTAAAAATGAAGAAAGGAAGAAGATTGAATAGAAGATTGAAGTTTCTTATTGGAAGCATCTTAAGACTGATGATGTGTCTTAAGGTTGGAAGTGTCTTAGCTTGATGAAGTGTCTTATTCCAAGCTTCAGCTCAAGTATCGCAAAGCGTCTCTACTGAAGTGTCTTAAGACCAGAAGCCTCTTAAGACTGGTGAAGGATATCAAGACAAGTGAAGCATCTTATCCCGAAACGTCTCAATTCAAGAATCTATCTCGAAGTGTCTCTACCCAAGTGTCTATCTAGAATCATATTATGAAGTGTCTGAAGAATATTCAAGTATAGATCAGGCTACTGCTTATAAAGAACAAAAGTATAGAAACAAAGATGGAAGACTGGAGTTAAGCGTCTGCACAAAACGTCTAGTACTACATTCAAGTGTTTGTGCCATTATATTTTGAGCTACACTCATCCAAATCAAGAGATCTTGACTCATTAGAAAGATAAGAGAAATATATACAACTTCCATGAAGAAGTCGAGACCTGAATCAATCTCCATCTAAGTGAAATGTCCTCTACAAGTTGGAGATGTGATACTGTTCATAACAGCCAAAACATACAAACGTCTGCTGACAATATCTGGAGTTGTAGGTGTTCAAATATATCTATCTTAGTATCGTTGGTAAGCTAAGAATCATATCTACAACTTTTATGAATATGTCGAGACCAAATTCGATCTATATCGGTGTCAGATTGCATTCGTAATATGGTGACATGATGGTGTTCCGACAGAAAGACCTTTGAAGCGTCTGATGGTCATAACTTGAGTTGTACCGTGTCCAAATTGGATGAAACTGGTGCCATTCGAAAGCTAACATCCAGTGCTACAACTTTCATGAAGACAACAAAGCCTGAATCGATCATTAAGAAGGTCGAAATTGCACAATACAAAGATGACGAAGTTTAGAAGCTAAAAGAGCAAGCATCTAATGAATACTAGCCAAGCATCTCACAGGCTCGTCTAAGAAGTGTCTAATGAAGCTAACCAAGTGTCTTCCCAGTACAAGACAAATCTGAATTAGTTAAATATTTATTTGGGAAAGCAGGATGTGTCAACAATTGAAGATATGTTGACATGCAGTGAAATATAGCTGTTACGTATTGAGGTTTTTCTTCTACCAAAATTGTACAGCTATATAATATTATATATCATCACAAAAGTGCAAAAGTCAAAATGGTGTGCAGCTGGAAAAAGGTGAAATATATCACTGCCGCAAAAAGACAAAAGCTTTAAAAGCAAAACCACTTTATCTAAAGTGTGGTCAGCATCAAGAAGTTTTGTGCAACGGTCAAAAACTCCAACGAGTATATTTTGTCAAGCCTATATAATGAAGACCAAAAAAGAAGAAGAACAAGAAGTGTTGCTGGTGCTGCTATTACTGCTACAGTTGATGAAAAATGAGAGCATCATTATCTTCATCTCAATACAAATCCTTCTCAACGTAAACATTCTATATTCATTCAAGTGAGTGTATAAGAGATTTCTTTTTCAGTTCTGAAGTACTTAAAAAAATATATCCACTCTTGTGAGTGTAAGAAGAACCCATCTCTGTACTTCATTGTAAAATCACTCTATGAGTGTTGTGAGATTTTCTCTATGTAACCTTCATCAAAATCCAGTGAGCCTGGAGAGGCTAGGTGCAAATAATACTTGCAATAGCCTGGAGAGGTTGGTTAAGAATAATACTCATTGAGCCTAAAGAGGCTATGTATGCAAATAATACTTGCAACAATCTAGATAGGCTGATTAAGAACAATACCCAATGAGCTTGGAGAGACTAGGTGTGCAAAGACTACTCGTTGTAATTATCTGATGTGATAATGCAAAAACTCAGCAGCTGCTGGGAACTGGATGTAGCTCATCGTTTATATGAGTTAACAAGGATAAATCTTGTTGTCTCTTTTCTCTCTACCCTTATCTCTTTATCTTTATTGTTTTATGTTCTTTAACAAGTTTTATAACTGATTTTAAGCTTTGTGTTCTAAGTCATTCTTAAATATTTTATCCATCTACACTCTCTTTATTTGAAAAACTCTGATTTATGTTTTGATGTTTCGAAAAAGTTTTAATTCCATCATCACCCAATTCACACCCCTCTTGCGTGATGGTTACTTTAAGCCAACACCACCAACTTGGACATCTATATCAGCAATTTGTGTATAATTATTGAGAATTTTGGACATCTATTCAAGTAATCAACAAGATTTTTTATTAATATACACGAATATGATTTTGAATGCATCGGCAATTTATGGTTGATTACTTGAATAGATGCCTTAAATTCTCAATAATTATGCATAAATTGCTAATATGAATGAACAACTTGGAGGGGCCACGAATATTTCATCCAATTTCACAGTTCACTAACGTTGCTACTCTAGGGACCTAATTGAAAATTTTATATATTTTTAGGGAACCAATTAGAAACTTTTTTAGTTCTGGGACCTAAGTTAATGAGAAAATCACTATCTGCACCAATACTAAAATAAATAGTGTAAACTAAGTGCAAAATTTTATTATTTTAAATAATAATAAAATATTAGGGTGTAAATTAAAAAAATCACTATTTATATTAACATTTAAATAGTAAAATATAAAACTATATAGAAATAGGATTAAAATACTGATTTGTCAAAATATCACTGGATATCATCGTAAAACTCATTTATACTAACAGTGTATAGAAATCAATCTCTTAGAAATAATCATTATTTAAAATAATTATAAAATAATTATGTTTATAAAATTGGTTTAACTATTAAGTTATTCCTGAACTATTTGATAATTTTCAAATGGGTCCCCAAACTTTTATAAAGTTTTCAATTGGGTCAATAAACTAAAAAAGTTTCTAATCTGATCCCTTAATTTATATAAAAAATTCAATAGGGTCCATAAAGTAGAAATTTCAACCGTGATCTGTTGAATTGGATGGAATATTACTGATTTCATCCAAGCCGAATAACCATATCAGCCATCCATGAGTGATTTGGGTGGAGGATGAACCTTGATACATTGTTACAGCAGGATGCATCAAGATGCAACAAGATGAAGTGAGATGTAGTAAGTTGCAAGTGGGGGAGCAATTTTGGACGAAATTATTTCGTGGAAGTGATATGCAACCGTGAAACATAGATTAGGGAAGGAAAAAACTATTTGTTCACATGGAGGAAAAGCAGTCGCAGGTAAATTTGGGGGAGGGGATTCCAGGTTATGTTCCACATCAGCAAACTTAACGACCTATTCACCGAATCTCACCCCAAGGACTCCATTGAAAGTTTTATATAAGTTTGAGGACCCAATTATAAATTGTTTTAGTTCAGGGACCCAATTGAAAACTTTATAAAAGTTCGGGATCCAATTACAATTTTTCAGTTTAGGGATCTATTTAAAAATTCTCAAATAATTCAGTGACCAACTCAATAATTAAACCTATAAAATTTGAAAGGAATTTATTTAATTGAAATTTTACTATCAAGTTAACTAGAAATACTAGTTTTTTTTTTATCAGAACTAGAAATACTAGTTAACTTGATTGTTACAATTTCTAAATTAAAAATACACGTATAATAATTTAATTAAATCTTAAAAAAGTAAAATATTTTTTTTAATATATATTTTTTTGGTGGGTAGCTGAAATAAAACGTATAGCTGAATATTTTAGTTTAATGTTGCCAACGTTAAAAACGATGTTTCGGTGCCATATTCAACGGAGTTTTAGATTCCCATATATAAATAATCAGATCAGTTTACTGTGGAGAAAGCCCATCTACTTTCTGACATAAACCCATGTAAGAAAATTTCCTCTACTTTTCCCATCAATCTGTTTTTCATTTTTGTTTTGTTTCTAGCCCCAGTATTCTGAAATTTCTATGGGGTTTCAGTATTGATCATTATTTTCCCTTTTTCTCTGTTGTGTTTTTTTTATATATATATTTTTATTAATTTTTTTGTTGGTTGTGCTTGGCTTTCTGTAAGCAGTGGTAGAGGGCTAGAGGCAGCAATGGCTTCAAATTCCAAAACTTTTACTTTTGATGAGGTGTCTAAGCACAACCATAAGAACGATTGCTGGATTATAGTCAATGGAAAGGTCAGTTTTTTTGTGGGTCTTACTTGAGCTTCTATCATCAGTTACCTCTTGATCTGTTTTTCTTAGTTGATCTGCTTCTGTTTCTGGGATGAATCTGATGTCTGCTAATCTGGTTCAATGGCACATGAAGCATTGTGTTGAATGGATGACTTGTTTTCTGACTTGATTTGACTGAGAATGATCAATGGTCTTGGCTGGCTCCTAAATTTTCCCTTGCATGGATTGGAAGGGGATATATATATATATATATATATGTGAACCCTAAGCCCAACCGTAAGGCTGGGATGGGGTTTGGGTACAAGCCATTAATTTAATCCCTGTATATATAAGATTAAATATTTTGAAACATGTATATGCCATCTAATTCCATGGTATTAAGGTTAAATAGTTATTTTTTATATTTTTTTAAGAAATTATCTCTTTTGAAATAAAATAAATTTGACTTGAAGTTTGCTGTGAAATAATGTTTTATATTTTGAATTTAGTATAATGCCAAAGCTCAGATCCAAATATTGAATTAGGAAGAAGGTGAATCTCTGAGACTGAAGATACCTGGAAAATGTAGAATCTCTCCTTGAAATTGAATAACAAAAGAATAAAAAGGAAAAAGTAAGTACATTACATGGTTTATTAGGAGTAATTGAAACGTAAGACAAAACTATCAACCCTATTAGCTGCAATACAAAGACAGAGAAAAAATGGTTCTTATAAAATCGCTAAAGCGGGATAGCAGAAAGCGGGATGACCACTATTGCGAAGAATAGAAAATGGTATACATAATTTATATTATACACATAAATACTCAACAATAGAAAAACACACAAAATTAAAGATAAAGATATCATTCCAAAATATAACTTCCAAATTAATAACAAAGATTTTGCATACATGCATCGTTCCAAAATACTACCAAGGTTGTAAGCATTCATCATAAGGTTAAAACTTAAACTCTATTCTAGTGGAACCAAACAGAAGTGTCGCACCAGTGGCCTGTTCCACTACGCGATCGTGATTGAAACAGAGGTTCTTATAAATTAGGCATAACTGTGTGCAAGACAACTTTATGAATATATAATATATAATATGATCGGTAATTTTGGTGGTCATTCAAATGAGGCAGATTCTTTCCCTGTGAAATTCATTAATAGCTGGATAAATCACAGGGTTTGAGACAAGAATATGCTACTTAATGATTTATAGAATTGTTTGGGCTTATTCAAGCTGCCTTACCTTTCTATTCTTCATAAATCACAATAGTTGCTAGTCTCTGCAATTCTTTCTTCAAGTGTTTTTGCTGTTAATGAGAATTTGGAGATTCCACTGAAGTCACCTTCACACCATTGGGGCGGACACATAAACTGCCATTTACTGAATCATGGGAGTGACTCTTCCCTGACCCTCTCGGAACTTCAGCAACAGCGGTTAGTGGCTAAGCCATTTTCCTCTGACATCAACATTGCTAGCCAACTTAGTGGTATAATCATTTTCAGTTTGAATTGGTAAGGGATCACCAGGATCCTTTCTCACATTGAACGCCTTGAATTTAAAGAAATAGTAAGCAGAGTATGTGGACATGGGAGAAACCCATTTGTAAACTCAACATTCTAAGCAAGCAGCTCTTGATAGATTTATCATGTTCCTGTCCTGTATCCTGGAGAAATAAGTTGAAATCCACATTGTCCACATTTTTCTTCTTGTATTAGAATCTCTCTAACACCCTTTAAAGTAGCAACATCCTCAGTATCCCTGGTTAAATATTTCTTTTCAAATTCAGCCCATAATTTGTCTAGGAAGTAGCAACAAGCCCCATCCGTTGAAGTAAAGGAGTCAAAATCTGAACAATCTTCATATTCATCACAGACTAACCTACCCACTTCTGTGATTGATGAAATATTTGAAAAATATTTTCAGTTGTAATCTGTTGTATAACCAATTTGGTTCTAGGTTGGTCAGTTGTTTTATTTTAAACTTTTTTCCGATGCCTGCTGTATTTAATGAGTAATGAATGATCATCTTTCCTTTCATCTGGAAACTCTACATGGTATCAGATTGTCCACCGTTCTGGGAAGTATTAATGTCTCCATGGACAAACTCCTAGTCCTTGTCCGTGACCACTCCACCCTCTTCAATTGCACAGAATCTCAATATTCTCAAAATACCTCCACTGCTACAATACTCTTCTCTCGCTGTTTTGAACATCAAAATTATGTCTCTCGCTGTTTTGAACATCAAAATTATGTTTCTAAAACTCCTGGTTTTAAAGACTGTCTCATAGTTACCGGATTCGCTGAACAACCCTGTGAATCACATACTAGATTTGCTATATTGCTACTATGTCCTGGATTCGTCATAAAGAAAGTCTTGTAATATGATTGCAAAAAATGAGGAATCATGTACCCGTGCTCGTATCGTGTATCCTCATGTTTGTTCAATGCTGTCCTTAATGCCTGATATGTTTCCAATCGTATTGAAGGCTCTGCCACACCACCACCTGCAACAATTCGGGATGATTCTCATTCTTCCCTTCCCAGTTATCAGCCAAAGAAAAGTTTTCCTCATAGATAACAAATTAACAACATATATCTAAAGCATTCATGTGAATGGCAGCTGTATCATAGTTTGAATGTTCTATCCAGACCATCTCTATTCCTAGAGAGAAATATGAATTCATCAATGGTTAATCTAGGAAAGTTTAGAGACTGGTAATGCTGTTGGGCTATAGATGCTAACCATAAACAGCGTTGGAGAAAGAAATACCTGAACGTGAATTTACTGGCCAATCAAAAATGGTTATGCTGCTTTTTTATTATTTCTTTTTAAACTCACTATCTGACAATAGGATGGATTAGTTCTATTCTGCACTGAAGAAAAGGGTTAGAGAAAGAAACTTATAAAGATAGAATGAGATACTAATTTTAGCCTTTGTTTCTAGATGTCAAATATATGCTCACTATTTCCCCTTTACTACTGGTATCAAAACATTTAAGTCGACTTTCCTTTATATCTGTACTTCTATAACTAGTATTTACATCAACAGTTTACCTTACATGCATTTCATTTCCCCTTTACTACTGGTATCTAAACATTTAAGTCGACTTTCCTTTATATCTGTACTTCTATAACTAGTATATACATCAAAACAGTTTACTTTACATGCATTTCATTGTACCAGGTATATGATGTCACTGCTTTTTTGGATGATCATCCAGGAGGTGATGAACCTTTGCTGTCAGCTACAGGTAATTAGTTTCTCTTGGCTGTTTCATATAATTAATCTGCAATGAAAATACTATCTCCTATGGCATGGCCACTGAGAAGAAAGAGAAAATTAATCAATGGAGAAATGTAGAAAATAATAGACATGGACTTAAGAAAGAATCTTCTGGTTTATACAGAGAAGGATGCCACCATTGATTTTGAAGATGTTGGCCACAGTGACTCTGCAATAGAGATGATGCAAAATTACTTAGTTGGGGAGGTTGACACCTCCACTATTCCAGCAAAAGTTAACACCAGTCCACCACCACTTACTCGAGCACCTGCCTCTAGCAATCAAGCTTCTGAATCTAGCCATCAATCTTCTGGATTTGTTCTGAAAATCTTGCAATATGTGGTGCCATTGCTGATATTGGGCCTTGCTTATGCTCTGCAGTACTATGGCAAAAAAAGCAAGTCCAATGAATCATGAAAAAATTTGAGCTAGGTCCATAGTTTTGAAAAGAGCTATGGCCTGTTGCTCAGTCATGGTAGCTGTTCATTTAGACTCCATTAAATATCCATGTGGATTTTGTGAAATGGGTTTTATTGAACTTTGTGACTGTCTACAGGTTATGCTATGTTCTGTTGTTTGCCATGTTTAATTATGGTCATGGCTAAATAAATTTTCGAAAGAAAAAAAAAAGGATTGAATAGTTTAATAATCACAGTCATAAACACCTAGAAACATCTAGCTTGTTTGCTTGATATAAGCTGAGGTTGAGTCTGTGTTATAAATTTATTATTGTTCTTGGACTATTTCTGTTTACATGTTGAGCATGTTTTGTGGTTAGATATTCAACAACAATCCATGTGCGCATAAGAATTTTCAGCTTTCCTTTATTTGGATAAAGCTCTTCTTAAATAAGCAAAGGTGTAAAGTGAGGATGTATTTATTCTTTATTAGTTAAAGTGGAGTGAGATCTCAATGTTTTTAAGCTAATCAGAGATAAATATATTCTTATTTTTGTCACTTTACACTTTTGTTCACTTACAACAGTCAAGATCTCTTTTTTTATGGTATGTTGTTGTAGACATTTTTACTTTTCAAGAATTAGTAATTATTAATTAGTAATTTTCATTAATACAAAAACAATCAATAATAAGTCAATTGTCTTTAGCATCGTTAGGCTTTTGTTTTTAATTGGTTTAACCATGAGGCAATTTTTACTACTGATAATCTTTCTAACATTCCTTGATTCTAATAAACATAATTTTGACTGGAGAAGTTGCTTTGATGAATGCTTTTGTTTCTCTCTCAAAATGTCACAGATCAATGCAAGCCTAATCAAATTAGAAGAACTTTTGGCCAAACAAACACTTCCTCCCTAGAACGAATGGCTTTGGCCACCTGAAAATCTGAAAGAATCCTCATATTATCCTAGTTAAATCAAACTTTTATTTAACAAAAAGAAAGAGAATGCTTTTTACTCTCCAATGTCAAGTAGCATTTCTAAGTTAGGAATAATTGACTCTCATCTCCAGTTTGTGAAAGAAATCATTTTTCCCCCTTCTGATAATCAGCTGGGGTTATTTCTCTTGTAGACCCTTGAAAATTGACAGTAGAGCTATGGATATATGAGAGATTGCATGTTTAAGATTTGGTCCCCCACTCTGCATGTCCATGACAAAATGTCATTTAGGAGTAGACATCTTTGGACCCGTCTATCTTTTGAGCTAAGGGGCAATAGGACGATGGAAAATCTTGTTTGTCCGCCCAAACATGAGCTGATGAATAGTTAGAACTTATCCACGAATGAATATGTCCCGTTTTTTTACTTTTTTTATTTGAGGTCATGTTTTTTTTTGTTGCAAAAAAATTTAGGTGAGCTGGGTCTCGGGGACTCACCAGACCAGAGCAGGTCATAGGACTCAATAAGCGCTTACAGAGATACTTACACATTACCCACCAACGAAGTCCTTATATCGGTAGTGGAATTCGAACTCATAACCTAAGGATTATGAATCATATCCTTACCAACTGGATCAAACTTCGTTAGCTTTCAGGGTTACGTTGTTATTTCTACTTTATAGACTACAGAAATAATTGTAGATCTTCACATTATAATACACAGTTTTCTGTTGTTTTTTGTCAGCTAATTTTTCTTTTAACTTACTTTCTTCTTTTCACAAAAAGGTAAAACTATATGGAATGGATGAGGCTTGAGATATTTTTGTTAATGGGACAGGAATAGGATAGACTCGTGCTTCTACTGGTGTCTCTGTCATTCCTATTTGATAGGCTTTTGTAAGACTTCTTCATGTCTTCCTCCTTGATGGAAAAACCTTTATAAAGAGAGCCCAAATTCCCTTTATTTGAAAAAATAAATAAATAAGGGAAACAAATTTAGACCATTTTATTGCTGTCATCCTTCTATCCTTACCGCGGTCAAGTAATTTTATTCATTCAATTTTTAATCCATTAGCTGCGTAGTTGTGTAAGGACAGTACATGGAAATGGGGGAAGTGGCAAATATTTCAAATCATTAAAACCAACAAATTATTTATTTTTTTGTAAAAACCAATAAATATATTGGGACATGGTAACCGATGCCCTTGCACGTTAAGGAATATAAAAAATAAAATAAAAAAATACTAATAACATATTCTTTATCACACTCTTCCACAACACACTATCTATTATTGGTGAATTTCATGTGAGATCCGCCAAAACACATATTCCCACATGAAATTCACCTAATAATAGAGAATGTGTTAAGAGGAATGTGATAAAGAATGTGATACTAACATTACTCAAGAAAATATTTCATTGAAAAACTAAATGTGTCACTCTTTCAAATATTAAATACTAAAGTTGTCGTGATTTTTTTTTTCTTGATTCCTTACTCGATACCCTTATAGTGTGTTTGGACGAGGGAATTTAAAAGGATAATATATTTTTATAGGGTAATTATAATTCATCAATATAAAAATACAATATATTTTATATTGATTGATTCTAATTAACCCTATAAAAATATATTACTCTCTTACATTCCCTCATCCAAACACTGCATTAGAGTTGGTTGGCATTCTCCACGAATATATAACAAATGAATCTAAACCAAATGTTCAATCATATACATTAGATTTATCGATAATGTCCGTTGTTTGCACGAAGTTCATGGATCGTGGTTTCTCTAAAATATAATTATTCTTCAATTAGTCATGAGACCTTTGGGCAAATGAACAGGACAAAGAAAACGATACAATCCAAAAGAAAAGAGGCTAAAAGAGAAGCAAGGACAATCTTAAAAGTAAAAGCCATAAAAGAAAAGATAAGGTGAGATACTAATTTTCCTCAACGAGGCAACGAGCTATGATGTTAATTAGAAGTCACTTAATGTGTATTTGGTTCCACTTTTGGAGATCCCGAAAAAACTTCTGCACCTGTCAAACGTGATTCTGGTAGAAAAAGAGGTGTTTGGTTACACTTCGTGGAATCAATTTTGCATCTAGAATTGATTCTATCAGAAGCAACTTGGAGTAGCTTCTGCTTTTGGATTGAAAAATTACACTAAATTTTACATCAAACTTGCTTTCAGAATAAAAACATCCAAACATAAATCACTTTACTTCAAACTCAATTGTATTGAAATCAATTCTACAAAATCAATTACATCCAAAATCAAGTTTGTCAAACGCTCATCCAAACACACACTTAAATATAAAATTCTTTTATTAACTATAGTTAGAAATTTTCAGTATATAACATAATTAGATTATTAGATATATACTATCGGTTGTTTCTTGGGATGTCACAACTATGACCAACCTCAGCCTGAAAAAAGTCTTGCTGTACGGTTTTAGGCTCTTGTGTTCAGAAAAATTTAGGATATATTTGGAAACTACAAAGCCAAACTTATGTGAATTTTTTTTTACCATGATATAGGTATGAAATATCTACCGGTATCATTAATGTCTAATTAATCTCCACCGGGAAGCCGGAGGCTAGCCACATTAATCGAGTCTGTCATCCCAACCATGTTTTTTTCATCCGCAGTGTCCGAACTTGAGACCTTGGTTAAGGGATCCAAGCCTAGTTTCACTCGGACCAATAAACACGTATGTGTTTAGTGGATGCCAATAATTTTGATTATTAAAAGTCATTATATGAAACTCGTTACTCCAATTCAATTAGAGTATTTCTAACTGATGTGTATCAAAAGGATCCAGGTGTATCAAAAAGAGTATTTCTAACTGAGGATATTCAAAAGCCTTCCTGCTTCCTGAGACATCACCCTTCTGAGACTAGTCAGGCATGTGCATTGCTGTCCGGTTTCCAGCTGCTATATTGAGAATCAAGGTTATATGGAAAACTCAAAAGCGACTATCAATTATTCTAATCAAGTCGTTTAAGGAGCATATCTTCTAGTAACTTATGTGGGAGAATTTCAAGTTTTCAATAGAAACTCTGGCTGAGAATATATCCCACAATTAGATTTACTTGTTATAATTCTTGCTTATTTCCCTAGATGTAACACTTTACTGACACGAGTAACCTTGGACTTTTGTATTTTGCATGTGCATGGACATTTTTGGGTGGCTATGTCCTGAATAATTGAAATACTTTGGAAAGTTTAGTGGCACACATATTTTAATAGTGATTAGTAAATAGCAATAATTTTGTTGATCTATATAATCCTAAAGATGGAAAAAGACAATATTATCTCTATGCTTGATAGGGTTGTGTTAAGTTTCTCTTGCGTGTGGAAAAACAACTTCTGGCTAAAACAAACCTTCTTGGATCAATCAGACCCAAATTATTGCAGAAAATGGCATTACTAAGAACTTACTGGGTTGATTTTTCTTCATTAATTGACTCATATCTGCGAGATTTGGGGGATATGCCACGTTAATTGGTTGAAAGCCTAATCAGATTAGATGCTGCGAATAGTCGAGTTCACCAAACAGAACAGACACAAAGCAAAGTGAAAAGGTTATCATGGGACAGTTATGTCAAAATCAGTAAGGGAACATCATTAGTACACTCCATGTTTATCATCATTAACCCTTCTGATTAGGCTGTGGACATATCATTGTGTTCTTTTTTTCATACACTGTTTGTAGCACAACTTCAGTCCCATACAAACAAACCACATTAAATACACAACTGCAAAGTGCATGAACGAAAGCCCTGCATTATTGGGGAACCCCCAGATATGGAACAGGGAGTTAAATGACACTGATATTGAGTTTAGATTCTATTATGTGATTGAATAGTAGTGTCAGTATTTCTGTTTAGTATTAGTAGTCAAATGTATCAGTATCAGGTGTTTTGGGACCATAGTCACCAGGCATGTGGTACAGGTTCGCGGTACACCGGCTATTTGGTACACGGTTCCTCACACTTTTTATATTATTATTGCATGTCTTTCTTTATGGTGACGACGAATTCGGTACCGCCTCCCGATAATTATGTTTGGGACTATTATCATGATGGATGGTGTATTTTTTTTGTCATCTGGCTTTGAGTACCTGATAGATTGTTGGTTCTTCAACCTTTTCTAAAAGGTGATGAGAGTGATCACTTTAATGTTTAAGCTAGATTTTCATCAATAAATTTTTACTGAACCAAAAAAATGGGCGAGCCCCAGAATGCCATGGTTTATCAACCAATCACGTCATTAGTATATATATATATATATATATAATATAATTTTATTGCTAAATTGCAAGGAAAACTTTGGTCCATTACGTAAATCACTTGCTTTGCGATCATTATATACTTGGATCTACTTGTATGTACTTCGCTAACCACGCAAAGGACTTAGTAGTTGATCCAAATTAAATTCCAAATGTAATATGCCAATGTCACAATCCTATCAATTAAGTGGTCCTTATCCTCAATACCCCTACATGAAGAACCATTAATCTGATCCTCGCAGCTTCAGTTAGACACACAAATCTTATATTTTGACATATATAATTTAAGTTTATTGTCATTAAATTAGTACAGAACAACCACCACACGTATAGTTATCAAGCAGTTAGTATATGCAATAGCACCAAGCATCCTACTAGGTATGAAATCAGATTGAAATGACTTGAAAGTCCATGGAATATTAGAAAACATCATAGTTTGAGTTCCCTGGGTGAAGATCCTCAGTCTCACTTTCCTGTCATATTCTTTGTTCCCCACCAATGACAATTTGTCACTTAATAAAATAAAATCATAACTCATTAATACTCTTTTGATTGATAGGGAACATCAAGACACTAATTTTTGAGACAGTAGATTTGTATCGGAGTTCTCTTATCCAAACAAAGGAAGCTACCCTTTTGTTCCTTGTGCCTAGATTTGCTTTCGGGTCAGTGTCTCTGTCTGCTGAAATATAGGGCAAGCCTTAATTAAGGGAGGGTCATGTTAAGGCTTCACTCAAAGCTGTTTTTTAATTAACGTATTTAGAATAATGAATTGTTGGGAAGTCTTTGTCAAATTCACTACAATAAAAGGTCTAATTGTCTCTTAGATCATTGTCACGGGCTCCATGTGTTTCTTCAACCGTCTTAATAACATGAGCCAAATGGGAAAAACAACTTATAAGCACGGTACACGTAATGCCTGACTGTTTGTTTAATCTTTGTTTCATCTCAGCATTTACTCAATTTTGAAGACCCTGAAGTGCACCAAGTTTAGCCCCACATGATTAACTTAAATAAAAACAATAAGAATCCTACCATCACACTCTTTTATATTGGGTCACATTTCACACTCTCTTTAAAATATATGATTTAAAAATAGAAGAGAACATGAGATGTAGCCCAATAAAAAGTTGTGTTGCTAACATTCTTCTCAAAACAATTTTGATGGATGTCTCATTAATTTGACACATGATCTTATACATACATTTAAGCTCAAGTCATTCATTATACTAATGCTGATAAGTAAAGGAGTCTATGAACAAAGGAATAGTCAGAGCATATTCTTTAAAACCAGTTACAGTGTACAAGGCAAACCATTGAAAGCTAAGCAAGATAAATTTCCACCATGTTGGACCAGAAAGAAGAATAATTAAGCTGCAAAAAAGGACTTGTGAAATAGTACATTACTGTATTATAATAACAAATTTGTTACTGATGATTAGTGCCAAACTTATTCTTTTTCGGCTGCTGATGTAGTAGTCTTATTGAAAACTTAATCAGGGGTTTAAACAAAAGTTGATGTGACAAATTACAAATATTTATGTTAGTGTCAACTGTCAAGTAGTTTTTGCTTATTTGACGGTATACAGTACATGAGTATTCATATGAATCAATACCGTATTATGTATAAAGTTAATGATAGTGATATGTGTTTTATAACTGTCCTTAATCAAGCTTTGCTTTTAGCGAATTCTGCTGAGTGATTTACCGGTTACGTCTCAAACCAAGCATCATTGCAGTCTTGATTGATATTATATATCTTGCACTGAGTAAATAAGGCATATTCTTGTTATTAAAAAAAAATAAAACGGGAGAGAAAACCAAAGCCAGACCCAGACACAGACAGAACAAAAACATTTGTATCTTTATCAATTGGAGTTGTCGTTGCAATATTCATATTGTTTCCTGAAATGTTGGAACGTGATATTTAATAGGATTGGATTCTTACACAAGGTAGGAAGCCATGGCTAGGCCCAGCTTAGAGTACCATAAACGTGCTAGTTTTGATAAACTAGCATCAGTTCTTATCTTTAAGGCTCACTTCTAATAACTATGTTGTTGAGAGTGAGCTGTTTATTTTGTTCCGAATGTGTCAGTATGTTTAATTGAAAAAGTTTCTAGTTATAGCTGCTGGGATTTTGAATCCAATTTCCCATTCATAAAGAAGACCATAGTTTAGAGTAAATAAAATTACCCCCTACCCCACCATGACTTATGAGTGATGTTAGGCGCACAAATTAATATTTCTAATATGCATGTGTTTGGAAACACAAGGTTGAAGGAATGGAAATGCTTATGGGAGAAGCTAATATGAGTAGTTTTTCTCTCTTTTAAAAGTAATTCTGAAGCATAAGTGGTTCCAAACATCATTTACATAAATTTCACAATGCTAACACAGTGACCCTTCATTTCTCTATTACCGCGGTTTTGTTCCTAACATGGTTTTTCTGACGTGATACCAAACAAAGGTTTGACCTAAGGTGCATCATCCATCAAAGTGGTGCAGTAAACTTGATCCATTCAATTTATCACATGAGTTGGTCAAATTGTCAAAAAGTGAGATTGGACTAAAGTCAACTCAATCAAGTGACAATCTGAACCAATCAAATTGTGTCACTTGAATGGTGGTACCACTTTGATGAATGATACACCATAGTCTTCACCACAAAAAAAGTGCATAGTTATATAGATGGACGAAGAAAAGAAGAGTTACCTTCATTGAAAAAAGGCACTTTGTTTAGCTGGAAAAAAATATTTCATAATGATTGAAAAGATTTAAAGTCAAATTCCATATTCTTGATGAAGAATTTTAGTGGGGAAAAAAAAGGTTAACTCGCTTTACACAAATTAACCATGAAAAAGAAGAAAGAGAAAGAGAAAAAGAAAAAAAAGTCTTGGTTGACAAGAATAGGATAATCGAAGACCTTGGTCAACAAAATTGAATTGACTTTCCAATGGTTATAGAGTTATAGATGTATATACAAAATTGCCGAAAATGTCCTTTGTCTTAATCATTTATCATAGACCCTTTTTACCTATCATACCATCATTATAGTAACCATTTTCATTGAAATGGGGGCAAAAGCACTTTTACATGAAATGAAATTAAAATTGACCAAAAGGGGAAAAGAAGAATCATAAAAAGCATTTCAATAAATAAAACATTCCCTTGTGTATGTGCTATATTTGAGTAAGATTGTACCTCAATGCTGTGAATCAGTGCTAGAAAATTTTACAAATGAAAAGTGGTCCAATTTGTGACAAAGAAAGAGCTTGAGGTATAGACCGTCATAGGTGGAAGGAGGACAAGTAGCGAAAACCAGAGTTGCCCCCACCCACAGTAATGGAGATGTCGCTGTGTGTAAGAGTCACAATTGCCAAGAAACTAGAAAGCCGAGGGAACCATGTACTTTGTGGCCAAGGTTTGTGTCTGTGACTGCATAGTGCCAAATTGCCAATATCATTCAAAATATATAGTTAAATTGACAGGTCCTGCATGATAGATGAAGGACCAGCCCAAGTTGCAAACACAGGATCAAACACATTACGTTCTGTTCAGGGAACAAACATATAAGACAGTGATCATACATACACATTATAGTTTTATTTTTTGTTGTAAGCTATCATAATTAGTCACTTTGGTTCCTCAATGGGTCATGGAGTATCCACAAGCTTAGATCTTTGAAATCGGTTATGAGACTAATCTCAGTTCGGATGCTTAATCTCGGTTAAGGTTTTATGCCCTCCTCAAATATGTGTTCTGCAATATTCGAACTCAAATCATCACCAATAAACTTTAGATTGTGCAATCAACTAAGTCATACCCATTTGGATAATTTTGTTAAAACTTTAAGATTTATTCTCTAACATTCCGATTTTGTTTCTTAATAATATAATATGTGTATATGTGTGTTTATTACTTTAAATTTGAGAAATTATTTTAACAAACCAAAATTACTTTCATAATTTATTTTATAGTAGGAAGCTACTATTAAAATTTCTGGTTGAAATTTCAGACGAAAACGGTCTGTATTTTCACTGTCAATAAGATTTTACTGATACAGAAAACGAATTTCGACTCATAAAATGAAACTGTAAATTTTTAACACGATTACAACAATTCCCATGATTTTTTTTTAAAAATTCATTTACAAATATTTCAATAATTAATTTTTCAGAGTAAAAAAATTTACGAAGGAAATACGATCAATTTTCACAGTAGAAAAATTAATGGAACCGGAACGAAACATTCAAAATATATTAGGTGCTGGTTGAAAGACTTGATGTGAAAATAAGTTGATGGATTTGATGTTGAATAGTGAATTCATTTATTACATGCCATCATTTTATTTATTTTTACAGGAACCCATTATTTTTTTTAAATCAAGTTTTAATTTAATAAAATTTTTAAAAATCTCTCTCATTCTCTCCCCCTTCTCACTCTCTATAAATAACCTTCTCCGACTCCATTCTCCACTTTCTCCATATTTTCTCTCAAACTCACTCACACACACTCACTTACTCACTTACTCAAACCTTCTTCAACCTTTGCTCTTAGAAGCTTTGAAACCTTACTTACCTTCACCTTCTATTCATCATCAAGGGTATAATTTCTCCTCCCTACTCTTCATTTCTTCAAGTATTTATTTTTATTAACATGCATGTCATTTTCTTTATGTTGCATGTTTATTTTTATTAACATGCATGCAACATAAAGAAAATGACATGCATGTTTATGGTTTTAGCTAAAAATTTCAATAAAAATATGTAGAAAAATCTTTTGAGCATGAAACTAATTTTCATGGACTCATACTCTTCTCTACTATCACTTTATGCAATTGCATGTGACAAAATTTTTCGTCAAACACATTTCCTATAGGGTGGCTAAAAACCCTATATAGGAAAGTTGGTGTTTTGTTCAAACTTTCTTATACTTGATTTAAAGATCCTCTATCTACTCTTTGTTTGCACCATTATTTGATAATAATGGTTACTACTTTTGGTTGATATATGTTTGCATGTATGTTTTTGAGGGTCTAGGACCCTTGCATGTTGGTTTTATGGCTTGTGGATGATGCTAGAGTAAAGATAATAACTTGGTGTGGATAAACATGGGTAAAATGTGATTCTGGCAGCATGATATACATTTAATTGTAAGCCCATAAATTTTTATACAAAACGTATTTCTGAAAACTAAGTACATATTTGGCAATAAGACTTCTGGGGCTTTAATTTGACATATAACATGTAAGTATCTGGATAAGATTTACTGGGTTAAAACACCTCTCAAAGAAGAATCAAATTCTAACTGCGAAAATAAGAACATAATTGGTTGCATGATGATTTTAAATATGATTTTGAAGGTTAAAAACTTTTATAAAATTTTCTGGGTTAATACTGAAGTATATCTAAAGTTTGGTTGAATATTTGATATTTTTACATGTGTATATAAAAGGGAAACAATTTCATAAAGTTACATATTAGTGAAATTGGATTTCTGGAAAAATCTTGTGCAGAGGCAGTGTGAGATTTTTAATAAATTATTAACTTAGAATTTTTACATGGGACCAAATGCACTGTGTTGGTGTATGAGTTAGGTACCCTCAATTAAATTTTCAAAAATTTTAAAGGTCATTTGAATAATCATTCACAATTTAAAACCACCGCTATTCTGAAAATGCTTTTATAAAAGAGTTCATCCTAATTTTTTGAAGGAAAAATATGATTTTAAAAATAATGGATTTTAACATTATCACGTAAAGATTTTTGGTATAAAATGGACTATAAACAAGTGTTAAAGTAAAGACATAAAAATAAGGGATTAAAGTATATATATAAGTTTTGGACAAAACGTAATCTAAGAATTTGTAAAAAAAAAATAAAAATTGGACATCTCTAGCACCATTTTTCTAGCCATGGCCAAAACCTATACTTAGAAATATAAGATGACTTTGTTGTTTTAATTGAAGTCATTCGCTTAATTCTTAGACTTGCGCACGCTGTGGGCAAAGGAAGTTCGCTCTGGGCAACACAAACAAATATTTTTCTACCCGTCGAATCAGGTAAGGGGAGAAAGCCTAAGGGATTATTATTTATGATGGCTATGTGTACTTGTGTGTTTTAATGTGCTTGTTAGAATTCTGATGTGGTGATTATTTAATGTTTAACTGAGATTGGTGTGTTGATTGGTTGATTGGTTGAATATAAATGTTTTATGGTTGATTAATCATTTATGAATATGTGTGTTTATAGTTGATATATGAAAATTACTT
The DNA here is from genome assembly GCA_030762895.1 of Sophora flavescens. NCBI lineage: Eukaryota > Viridiplantae > Streptophyta > Magnoliopsida > Fabales > Fabaceae > Sophora > Sophora flavescens. The sequence goes on from CM061065.1 coordinate 164,267,829, forward strand.
GATGCATGTTGCATTTGTCATAATATTGTCTTGGTAGTTGCATGGAAAGTCTAACCATTGGTTAGTGCTCGATTAAATTCTCAAGATAAAAGCCTTAAGAAATCATATGAAGAGTAGTGAAAATAAATATTTATTTGAAGAAAGGTTTTGGTAAAAGGAAAAGCAAATTTATTTGTTCTTTTAAAATTTGAGAATATTAGTATCAAAATAAAATTTTCATGAAGGAAACTCATTTGAAAATTCAAATGATTTTACGCTAAGAGAAAAAACAATTTTCTTTTGAAAATATTTGAAGAAAACAAAATTTATTTTGAAACTTTAAAAGAATTTATTTGGAAGTTTCAAATGTTTTTAGAAAAAGAAGATTTTAAAAATAAAAATGGATTTTTTTTAAAAGAATGGATTTTTCCATAACTTCAAGTTTTAAACAAAAAAAAATTGGAAAAGTTTTCTTCAAAAGGTTTTATTCAAAAAGAAAATGTCCGACGACTTGGATAAGTTACGGAAAGTTTTGGTTTTGTATTTGTTTTTCACTGAACGAAAAATAACGTTGAAAAGTGAACTTAGTAACCGAGATGTCGGGATATATACTAGAGTTCTTAAGGCACGTGGATCGATGATCCGTATCACAATGTTGTGGACTGTATGTCCTATATACGTTGTTGTGGACTGTGTGTCCTATACACGTTGTTGTGTATTGTGTGTCCTATATACTTTGTTGTGAACTGTGTGTCCTACAGACGTTGTGATAAAACATGGTGAACGTGATAAAAAGGTGAAAACTGCTTTTCTACGACCACAAAGTCTAAGACTAGTGCACAGGTCTAGGACTATTGTGATTGGACACTCGGACTACAACGTCCTGTGTTGATAATGAAAGTTTTAAAACGCCGAAAAATCTATGGATCGTGATGTACGTGGATTCCGGCAAGTGTACCGGATTCGTCGCCAAGTAATAAAAAGATCGATCCCACAGAGACCGTGATCTCAAATCACAACTAATTAGAAAATCAATTAAACTGGACTATGTAAAAAGGATTTTGAAAAGGTTTTGATTTTTGAAGTAAGAATCAAGTAACAATCAAATTTAAAGTTGCAATTAAACAAAATAGGAAAGTAAATCAATTTGGGGTTTTCAGATCAAAAGGGATTCCTAGGAATTGGGTTACCAACAAGATTTTTCATGTTACTAAATTGACTACCCCTTGTTAATTATCAAAATCGCTTTGAAGGCAAATTTATCCTAAATAAGTTAATGCTTCCTCTCGGGTTACAAAAATCGTGCCCAATTAAACCAACCCCTACTCTCGTGGTAATTGAATTTGAATTGAACCCTTTAAGTTTTGTGACAATTCGTGAACCCTCGAAGGACCGCTTTTAACTCTCGTGATTTAAGTCCTAAGTCTGATTTCTATAGATCCGATACCTAAGTTCACCGCTAGGTTCCTCCTTAGAGTATCTATGACATGCAAATAAGTGCACACCAGATTTACAAGTAATTAAAGCGATAGAAACCAGATCGAAAGCAAATTGAAATTAACAAAGGGAAAACATCAATTCATAACATAAAACAAATCTTGGGCATAGCCCCAATCCCTAGAAATAAAGCTACTACTCAAGCATTGCCATGGTGATGGCAAGCTTGATTAACAAAAACATGAATTAAAACCTAAGAGAAGAGAAGAAGGAGAAGAGAAATCTTAATTTTGCCTAAGAGTAGTAGCCCAAAAGTCCTTCCAAAGTCCTCTATTTTCGAGCCTAAGTGCTCTATTTATAGACTAGGGTAACTTCAATCCCAAGCAACCACAATTTCAGATCAAATCAGTTTCTACCGATCCATATATCACGCGTCACGGCCGTGATGGCCATCACGGCCAGGCCGTGACGGGTTCTGCCTTGGAGGTTGCTTCACTTGTTGGTCTGTCACGGCCGTGACCACCATCACGGCTAGGCCGTGATCAGTTCTGCCTGTGAGGGTCTGGTTCAGCTGACATGTCACGACCATGATGGACATCACAGCCTGGCCTTGACCAGCTCTGACTTTAGCCTTCTTTCTTTTTAGCTCTACTCGATCATGGCCGTGATGGCTATCACGGCTAGGCCGTGATGGGCTCTGTTTGGCTCATTTTCTTCACTTTTCAAGCCCCATCTTCATGCAAGCTCCATCATGGTAATCTTAAGCATTTTAATCCTTAATTCCTGCACAACAACACCACAAAACCGCCTTACCCGTTCCAAGGTAAAAAACTAACAAAAATCAAATTAAATATGTCTAAGCTATATGAAAATGCATGCAAAATGACAATGAAATATGAGGTGAAATCACACTCATCAAACCACCATAAGCTTAAGATTTTGCTTGTCCTCAAGCAATCACTAAGGCCAGACAAGATAAACCGTCAGAGCATGGATAGTGAACCAAGATCCCGAGTAACTAATCCAAGTGACAGGCATATTCAATAAGAAACCAAGAGACAATCAATTTCAAGTCCAATTAGAAGCTTAGGTTACCTAAGTTCATATCTCTCACTGATTCGGGCACTCTTCTCACATCACTCAAGTGTTTAAGGGTATATGACAATTCGCTCAATTTCCTCAAGGAAAGTATCCTACCATAAGCTTAACTATTAACCAAATCTCTACTTTATTAATGAAAACACGTAAGAATCAAGAGGTCTTTTATTTTGGTTGTAATGGGGCCATGGGATTAATTGTTAGGTGGGGAAATCCAGAAAAGTAAATTTCAAGCAGGCTAAACAAAATATCAAACAATACAAAGCATGACAACCTTCTAAAATACATTTTTGGGCTTTAGTTTACTTTTCCACCTTTCTTTCTTTTTTCCTTTTTATTTTTATTTCTCACTTTCTTTTTCTCATCCCCTTCTCCATTTTTTTTGTTTACTTTATTTCATTTATTTGGAGAAGGGGAGATTTTCAACTTAAGAGAAATATTTTTCTAAATTTCTCCTCCAACAATTTATTTTTCAAACTACCTTTTTACCCTTTTTGCAATACTTTAAAGGTGTCATACCAAGCATCATTCATCAAAATAAGTCGAGGTACCAAGAAAAGTATTTTATTCTTTTAGGCTCAAAATTGGGCAACTAAGGAATAACATTTAATCAATCAAAGCTCAGATGACCGGAAAAACACCTAGTGCCTCAATCATTTTCAAAAATGTTTTCAAAATTTTTTTAAGTTTCAAAACGGTTTCAAGTCAAGTTCTAGAGAATACAATCAAAGAGGAATAAAACACTCAATCACAAAGAATGGGGGTAGATTCGATGAGTACCCCTTTTTGGCTCAAAAATCTCACATTTAGTAGTTTAAAATCAATGAGAAACACAAATCTAAGGAACCACATGCTAATTATCAACTATCAAAAGATCATCTCAAGAATTTTAATTTTTAGCCTTATCACAAGAATACAAAAATTGGGTTCAAAAATTAACTGTCTCAATTCATTTGGCACCAAGTTCTCACAATTGGATGCAAACTCTAAGCAAAAGGCAATCTAATCATGTGATCGTGCAAAACTACACCTATATGAATGCAACATGAGACATGCAAAAATACCCCTACCCCAAGCTTAAAAACTTACATTGTCCCCAATGTAAATAATCAAGTCGGAGAGAGGATAAAAATGGAACAACTCACCGAGGTGGTAGAGGGTGTTGGATCACATGCCAGTCATAGAGATGCTGGAAAATGTGTCACGGTCGTGATGTGTATCACGGCTAGACCGTGATCAATTCTGGTCTATAGGAGCTGGCCTGTCACTGTCGTGAGTTACATCACGGCTAGGCCATGATACACTCTGATCTTCAGGGTCCTTCTCATCACGCCCGTGATGGATATCACGGCTGGGCCGTGATCCTTTCTGATCTTCAGTGGTTAGCTGATCACGGTCGTGACCACAATCACGTCCTGGGCGTGATGACTTCTGACTTTATTTGTCCTTGCCTTTTTGCTCTTACTACTTTCATAACCTGAAAATACTTGGCAAAACCATCAATTAGTGATCTTTCTTTTCTTAATCTCCTCAATTATACAAAAACAAAATTCAAAAACAAATGGAAAAGGGAAAGGAAACTTGGGTTGCCTCCCAAAAAGCGTTTATTTACGGTCTTAAGCTTGACCATACTCCTTTCAATCAACCGGGATCAGCTGGGTTTGGAAGTGCAAGTACACCTCTCTTCCATGGAAGTCCTTCAAAGAGCCTATTTTGTTCATATGGCCAATTGCGCTTTCGCTTTGCTCTTTTCACTCTGAGTTTCATGGTCTTACTTCCTCCCGACAGAAGTTTTAACTCCACATGATGAGCAATTCCAACTTCATCACCATTTGGTGCTTCATTTGTCATGCAAAGCTTCGGAGTTGTTTCCATGTTAAGCTCTTCCTTCACCTCTGGAGGCATTATATCGATCATGTACACATGACTCTCAAAAGGAGTTAGTCAAATCAAAATCTACCCTACCTTCCTCTACATTCAAAGAGAGCTTGCTATTCTTTACATCAATTATTGCTCCAGCTGTGGCCAAGAATGGCCTTCCTAGAACGAAAGGGAATTTAGAATTCCCGTTCATTTCCAACACCATGAACCTTTACGGGAACATTCTCTAGTATGCCTGGAGGAGTTTTAGTTGAGCCATCCGCAAATTGTAAAGAGAATTCGGATGGACTCAATTTCTTGGTTCCTAACCTCTCAAAGATAGTATGTGGCATCAAACTAGCAATAGCCCCTAAGTCACATAAGGCTTGGTCTATTTTTAATTCTCCAATTGAGCAAGCAATAGAGAAACTTCCCGGATCTTTTAGTTTAGGAGGCATATTAGTTTTTATCGTGGCATTATGCTCCTCAATTAAGCTCTTAGTTTCTATTTCTACTTGCTTTCTCTTGACCAACCTTTGTGGGAAAGGTATTGGGGGTTAGTACGGTGGTGGAGGGACATACTTTGGCTCTATCTCTTCATGTTCGCTCATGCCCTCCTCACAATCCGCGTCCTTTTCAACTACCCCAAGCTTATCATCCCTTAAGTATATAGCATTACAGTGCTCATTGGGATTAATTTCGGGTTGTCCCAGAAACGTACCCTTAGGTCTAGAATATGTACTAGCTTGTTGGGCAATCTGAGTTTCTAACATCTTATTATGGATGGCTAAGTTATCTACATTAGATGCTAACTCTTTTATTGCCTCATTGACTGCCCTACTGATGAGTGTGATTTCACCTCATATTTGTTAATCATTTTGCATGCATTTTCATATAGCTTAGGCATATTTAATTTTATTTTTGTTAGTTTTTACCTTGGAACGGGTAAGGCGGTTTCGTGGTGTTATTTTGCAGGAATTAAGGATAAAATGCTCAAGATTGACCATGATGGTGCTTACATGAAGATGAGGCTTGAAAAGTGAAGAAAATGAGCCAAACAGAGCCCATCACGGCCTAGCCGTGATGCCCATCACGGCCTAGCCGTGATGCCCATCACGGCCTAGCCATGATGCCCATCACGCCCATGATCAAACAGAGCTAAAAAGAAAGAAGGCCAAAGTCAGAACTGGTCACGGCCTAGCCGTGATGCCCATCACGGCCGTGACATGTCAGCTGAACCAGACCCTCACAGGCAGAACTGATCACGGCCTAGCCGTGATGGTGGTCACGACCATGACAAACCATTCCGCAGAGCAACTTCCAAGCCAGAATCCGTCACGACCTGGCCGTGATGGCCATCACAGCCGTGACGTGCATTACTTGGATCTAAAGCAACTGATTTGGATCTGAATTTGTGTTTGATTGGGATTCAAACTTCCCTGATCTATAAATATGGCATCTAGGCAGAGATGAAGAGGGCCTTTATGGGCTGTTACTCTTAGGCTATTATTTAGGATCTCTCTTCTTCTTCCTTTTCTCTTCTCTTATTTTTATTTTATGTTGTTGTTAATCAAGCTTGTCATCACCATGGCAATGCTTGAGTAGTAGCTTAATTTCTTGGGATTGGGGCTATGCCCAAGATCTTTTTTTATGGTATGAATTGATGTTTTATCTTTGTTAATTGCGATTTTGCTTTAGATCTGATTTCTATTATTTTAATTACTCGTAAATTCGGTGGCCACTTATTTGCGTGTCGTAGATATTCTAAGGAGGAATCTAACGGTGAACTTAGGTATCGGATCTATAAAATCAAACTTAGGACTTAAATCACGAGAGTTAGAAGCAGTCCTTCGAGGATTAACGAATTGTCACAAAGCGTAAAGGGTCCCATATAAATTCGACTACCACGAGAGTAGGGGTTGGTTTAATTGGGTACGGTTTTTGTAACCCGAGAGGGAACATTAACTATTTGAGGATAAATTCGCCTTCAAATCAATTTTCGATAATTAAAAAGGGATAATCAATTTAGTAACATAAACAATCTTGTTGGTAACCCAATTCCTAGGAATCCATTTAGATATGAAAAACCATAAATTGATTTACTTTCTGTTTCACTTGATTGCATTCCTTATCTGATTTTCTAAGTTATCTCTTATTCCAAAAATCAAAATCCTTTTTTACATAATCCAGTTTTATCGATTTAATAATTAGTTGTGATTTGAGATCACAATCTCTGTGGGATCGATATCTTTTTATTACTTGGCGACAATCCGGTACACTTGCTGGATCGCACGTGCACATCGCACGACATCACCTACCTTGTTGCCTAAACTCTTCATTTTGTTTTGTTTGAGTTTCAACAAAATTTTCCAGAAGAGACTCGAGTCTAGACTTTTGTACCTGAGGATACCCTGATGCGGGTTTCCTATTACCTTGGCCTTCCTGGAATTCGTGGTTCAAGGTGTTGTTGTAGTTCCCGTAGGAGAGGTAAGGGCTATTCTTCCTTCCTTGGTTGTAGGAATTTGGGGGAACATAGTTTGGCAACTTCGGGTTCGTGTCATAGAAGTTGTGACAAGAGTTCACTTGTTCCCCCGAAGCACCCGATCCAGGAGCAATACCAAGTGGGCACTCCATTATGTTATGTCCCTGCATTCCACAAATCTCACAAACAATATTAGTAGCACCTATTGAACTCACATTAACTTTTTCAAGATGATCAAAGCGTTTATTCAATGAGTCAAATTTAGACATAATAAGATCAGTGCTATTCATTTCAAACTTACCCCCCGAAAACTTTTTCGGGTTATTACCTATTTCCGATCCCCATTGGTGGTAGTTGGTGGCTACGTTTTCAATAGTATTGAATGCTTCAGTCAGAGGTCTATTCATAAAGGCTCCACCAGCTACGGAGTCAAGTGACACCTTCGAAAAGTAATCCAATCCGTTGTAGAAGGTATGCACTAATAACCACCTCTCGAGCCCATGATGTGGGCAAGATTCCAGCAATCCTTTGTAACGATCCCAAGCTTCGGATAAGCATTCACCGTCCTTTTGGAAGAAGCCGATGATCTGAGTTCGTAGGTAAGCCGTCTTGTATGGAGGGAAGAATTTCTCCAAGAATGCCTGCTCCAGTTGGTCCCGAGTCGACAAGGTATTAGCGGGCACCTGCTTCAGCCAAGCTTTTGCCTTTCCAGTAAGAGAGGAGGGGAACAACCTCAAACAAATAGCATCAATCGGGGCGCCATGAATTCTAATTGCATCGGTGAACTTCAATAATGTGTCCACATGATCGGTCGGGTCCTCCGAGGGTAATCCTCCGAATTGATGTTGCCTAATCATGCTAATTAGCATAGGCGGTATAGTGTAGTTCTCCGCCTCGATTTCTGGTCTAGCAATCCCAGTTCACAAACCCCTAGCATTTGGGGCTGCGTAGTCCTTCAGTGGTTTTGTATCCGGTAGATTCGCCATGAGTGGAATGAGAATCAACCTCTCCCTCTCTTTTTGTAGTCTCCTACGTTTATGAAAGTTCCTTTCGATTTCGGGGTCAACCTCAATAAGGTTTCCAAGACTTAGGGATCTTTACATAAAAGAGAAAAACACCTATAAGAGAGAGATAGATACTCTAAAAAGAAAAAAAAAAAGAAATATTTTTTTTAAGAAGTAATTAAAAATAAAAAAGTCCAGAAAAATCAATTTAAAAATTAAATTGAGATTCAAGAAAACACAGTCCCCGGCAACGGCGCCAAAAACTTGATGTGCGTGGATTCCGGCAAGTGTACCGGATTCGTCACCAAGTAATAAAAAGATCGATCCCACAGAGACCGTGATCTCAAATCACAACTAATTATCAAATCAATTAAACTGGACTATGTAAAAAGGATTTTGAAAAAGTTTTTATTTTTGAAGTAAGAATCAAGTAGCAATCAAATTTAAAGTTGTAATTAAACAAAATAGGAAAGTAAATCAATTTGGGGTTTTCAGATCAAAAGGGATTCCTAGGAATTGGGTTACCAACAAGATTGTTCATGTTACTAAATTGACTACCCCTTGTTAATTATCAAAATCGCTTTGAAGGCGAATTTATCCTAAATAAGTTAATGCTCCCTCTCGGGTTATAAAAACCGTGCCCAATTAAACCAACCCCTGCTCTCGTTATAATTGAATTTGAATTGAACCCTTTAAGTTTTGTGACAATTCGTGAACCCTCGAAGGACCACTTCTAACTCTCGTGATTTAAGTCCTAAGTCTGATTTCTATAGATCCGATACCTAAGTTCACCGCTAGGTTCCTCCTTAGCGTATCTATGACATGCAAATAAGTGCGCACCAGATTTACAAGTAATTAAAGCGATAGAAACCAAATCAAAACCAAATTCAAATTAGCAAAGGGAAAACATCAATTCATAACATAAAACAGATCTTGGGCATAGCCCCAATCCCTAGAAATAAAGCTACTACTCAAGCATTACCATGGTGATGGCAAGCTTGATTAACAAAAACATGAATTAAAACCTAAGAGAAGAGAAGAAGAAGGAGAAGACAAATCCTAATTTTGCCTAAGAGTAGCAGCCCAAAAGTCCCTCCAAAGTCCTCTATTTTCGAGCCTAAGTGCTCTATTTATAGACAAAGGTAACTTGAATCCCAAGTAACCACAATTTTAGATCAAATCAGTTTCTACAGATCCATATATCACGCATCACGGCCGTTATGGCCATCACGGCCAGGCCGTGACGGGTTCTGGCTTGGAGGTTGCTTCACTTGTTGGTCTGTCACGGCCGTGACCACCATCACGGCTAGGCCGTGATCAGTTCTACCTATGATGGTCTGGTTCAGCTGACATGTCACAGCCGTGATGGACATCGCGACCTGACCGTGACCAGCTCTGACTTTAGCCTTCTTTCTTTTTAGCTCTACTCGATCATGGCCGTGATGACTGTCACGGCTAGGCCGTGATGGGCTCTGTTTGGCTCATTTTCTTCACTTTTCAAGCCCCATCTTCATGCAAGCTACATCATGGTTAATATTGAGCATTTTAATCCTTAATTCCTGCACAACAACACCACAAAACCGTCTTACCCGTTCCAAGGTAAAAAACTAACAAAAATCAAATTAAATATGCCTAAGCTATGTGAAAATGCATACAAAAATGACAATGAAATATGAGGTGAAATCACACTCATCAGATGGTCGTGAGTCTTGAGCCTCGATAAGGAAAGAACGAAACACAAAGAAAAGCTGTGAAAATAAAATGTTTTTACATGCATTTGGCAGACATGCCCAAAACGTTTTGTGTGAATGCCTTGAAGGGAAAGGTATCTCATGCGACGGTGTATCATTGGTGCCTTGATGGACCATGATTTCCATGAGCCTTGTTCACTGTGCATATGTGGCTTTTGTAATACTGAAATACTGAAATACTGAATGCCTTGTTCAGTATTACATGAGCCACCGTTTGATGGCTCACTGTCCATCAAACGGTGGCTCATGTTTGATATATTATGTGGCTTTTGTAATACTGAAATAATCTCGTTTGATGAAAATGTCATATTTTTAACAATGTGACTTTAGTAACACAAGCATCAAGGAACCATCTAGCCAAAGGATGTATTTGTTGATATTTTTTAACATCCAGTTTTGGATCTAATTTGGTGACACGTGATCAATTGGTGACTTTTAGGTAGCATCTTTTATCGATATTTTGGCTTATAAAAAAATAATATTTTTTATCACTCACGGAAATTTAGTTTGCGGAGAATCTATTTAACTTCGGGTCAACCTGATCCCTCACATTTAGACCCGGTCTTAAACCAACCCGTATATGATCGGATTCATTCGGATCCAATGACGGGTTCGGGTCCAAAAAATTGGTCCTATCAATATTTGTGATCGGGTAAGGAACAAGTAAAACCCGTCCCAAGTTCACCCCTAATAGAATTTAATGAGGAGAGAGAGAAAAACGTTAATTTAAAAGTTTTATAATTTGTAATTTGTAATTAAAACGTTAATTTGTAATTTCAATTTTTATGTTTCGAATACCATTTAGAATTAAATTTATAATTAATTTTATAAAATTGGAAAACAACTAATTAACACAAGCCCTACTTTTTTTTTACTGGATATTTGTTCAAGGTTTACTTCCTTGTCCTACCTCAAGTTTTTTATTATTTTGGGGAAAATGTATCAACCCTCAACCCTCTTCCTAAACTTTAGGGGGAAATATATAAACAAAACGTATGAGAACCGGACAACATAGGATATTTAGGCTATTCTTTATTTGATGTATTTTTTAAATAAAATAAAATGGAACATTTTTTTGGTTACAAAATAAAATGGAACATGAGATTTAAAAAGTAAAATGTTTTGGTTTCACTAAAAGCAAAAAAAAAATATATATATATATATATATATATATATATATATAACAAAACATCTTATTTCACCATGTTATATCTAGGAGTGTTCATCAACCGATTCAATCTAATACAAATCATAGTAACTGAATCCAAAAATTAATAATCAAAAAAATTAAAAAACAATTTTTTCTCATTGGACTGAATCGATTTTCGATTCCTATATTGAAAATCGATACAGTCCAAACTAAACCGACCATAAACATATATAATTAAATGCAATATTGTTTGTACCTTTGTGTGGGACATATTTTCAGTGGTATCGGCCACAAATCACAGTTGTCGTTACTGTGACATACAATGGTCATAATTTAAATGACTAATGTGACATATATTAGAATTAGGGTTGGAAATTTTCACGTAAGCGTGAGAATCCATGTGGGGATTGTCCCGAATGGGGCCCCACGTGTGAGGATCTTTTCTCGGTATGGATGGGGATGATGGAGAAAATCCTTCCGAAGGCATTTCGGAGTCGAGGATAGGAAACATACTCGCCGTCCTGCGAGGTCCCCAGCCCCGATGAGATTACAAAAATATACTTATAATTATATGTGTATATATTATAAATATATTTTAGTAATTCTAAATACATATTTTTATTTATTAGTTTAGTAAAATATTAAAAAAAATCAACACTAAATTTCTTAATCATATTCGGTTTCATAATTCTTCCCCTATAGTCTTCACCTTCCAGTCCTAGACAACCAATCTCTCACTCCCAGCTCTTCACGTGTTTGGTCCCCTACGTCGTCTGAGTAATAACTTTAATTCCTCCACATCTGGCCTCATTGTGAATTGTCTGTCATGTTGCTACTAAAATGTCGTTATAGACCTTAAAATGTTATACATGATAAGAAGAATTGAACTTGATACAGTCTTAGATCTTGTCATAATTTTTGTTGAATCTCGTGTTAGTACTATTTAAGTTTGATCTTTTTACAATGTCTTCGAGAGTATTTTAACTTTAAATTTAAGATTTTAGTTTATTACTTCTTTTTTAATTTTCAGAGTCCCCCGAACTCCCCGCGGGGATTTCGCAGGATCTGCAGGGAACAAAGACGAGAGTGGTTGGGGAGAATCCAATGCCTCGAAAACCTAAGGGTTTATCCGCAAGGTTCGTCCACGGAGGGTGAGTCAGGGCCCTGCATTTGGAAGAAGAAGTAGAAAAAAGGAATAAATATAGTGATATATAATTTGATTCTTCACCACCGTATTAAGTAGTAAATAATAGAGAAAATAAAATTTGTTTCTTATTTGAAAGACGTGGACAAGGAGCTGGGGAGTACTCCCCTCCCCCACCTCACCTCGTTGACATCCTTACCTTGGATGCATTTTTTATCCTCACATCCTAAGTTGATGTAGAATTCTATGGACAGATTCCTTGGGGTAATAGATTGGGCAATCATCTATAATTATGACTTCCTTGCATCATTATGTAGGTACACTTTGATTGGTTGTATATGAAATATGAAATAAATGGTTTACTGATTTAGAAATACAAGTTGAATTTGGTAGATTAAGAGTTCAATTAATGGGGATCAATAAATTTGATTGGTGAAATGAAACAATGTGTGAGTAAGGTAATATTATATTATATAGAAAATATTGTAAGTAAGGTTTCATGTGTGAAATGAAAGAGTGATAACTTGATTTTGAGTATCTCTGTAACCTGTATGTTTCAAAGACATATGAGTTACATCTCTAGTCTTTCTACTAAATATTAAGTATAATTTTGGGGGAAATAGAAAACAATTCAATCCAACCCAAAATACATTTGATTGGATATGATATGATTTTAAAATCAAACCGGTTGGATGATTAAAGAACAAAACCCAAAGGATTGGATTGGATGATTTTTCTTCTAAAAATTGATCTAATCCAATTCGTGAACACCTCTAAATATCTATCTGCACATCAAACGTTATCTTACATATAAAAAAAAAAAGTATTTAAGCTTTTGAAAACTTCAAAACAAACCTTTTTATTCACTAATTGAAGAAAATTTGGTCATCCAATAATTTTCATGTGTTGATTAATACACATGGATAATATCTAATTCGTGAACAATGATTAGTCTTTCGTTGACAGTGTTGAGATACACTGGGTTTAGTACCAAAAAACTCGTATATATTAGTTTTTAAGATAAATTTATTTATTTTTTATTCTTTACATGATTTTCTATTTCCATAAAATGGTAAAGATCAAACAATTAAATTAAACATCAATTAAATTAGAATTCAATTTTTTTTTTTGAAAAAGACTAAAGTAAAACAAAAGATTTTATCATGTGCATTAACCTCACTTACATATTAAATTTGAGTTCCTGCTATTAAACGTGAAACACTTTAATCACCTACTCTCCTATTGTGAGTCACGTGGATTCATGTACATTAAATTTAACTTTGTATATGTTATTTTTTATGTCTTAATTAATTACATTATTTTTTTTTATATTTTTAAATTTAACATATTTCACCATTTCGAAGCATGATGATAGGAATATAGATGCATCTGTAAGTAGAGGAGTTGTTCCTTAACTGGTACTCTTCATCCTCGGGGATTAGTCATACAGCTATCGACCGTAGGGATACCCTGGGCTTCATCCCGGACCAAAAAAATATATTTAAAAAGTATTTTAAAATAATAAATTATATATATCTAATTAATTTAAGAATAAAATAAAATGTATTAAATATATATATATATATATATATATATATATTTAAGGCTAAAAAGAAGTTATTTCAAATATTTATATAATTTAAACTTAAACATTAAAAAATAAAAGTGACATTTGTTTTCTGAAAAGAAAACAAATTAAAAGTAAATAACTTAATGACTAGCAGATTTAAAAACAATAACTAATAATTAGCAGATTAAAATCTATGCTAATATAAAAGAGGGAGAGTCATTTTTATTGTACATACACATGTCAACATCAGGATTTTTTATTTTTTTTATTTTTTTTACTTTTATTTTTTATATTTTATATTTTTTAAAGTTTTTTATTAATTTTTTAAACTTGTTTTTACTTTTTTTTAAAGAAAAAAATATTTTAAAAATCTTATTTTTTATATTTTTTTTAACGTTTTGCTTTACTTTTTTTACATTTATTTGTAATTTTTTTTAGTTTGTTTTAAATTTTTTTTTACGTTTTGCTTAATTTTTTAAAATATTTTCCTAATAATTTTTTTTTTGAATTTATTTGTATACACTAATAGTGTAAATTTTTTTACACTGTCAACCAATCATAAATTGACAAACAGTAAAAATAGAGTTGTCATGTTCTTGATGTTTTAATTTTTATATACTTACATTTTAATGCATAAATAATTTAATAGTTAAAAATTTAATATTTTTTATTTATTTACATATATATATATATATATTTTAATATTTTCCGGTTCGAATCGAATCAAACCAAACCAATTTCAATTGGTTCGAATATTGTTATTGACTTCTTTAAGTTTATAATTTTTTTAGTTTTAAGATATTTTTAGACAGAAAAGATAGCAAAGCTACCGTGTTCTTCGAAAAAGTTTAGGGTCGTAAGACTCGAACTAATAATTCGATGAATTTAAAAATCCGAATCGACCATATCAATTAACAACTTTTCTTCTACTGTTCTTGTAACAGTAGAAGGAGTTGTCAACCGGTGGATTATTTTAGATAATTTAAATTTATTTATTTATTGTTTAAACATATATTCTTTATAATATTTTTTTAAAATTTTTTTCCCGAATAGTTTTTTCCTAATTTACTTTTTTAAAATGTTTACTTTTATAATTATTTTTTAAAAAATATTTTTGATTTTTAATTAATTTTTTTTTCTAATTTTTTGAATATTTTTTCTAATTATTTTTTTCCTTATTTTTGTAAAATATTTTTTTAAATACACTTTTCTAATTATTTTATTCTAATTTTTAAAACTTTTTTCGATTTTTTTTTCTAATATACTTTTTTTTTATAATTTTTTTATGGTTTTTAAATTTTTTTTCCTAATTATTTTAAATTTTTTTTAAAATACATTTTTTTCTAATTAACTTAAATTTTCTTTTATAATTAATTTTAATTTTCTAGTGTTTTTAAATCTATTTTTTCTTAACTATTTTTTTCCTAATTTTTTTCATACTTTTTTTACTAATTTTTTTTCGAATTGATTTTTTCTAATTTAACTTTTTCTTTTTCATTTTAAAATATTTTTTATAATTAATTTTTTTAAATATTTATTTTCCTTATTAAAAAATAAGAAAAATAAAAAAATATATAAAAAATTATTTAAAATAATTTGAAAAAATATATTTAAGAAATTTATAAAAATTATTTATAAAGATAAATATTTTTAAAAAATTAAATTAGAAAAATATTTATTAATTTTATTTTTCTCAATTTTTTAAATATATTTATTTTCAAATTATTTTTTTCCTAATTTTTCTTCTTATTTTATTTTTAAAAAAAACTTTTTTTCATTATTTTAAATATTTTTTTATAATTACTTTTTTTCCTAATTGTTTTTAAATATTTTTTTCGTAATTTTTTTTGCTATTATCTTTTTAAATATATTTTTCCCTACTTTTTTTCTAATTTTTTTTAATACTTTTTTCAAAGCTATATCCTTGCCTTTGTTTTTTCTATTTTAAATAATAAATCCATATTTATACTAATTGATGAGGAGGAATTCTTACTTTAGGGTAGGACAATTGTGAAAGTCACATGTTAAGTTATGTAATATTTTTATTACTGTTTTATTGATTTTCTAAAATTTATATATTTTTTGTTTTAAAATATTTACAAACCGGTAAAGGTACATTATTTTGGGAGTCAAACACGACAATCTTTGTATTAACATAAATAGATGTAGAGCTATTCATATTTTGTATTTTTTTTTTTGCTACATCCTTGCCTTTGTTTTTTCTATTTTAAATAATAAATCTATATCTATACTAATTAATAAGGGGAAATGTTGATTTTAGTGCAGCACAATGGTGCAAGTCACATATGTCAAGTGATGATTTATTTTTTAATTTTCTAAAATTTATATATATTTTTGTTTTAAAATATTTACAAACCGGTAACGGTACAATGTTTTCGGACTCAAACACGACAATCTCTGAATTTACCTAAATAGAAGCAGAGCTATTCATATTTGCTAATCTATTTTTTTTCTACATCCCTGCCTTTGTTTTTTCTATTTTAAATAATAAATTTATATCTATACTAATTAATAAGGGGAATTGCTGATTTTCTAATAAAGGTGTTAAGTCTCTAAAATGTCTGATGTTCATTTCCCTAAGTTTGATGAGAACTAAACATTGGTTAATGATTTAATTAACCTTCATATTGGTTGCTAACCTGTCTATCTAGTGTGCAGATTAAAACAGTAAGAATCATCCGACTGCTCATATAGATGACTACCTGTCTGGATAAGCGAAAGACAACCTGTCTGCTGACTAGGATTATTGACTTCTTTCAAGACACGTTTTCAACCTGTCTCTCCACGAGTTCCTATACTCGTCTGAGGTTACTCGTTGAAGAACAAAGGACCTAACAAGCTTTTGTTGGTTGTCCCATCAGAAAGAGACTTGAAGTCTTCTCTCCTACTTAGTCTCATGCTTAGGAATAAAAGTCAGAAGTTACTCACTCAAGCAACCTTGGTTATCGGAACCAAAGACCAGTTAAAGAATGCTTCCAACATGCTTTATTCCATAGTACCTCTGGTCCTTTCATGAAAAGGGAATTGTACTCAGCAAAGTACAAAAAGCTATCTGCACAACTCTGATATGGCTGATTCACGATGCATAAAGCCATGATCCTTCAAGTTAGAGTACAACCAACGTTCCTATTGCATTAATGGCTACCCATAACGACTCTATTGCATTTAATGAAGCTCTTCTTGAAGCCAACATCTGAGGGAATGTCTCTAACGGATCTTAAATGCTTGAAGACTATAAATACAGAAGTCGTTGAAGATGAAGAAATAGAGAATACTTATAGCATTAAAGAGCCATTACTCTGCGCATTAATATCTTCATTATTTCATTCTGTATTCTTCAATCATTTGAATTAATTATGCAGACTTTCCTAAGCTTTACATATAAACCACTCTGAGTGTTAGTGAAAGATCTGTTTGTCTGAAGTTGTATTTTTTACAAACCAAATTTCTCAAACAAATCTGAGTGAGCCTGAAGAGGCTGGGTGTGCAAAAAATACTTGTCTTGGAGCCTGAAGAGGCTAGGTGTGCAAACAATACTTGGAGTCTGTAACCTGATCAGCTATAGTGAATAAATCTTGGTGCTGCCAAGGACTGGACGTAGCTCTTTGCTTTGAAGAGTGAACCAGGATAAATAATTGTGTCAATCTTTCTTTCCTTATAAACTTTTTAGTTGCATCAGTTTTCTTATTCGTTTATCAAGTGGTGCGTTTGCCTAAGTCACTGTTAAAATTTCATCAGACAGGTCACCTGTCTGTCCGGTATCTTTCCACTCTTCTGAACCAAGCTTCTGTATGCGAAAAGTTTTCAACTTTGTTTAAATTCTGATAAACACAATTCAACCCCCCTTCTCGTGTTTATAGTTGTCTATTTCAGTTGGTATCAGAGTTCAGCCTCTGGGTTGAGCATCTAACAGTGTGAGGTAAAAGGTCCTGAAGAATAGACATGATTGTTGGAGCTAGTTCAAGTGGAAGTCACCAGACTGAAGGAGCTTCCCTAACCAGACCTCCTTACTTCATTGGAGAAAACTACAACTATTGGAAAGATAGGTTTCAATGGTTCATTCTATCTACAAACTCTGATCTCTGGGATGTCATTACAGATGGTCCATTCATTCCCAAGAATGATGATGACACTGACAAGCCAAAAGCTTAGTGGACTACTACAGAAAAGACAAAATGAGAGCTGAACCACAAAGCTAGATATAACATCATTTGTGCTCTCAGTCCTGAGGAGTTTAAGAAGGTATGTGCTTGTGACTTTGCCAAAGAAATATGGGACACGTTGGATGTCACACATGAAGGAACAACCAAAGTCAAGAGTCAAAGATTGCCATACTTGTCAGAAAGCATGAACTGTTTGTCATGGAGGAAGGAGAATCTGTTGCTCAAATGATAGGAAGATTTCAAACTATAGTCAACAGTTTAAAATCTCTTGACAAAGTCTACACCAATGCTGAGAAGGTTGGAAAGATTCTGAGAAGTCTACCTAAACATGGACACCTTTGGTCACTGCTATCTCTCAAGCCAAGGATCTCACTACCTTGACTATGGATTAACTTCTTAGAACACTCACTGTTCACGAGCAAGAACTTGGAGATGAAGTTGCACCAAAGAAGGGTAAGTGAATTGCTCCAAAATCTAATCGAAAGTCAGCAAAAGCCTTAAAGACACTAAAGGCAGACGAGTCATCCAGTGATGCTGACCTGTCTGAACACGAGGATTCTGAGAGTGTTGAAGAAGTGTCTCTCCTGACCAGGAAGATAAAGCTTCTTGTAACATCCTCAAATTCTAACATAATTAATTTGGAAAAAAATAAATAATAATAATAATAATAATAATAATAATAATATTAAGTTATTAAAAAATGTAGTGCAAATAAAATATAAATGGGAGATTTAGTGTAAAGAAGTGATGGTATTGGGATTTATTGAAATTTATTAACTATTATAGAGAATTCAAATA
The DNA here is from genome assembly GCA_030762895.1 of Sophora flavescens. Lineage (NCBI taxonomy): Eukaryota > Viridiplantae > Streptophyta > Magnoliopsida > Fabales > Fabaceae > Sophora > Sophora flavescens. The sequence goes on from CM061065.1 coordinate 164,286,286, forward strand.
TATATATATATATATATATGGAAAAAAAAAAGAGAAGAAGGATACTTGGGCGTTAAGCCCAAGCAACCATGCCTTAGCTAAAAAAAAAAAAAATTTGAAAACCCAATGCTCCATTACCGTTATTAACCAAGGTATATATCTATATGAAACCTAATGAAAAGAAAAAAAAAAGGGGAACGCACTGTGCCGCACAGTGAGTGGAGGGAGAGGCGTTTTTTGTTTCGCAGTACAGCCACAGCAGTACACAGATCCAAGAACGCCACCAAATGGGAGAAGAATTTTTAGGGAAGCGCAAATCCTTATCATACGTAATTTCTAGAGCACATTGGAGGTCTTCAAAAGGTGAGTAAAAATATTTTTTCTCACACTTTCATGGTACAATTAATTTGAAGCTCTGTCATATAAATTTGTTTAACTACGAAAATTAAGATTTTAGAGTGCATGATTTTTTATCTGGAATTTTGTAATATTTTCATGTCACTTGATGAATTGATTTAGTGAGTAAAAATGTTTTCTCTTACTCTTTCATGGTTTAATTAATTTGGGATTTTGTACTACTTTTAGTCTGTCATGAAAAATTAGGATTTTTGGATTCTTGATTTGAGACTCTTAAAATATATTAGTTGTGTTGAGGAATTAATTTAATAAGAGGATTTTCTTGAAAATTTATAATGAAATAGCTTTATATTAAATTATTGTATTGTGTAAACATCTTCCTTTTAATTGTCTTATGGAAAGACAATTGCCAAAGGAAGTCTCACGTGAATTCCCGTTTTCAATTCCAAGCTTCCCCGAGTCTTATAATTCATAAAATGGAGAATAGGCCCTATGCGTCAAATGCTCCTTCTAAGAGAAATAAAACTAATCACATGAATTGGAACCACAATTCCTTATTATGTCCTTGACGCATAGTTTATGTTTGTGGTGCTTTGAATTATTTTAATTGTTATATATATATATATATATATTACTTTAGTAATTGTTAACAAATATATTTGGTTGGTATGAGTTATTGTTGATTGATATGCCTATATGTATTTTATGATGTGATAGCGTTGACTCGGCATGACGTTATATCATTGTTTGTGATATATGGAATTTGAGAAAATATTTGGTAGTCATCTGGGATGACATATTGTATGGTACATACGAGTTGGTCATCACCTTCCGGGAAGGGGTGATGGTTGTGCATTCTATTCCGGGAATAGGATGAGAGATGTCACCATCTGGGATATCAATCCATTGAAAATATCCACATCTGGGATGAGATATTAGATACCCATCCAGGATGGGGAAGGCAGCGAGACACCATTGCATGGATATGAGCTCATAGACCTCAGTGGATTTGGGATTCACATCGGTTCTGGGAACCAAAGAGTCAAGTCAAGTGATTCTGGGAATCACCGAGTCATGTTCGTGGAGTTGAATTGCTTTGTGTAGAGTTTGCATGGTGAATGTGATTAAATGCAATGAGATGTGACCGTTGCTAAGCTTATGCGTTTGTACTTTAAATGCTTGACATTAATTTTATTTATATATTTATTATTTTGGAGGTTTATTATATTCGATATTTTAAAAATTAGCGGGTACCATAAATGTTTTTCCGGTTACCGCGTCGGCTGAAAACAACACTATTTGCGAACCTTTTTTGTGAAACGATTATTTTTATTCACTGGGATTATATCTCATTAAAAGTGTTGTTTTCAGAGCACGAGGACGACATCACTGGGACTGGAGAGGATTGAAGACCTAGCGAATTTTCTTAGTTATTATTCCTAGCTTGGTTAGTGTTTTCTTAAATAAGGAGCCTTATGTGGCTAGACTTTTTTATTTATTTATCGTCGGGTTTATTAGTAGACGCCCGGTTTTGAGGCTTGGGGTTTTTATTTGGACGTATGGATTTATTATTTATTACTTTGATACATTATTACCATTTTATTTAATATGAGACATTTTCCAGACATATACTTGATGAAATTTTTATGATTAACATACTGTAATTAAATGTATTAAAGGATTTTTATACAATCTGTCTTGAGTTACTAATGTAACGAATGGCGTTACACTTCTCCTACAGAAAAAGAAGTTCAAGATGGATAAGTCATTCAGAAGGTTCAACGAGGACAAAAACTTCAAAGAATCCACTTGATGCCTATGAGGAGTTGCTGGAGGAATCCAACTACTTATCTAAGGCTTTCAAATCCCTTAAGAGAGAGTATGTAAAGCTCACCAGTGAGCATAAACAGAAATCTCAAGAGTGTGAGAAGCTGGCTAAAGAGAACGGTGAGTTGAAGACTGAAAAGTCTAATAAAGCTAAGATCTCAAGTGAAACATCACCATCTGAAAAAGTTGAAAAACTTCAACAGAAAGTGGAAGAGCTCACTTCTGATCTTGCCAAATTTGTTAATGGTAGAGACAATCTAACTAAGCTACTTGGCAGTCAGAGGCACTCTTTTAACAAAGAAGGTATTGGATATGTCCATCAGACACATCATAAAGTATCAACTAAAGCTTATACAGTATCCGTTAAGTCAACTGTAACCAAATCTACACCTGTCTGTAAATTCTGTGGAAAAACTGGACATGTTATGTCTAAGTGTATCCATAAGAAGAGAAGGAAGTCTTCACAGACTCCTAGAACTAACAGAAAAGGAACAAGAAAAATATGGGTACTTAAAGATGAAATAATTTTTGTTGCAGATGTCCTCAACAGGACAAAGAAAACAACACTGCTGGTACCTGGACAGTGGCTGCTCGCGTCATATGACAGGAAAAAGGTCGATGTTCCCAGTCCTCCAACTTAACAAAGGAGGACACGTTGCCTTCGGAGGGAATCAGAAAGGGAAAGTTATACGAATTGGTACTATAGGTGGTAAATCCCCTCTTCCCTCTATATCTAATGCTCTTATTGTTAAAGGATTAAGACACAATTTGATTAGCATAAGTCAATTATGTGATAGTGGTTTTGATGTTTCCTTTACCAAGGATGTATGCATAGTTAAAGACTGTTGTGGCAAAACCCTCTTTTCAGCTAAAAGGCAACAAAATCTTTATAAGATTGAACTGTCTGATCTCTCAGATCAAAGTGTAACCTGTCTGATGTCTAAAGAAGATGAGAGATGGTTATGGCATAAGAAACTAGGACATGCTAATATGAAACTAATTTCTGAATTAAAAAGGAATATACTTGTGAGAGGATTTCCTGATATTAGTTTTAAGAAAGATGTCTTGTGTGATGCATGTCAGAGAGGTAAACAAATAAAATCAAGTTTCATATCTAAAAACCAACTATCAACCTCTAGACATCTTCAATTGTTACACATGGATCTGTTTGGACCAGTTAGTGTTGTCAGCCTGGCTGGAATAAAATATGGATTTGTCATAGTTGATGACTATTCTAGATACACATGGGTAATCTTCTTAACCCACAAGGATGAGTCTTTTAAGGCTTTCTCAGTATTCTGCAAAAGAGTACAAAATGAGCAGGGTTTCTGTATTTCTACCCTTAGAAGTGATCATGGGGGAGAATTTGAAAATGAGCAGTTTAGACAGTTTTGTGAGGAGAATGGGATCTTTCAAAATTTCTTTGACCTAGAACTCCACAGCAAAATGGAGTGGTTGAGAGAAAGAACAGATCCCTGCAAGAGATGGCTAGATCTATGCTCAATGAAAATAATCTCCCTAAGTACTTCTGGGCAAAAGCTGTAAACACTGCTTGTTATGTACAAAACAAAATACTTATTAGGCCTTTTCTAAAGAAGACTCCCTATGAATTGTGGAAAGGAAAAATCCCCAACATATCTTATTTTCATGCTTTTGGATGTGAATGTTTTATTCTGAATACCAGAGATAATCTTGGAAAGTTTGATTCTAAGGTAGATAAATGTATTTTTGTAGGATATTCTGAAATGTCTAAGGCATTTGGAGTTTACAATTCGAGAACTTGTATTATTGAAGAATTTGTTCACGTTAAATTCAATGATGGATTAAAGACTGATAAAGAACTATCAGATCTAGAAGATGATCTTGCAGGCCTTTATATAAACAAGCCATAAAGTCAACAACCCGATCTAACCAAGACAGAACCTGTGCTTGAGGCTGATAGACAAGTTAGCAGACGAGTCAACAGACGAGTCAGTAGACAAGTCAAGATCTTCATGATGATCTCAAAAGGGATTGGAAGTTCAACACTCATCATCCTAAGGATCTTATTATTGGAAATCCTTCTGAAAGAGTAAGAACCAGATCCACACTAAGAGAATCAAGCAATGTGGCCTTTATATCAGAATTGGAGCCAAAATGCATTGAAGAAGTTCTTAAGGAAGAAAGCTAGATTCTTGCTATGCAAGAAGAACTTAACCAGTTCACCAGAAATGATGTCTGGACTCTTGTCTCTAAGCCTAAAAACAAGTCGGTTATTGGAACAAGATGGGTCTCCAGAAACAAATTGGATGAAGATGGTAAAGTTGTCAGAAATAAGGCAAGGTTAATAGCTCAAGGCTATAACCAACAAGAAGGTATTGATTATACTGAAACCTTTGCACCTGTAGCTAGAATAGAAGACATGCGCATTTTAATGCCATATGCTGCACAACACCAAATCACCTTGTTTCAAAAAAGTGATTTTCTAAATGGTATAATTGAAGAAGAAGTGTATGTTAAACAACCCCCTGGTTTTGAGGATACTGATAAACCAGATGACGTTTTCAAACTTAAAAAGGCATTATATGGTTTGAAACAAGTACCTGGAGCATGGTATGATAGACCCAGTTCTTTTCTCATGCATAATGGTTTTACTAGAGGACAAGTAGACACTACTCTGTTCAAGAAATGCCCTGAAGAGAACTTTATTATAGTTCAAATATATGTTGATGATATTATTTTTGGAGCAACTAATGAAAAGCTGTGTAAGGAATTTTCAATTCTAATGCAAGCTGAATTTGAGATGAGCATGATGGGAGAATTGAAGTTCTTCCTTGGATTACAAATCAAGCAGGCAAACAAGTGATGGAATTTACATCCATCAACAAAAGTATACCAAGGAGATACTCAAGAAATACAAAATGGAAAATACAAAGCTCATGAAAACCCCTATGCAACCCAATACAAAACTAAGCAAAGATGATGTAGGTAAAAAGGTAGACCAAACTGTCTACAGAGGTATGATTGGCTCTCTACTGTACTTAACTTCAAGCAGACCTCACATTCAATTTAGTGTCTGTATGTGTGCTAGATTCCAATATGATCCTAGAGAATCTCATCTTAAGACTGTTAAAAGAATATTTAGATATTTGCTTGGAACTACTAATCTTAGTTTGTTGTATTTAAGATCAAAAGAATACAGATTAGTAGGATATTCTGATGCTGATTTTGCTGGAGATAGAATAGAAAGAAAAAACACTAGTGGAGGATGTCACTTCATTGGAGCAAGTTTAGTCTCATGGTCAAGCAAGAGGCAGACAATTATTGCCCTGTCTACTGCTGAAGCATAATACATCTCTTCTGCTAGTTGTTGCTCTCAACTCTTATGGGTAAAACATCAACTTGAGGATTACTCTATTTATGAACATAACATATCTGTATGGTGTGATAATTCCAGTGCTATATGCTTAACTAAAAATCCAATTCAGCATTCTAAGGCTAAGCATATTGAAATCAAACATCATTTTATTAGGGATTATGTTCAGAAAGGCATCTTTGATATTAAGTTTATTAAAACTGAAAATCAATGGGCTGATATTTTCACTAAACTCTTAGAAGAAGAAAGGTTTTTATTTATTAGAGATAATCTAAACATGCATTGTATTGTTGAATGACATGTGAGTGTTAACCTGTCAGTGCTTTATCACCTGTCTATGCTTACCTGTCTGACGCTGCTGAGTCACTATGCTAGAACTCAATAGTTTTGTTGAAATGGCTATTAAGTGTTTAATACCATTCCTTTATCTGAAGCTAATCATGTGCGCGGTAGTTTATACATCTCGAAACCATGTTTTCATTATGTTTTAAGTGGGCGTTGCGGTTCCCATACAAATCGTACCGTTTTGAATTAAAGATGTCATTTTTCTCTCTCCTACTTTTATGACTATAAAAAACAATAGATCAGAAAGGTCTTTACGTTTTCAAAATTCCAAAACCTCTTTGTATTTTCGTCTCTGAAACCCTCTTCTCTCTCGAAACCCTAGAACTGTTTATTCTCAAAAATGGCATCATCCAAGCGTCTCTCTGCAAAAGAAATCGCTGAGAAATACAATCTCAAAGTTACTCAAATCGAGAATATCATTCCGGAAAAAACTGTTGATCTTCAACAGATGAAGAAGCTAGGTATGGATGTCACTGAAGAGTTAGAGTATTCCAAATGGACTCCTTTCTTCGATATCAAGGAGCTTGTTCACCCTAAGATCGTTCAAACGTTTTGGATAAATGTTGTGGTTGTCACCAACCGACTCAAAGGAATCAAAAGCTTTAAGGCTGAAATGGGGGATAGAACCCTTCTCTTCCCCATTAGCTCTCTGGAGCTTGTCACAAAATGTCAGTGAATCGGAGCTGGCTTCACACCCAACTGGGAAGATGAAGTGGTAGTTGACAATGCCAACATTGCCATCTATGGTGTTCCCAAACCAGTGAACCCTAAGCCTGTCAACATGGTGGTCAAGTGTAGATTCCTGCACAAATTGTTGTTGGAGTGCGTGATGCCAAGGAAAGGCTCACAAGACAGTGTGACCAAGATGGACAGATTTGCTCTGTACCACTTGATCCACAAAATCAAGGTTGACATAAATGACCTTATCTACATGTACCTTGAGACTCTGATCAAAAGAACCAACATGCAGACCTATCCTTATGGGATGTTGATGACAAGGGTCTTCAGGAACAAGCTGTTTGTTCCCAGTGATGTTCACTTTGTGGACATGTCACTGCCCATAGACAGAAAGATACTGTCTATGATGGACATCAAGGGAATCCCTCTTGCTGAAGAAGAAGAAGAAGACTGTTGTTGAGCAGAAGGAAAAAGAACCAGTGGTTTCCACTGATGAGTCTGAAGTCCCCATTTCTAAGAGACTATTCAAATCGTCTGGAAAGGTGGCTAGACAAGACAAAATTCCAGAGATGTAACCTTCAGTGTCTGAAGATTCTGCTGAGACGGTTGAGCCCTTGAGGTTCAGGCCGAGGAGACCCTCTCCCAAAAGGAAGACCGGTGAAGCTGAGGAATTAGTAGAAGTTCCTGCTTATCCCAGCAAGAAGAGGAAGCTGGTGAAAACCTTTGCCAAGGTCGGACAAGTTGAGTCTGAGCCTAGCAAAAAGGAAGCATCAGCTTAATTAGGGGGAGCAGACAGAGTAAGTTCTGGAAGAACCAAAGAAGACTTTCATTTTGGGAACTATTCCCAAAAAGAGAAGATCTGGTTACCCAGTACCTGGAAAGACTGAAGTGCCTATAGCAGCTAACACTACAGAAGACCTGTCTGGAGGAGCTCAGACAGTTGTACCCGAGGATGACCAAGTGTCTCCTTCTCACAAGAAGTTGAAGATATCTGAAGAGCAGACATCTCCTTCATTCCCTTCCCCCTTACATCATGGTATCATCACCCCATCTGTCTCTTCTTCATCTGCCCTTTTTGTTCAACCTCTCTCTATTGCATCTCCTCTTTCTTCACCTGTCCACTCCTTTCAAACTCAAAAATCGTTTTTCACTATTGTACCCGAAGACTATCAGTACACAGTTGTTCACAGGGACTCTGCTCCCAAAGAACAAATTGGCATATCATCCAGACTCTTTGTGTTTGATCTGCAATCTATTTTGCTTGCAAGTATCACACATGTCTCTGTCTTTCCTTCTCCTCCACCTCATATTCTTAACCCCTGTAGAGAACTCTTCTTCTAGCCACCTGTTGTTGTCTTCATTAGAACATTAGCTGGAACTCACTTTCTTGCTTCTGTTATAATGCTACCTCATAGGTCTAGGTATTTCTTTATGTTAATGGCTGGATCAAATTATTTCTTTTGTGATATTGATTCTTTATTACCTATCCCTCCCTCTGTTTTAGCTCAAACACCTCTTCCCCCACCTATCCAAATAACCATCACCGGACTGTCTCTGTCCGAGAGACTTTCTTGTGTGTGTTCCTTCACCTGATATTGACTTTGTCAGAATCAGTCTTATCTTCAAATTCATCTTTATTCCTTTCTATGCTCTTCAAAATCTCCATGAACTCTTCTTCCCTTCCATCACTTCTCCCATATCTCTACCTAAGGCACCCCCAGTTTTAGCCTTACCCTGGCACTCTTCTCTGTCTGTCTCTTCCTCAAGCCTGTCTATAGAAGCCTCCACTTCTCAGACGGTGGCCTTGCAAGACTTTCATCTACTTCAAGGACAAGTAGAAGACTTAAGAAGACAACTGGATGACGAAAGGCGAGCTAGGCTGCTCTTAGAGCAAAGGGTTACTGCTTTATATTTGTTACTTAGTCAATCTAGGTAGTTGTGTTTCTCTGTTGTAAACTACCATGTACTTATCAAAGATCGTGATGAATAAAATATATTTCTTCCTTACTTTTTTTTTTTTATGATTACTCCTTTTTGCTGTTGACAAAAGGGGGAGAATGAATATGATATGATCTTAATAAGAAAATTATATATGTCTGATATGATCAAAGTATGTTATGATAGTTGCTATAATTGCTCAGATAAATCTTAAGTAAGATTGCTCTGATAATTTCTAGGTCAAACAATTCAAATTTATGTGTGACTAAGTTAACCGAATAAAATGATTAATCTTAATGTCTGATCAAGCATCTGCATAACCTGTTCGCTTAAGAAAATTTAAACCTGTCTGATATATGCTACTTTCATTTGTTGATATTTTCTAAGGATCATTAAATCATCTCAATGTTTGTCATCATCAAAAAGGGGGAGATTGTTAAGTCTCTAAAATGTCTGATGTGCATTTCCCTAAGTTTTGATGAGAACTAAACATTGGTTAATGATTTAATTAACCTTCATATTGGTTGCTAACCTGTCTATCTAGTTTGCAGCTTAAAATAGTAAGAATCATCTGTCTGCTCATATAGATGACTACCTGTCTGGATAAGCGAAGTCAACTTGTCTGCTGACTATGATTATTGACTTCTTTCAAGAAACGTTTTCAACCTGTCTCTCCACGAGTTCCTACACTTGTCTGAGGTTACTCGTTGAAGAACCAAGGATCTAACAAGCTTTTGTTGGCTGTCCCATCAGAAAGAGACTTGAAGCCTTCTCTCCTACTTAGTCTCACGCTTATCAAGAAAAGTTAAAAGTTACTCTCTCAAGCAACCTCGGTTATCAGAACCAAAGACCAGTTAAAGAATGCTTCCCACATGCTTTATTCCCTAGTACCTTTGGTCCTTTCATAAAAAGGGAATTGTACTCAGCAAAGTACAAAAAGCTCTCTGCACAACTCTGATATGGCTGATTTACGATGCATAAAGCCATGATCCTTCAAGTTAGAGTACAACCAACGTTCCTATTGCATTAATGACTGCCCAGAACGACTATATTGCATTTAATGAAGTTCTGCTTGAAGCCAACATCTGAGGGAATGTCTCTAACGGATCTTAAATGCTTGAAGACTATAAATACAGAAGTCGTTGAAGATGAAGAAATAGAGAATACTTATAGCATTAAAGAGTCATTACTCGGCGCATTAATATCTTCATTCTTTCATTCTGTATTCTTCAATCATTTGAAGTAATTACGCAGACTTTCCTAAGCTTTACGTTTAAACCAATCTCTGAGTGTTAGTGAAAGTTCTATCTGACTGAAGTTGTATCTATTACAAACCAAATCTCTCAAACAAACCTGAGTGAGCCTGAAAAGGCTAAGTGTGCAAAGAATACCTGTCTTGAGCCTGAAGAGGCTAGGTGTGCAATGAATACTTGTCTTGAGCCTGAAGAGGCTAGGTGTGCAAAGAATACTTGTCTTGGAGCTTAAAGAGGCTAGGTGTGCAAACAATACTTGGAGTCTGTAACCTGATCAGTTATAGTGGATAAAACTTGGTGCTGTCAAGGACTGGACGTAGCTCTTTGCTTTGAAGGGTGAACTAGGATAAATAACTGTGTCAATATCTCTTTCCTTATAAAAATTTTAGTTGCTTCAGTTTTCTTATCCGTTTATCAAGTGGTGTGTTTGCCTAAGTCACTGTTAAAATTTCATCAGAAAGGTCACATGTCTGTCCAGTATCTTTCCAATCATTTGAACCAAGCTTCTGTATGCGAAATGTTTTCAACTTTGTTTAAATTCTAATAAACACAACTCAATCCCTCTTCTCGTGTTTATAGTTGTCTATTTCAAAAGGGACACGTGTCAGCACCACATGATTTAAGAGGATTAGTTGATCATTAGTAATAATCAAAGAGGAACACTTAACACAGTGTTACATTACATATTGTAATATCATTTTAAAATAAAAATAATATTCAATTCTTTACACTCAAATTATAGATAAAATTGTTTCAAGGTTTTTACTGATCACTTCTGTCTATAAATAAAAAGCCTTAGAGATGAATGAGTACCACCATCATGGGTAGGAATGAAATATTGAAAGCAAAGTGTGAAATAAGTAAAGAAAATGTTTGACATAGTGGACTTAATTTGGGATAAAAGAAAAAAAAAATTTGGTACATATAAAGGCATAATTCAAGTTATTAATGATAATAATGGTATAAATAATAATAATTATGATCCACGGGTGCAAAAATACTAGTATAATAAAAAGATATAAAGAAATTCTTAATATGAGTGACCTCACATGACTAATTGAGGATGAGAGGGGTTGTGGTAAATGAGTCTTGTTCAACAATTAGTATGCTAACTTAATATATAATAATTGATTAATAGTAGACAATTAGTAGACAATTGCCTTAAATAGTTAGTATTAAAAAAATATTTAGAAAAAATAACTAAGCTGAGTTGGTAATCATAACAAATTGAAGAAATTATAGTAATTAGAAAATTTATTCTGTGAAAGAAAAAATAAATGAAAAATTAGTGAAGCGATCTGGAAATGCATTTAAAAAATGACACATGGTTAAGGGGTGGGAATAGGCTAAGCAGAGCTAGGCCCTAACAAGCCTAGGTCGGACTTGCGTTTCAATCTCGGGGCCTAAGCCTGGCCTATGGCCAGATATAGGACAATTTTTAAAGTTTGAGTCTGACCTACTTAAAAGCCTATTTATCAACAAGGCCTTTAAATATGTCTCCACCTATAAATAGGTCATAGGCCTTCACTTGTAAATAGGCTCGTAGTCCTCTAATGATAAAGAAGTTGGTTGACATTTACTAATAAATATGTTATCAGGTATTCAAAATTAAATAGGCAAGTAGTTCACTACGTAGTCAATAGGCCTTTACTTTTAAATATTATAAATAATATATATATATATATATATATATATATATATATATATATATATATGCACGCGTATATGTTAAATAGGTCGGCCTAATAGGTTTTTTTTTAGTCTTAGGCCTAGCCTGTTTAGCTATATAGGCTTTTAAGAAAGCTTTGACCTAACCTTTTTACTAAATAGGCTAGACCGAGCTAGGCCTTAAATAGGCTAGGCCATTGGTTCCCCGACGAGCGGCCTGACTTATTCTCACCCCTAGACTCACTGACATGGTTCAACTAGAAATAAAGAGGTTGGGGAGAATGACTCACGTTCAAGCATGGTGACTCTAATTTAATACTCCCTTCGGTCCTTAATATAAGAAACAAATGAGTACTTTTTTTGGGTCCAAAATATAAGAAACATGCATCAATTTTCATACATATATTAAATGTTAGTTCCAATATTACCCTCATTTATAATAGGATTTATATTTATGAGATATATCAACTTTCCATACAAGTGAGTTTGTTCATTAATTAGAAGGGGTATTTTTGGAAATTTATATGAATATTAATTACAATTAGCTTATTTCAATGCATTTTCTTGGCCTATGTGTTTTAGGGTTTTGTTTCTTATATTAAGGATCGGAGGGAGTATATAGGAATTGGTCACACCAATTAATTACATTATTTATTTTTATATTATTTGAATTTTTCATATTCCAGAATCGCATATGGCAATCACATATTATCCAATACCCAAGTTGTGTCGGCTGAGTTTGTGGGGAGGATCTAGGTTCAATCCCCGCAAAATACAACTTTGGGGAGGGGCGGAGAACTTTTACTGTGACTAAGCACTCGAGCGGAGATGAGTCCTGTAGCGAGTCATAAGGATCTAAGCTTGTAGGGATACTCCATGAACTCACTGGGAAGCCAAATGATCTAATTACATTGGGTTCCTTAAAAAAATGACATATTATCCAATCATTTTCTTCTTTTATCCACAACAAACATTTAAAGATATGCAAAACTTTAATACACTAAGCATTTTAATTTTAATTTTTAATGTGAAACCACAAAATTTTATTACTGAATAATGTCCTATCAATATATAAAAAAATGAAATAAAAATAAAAAGTTTTAAATTTTCAAAGTATTAAGTATTTTCTTCTTGCTTAAAATTTTTTATTTTCATTAATTATGCAAAATCCATAATTATATCTTATCCTCAAAAGTCAAAACCCATTAATCTAACCTAACTCGTTAAACTGATTCTTTTAATTTGTACTATAAATAAATTAATTCTATCTTTTCTTTGTGATTTTAACAATGCACACCCCTTTCATAATTTTAAATATATATATTTTTTATTTTATTTCATCCAAATTTTAAAATAGCTGTGTAATGCACTACATATTTGCTAATTAATAAATACTTAATTACAAAGGGCAATTGAACTCATGCACTGGGTAGTGTAAAATAGGATCTCCTAAATTGATTGAGCTTCCTATCAAAAGAAAAATAAAATTGATTGAGCTAAGTAGCTAACTCATATTTTAATTAACATGAAATAAAAAATTAGAGTTGTTAAAGTGAGTTTTAACTTTTGAGGAACCTACTTAACTACAGAAGAAAAAGAAAAGATATGATCACTATAAAAATGGCTCATTATGACTTGAACTTACAATTCCCTGTATAATCTGAGTTATATTAGTTAGAAAAGGAATTTTTTTTTAACTAAGAAAGATATCCATTCATTCAAATTGGTAGAATACATCAAAACAACACAAATCCAAGATCGCTAAAAATCAAAAAAGATGTATCTGCGAACAAACTCACAGCACCCAGGTTAATAGCATAACAGTACGACAAAATCAAAATGCCTACAAAAGTGACAAAATCAAAGTCTCCGGAATACTCATGTCTCCGGATTTGTAACGTTGACGCTCAAGTCTTTATCAAATCCATGATGGATCAAAACAGATCTGTCAATCTGAACCAAACGAACATCGCATCAAGACGAGAAACCAAACAACGCCGCACCAAGACGACGAACAACAATACCGCCACACACAGACGACGAAAAACATGGAAAATCACAAAAAAAAAAAAAACCAAATCTATGTGAAAAAATAACTTATTTAGATAAAAGATGAGGAAAAATGAAGTAAAAGGGTGATTCCAGATCAAAAAGTATCCAAAATCACCCCTTTAGTGATGGCATGCGGCTGTATGTAGAGTGAAGGGGGAGAATTTGAAGTTAGAGAGAAAAAAGAGAGTTTATGTGTAAGATAAATGTTTTATTGGAATACTAAAATTTTTATCGACTACATCATTTTTTAATAAATAATTATTCTTTTAGTTTTTTAATTAGTGTCCTAAAAAAATAGAAAAAACAGCATACTAAATATATTATTATTTTTTTGACAAGGGTTGATTCAAATAATTAAACATTTAGAATAAAGGCCCATTTTGATTTCAGTGAAAAACATCAGGGTCTGTTTTAGTCCCTGACAAAACTAAAGTATCAAATTAGTCCCTTTAGTCCCTTCGTTAATCTCCTGTTAATTCGGGTTCGTTAAGTACATAAATTCTATAGTGTAAATTGATTATTAAATATTTACTTAAATGTCTAAAATTCCCAAACAATACAATTTTTAATGCACATGGTAAAAAGAAATTGGTCCCTTAAACAAACAAAAATGATACTTAAATATCCAAAATGAGACATAATCGACGTCACTCCAATTTCTGTCCCAAATTAGCAACTATGGAACCCTATTCCACAACGATAACAGATGGTGTCTAACGAGAACAAACAGAGGAACTAATGTATCCTTATTTTGAAATTGTGAGGAACTAATTTGGTACTTTAGTTTTTTCAGGGATTAAAATGGACATCGATGTTTTTCTCTGGGACCAATGAGTCATTTTTCAAAACATTATCTTCGAATTCCTCAATAAGACCCTAAAACCTAAAATTTAGATTTAACAAATAATTGGTAAATTCTTTCCACTAATTTTATTTTTAGTTGCTAATGATACTAATAATTTGCTTGGCGCTAAAAATATTAGAACCTGAGCTAAACATGTTTAAGATGATAAAGACAAATGAGGTAAATTTAAAAACTTGTATGAATTTCACCAGTATTTACAATGGCAACTAATATTTTTTATCTTTGATAATAAGACCACATGATACTTGACTGTCAAATTAAAGAAAAAAAGGGGGAAAACAAAAAAAGAAACCCTAAAGAACCATTAAGTCATCAACTAAGAAGAGCCAACCCCATCATCTTCTTTTATCCATCAATTCTCGTAACATTTTGTGGCTATCAAGGGCCATATATCTGCCACCAAGCCCCTTCCACATGCTTCACCTTCTTTTTTTGGTTTTTCTACTTCATTCCTTTTTTCTTTTTTTCCCCCTTACCTTAAACTAAAGTTTCAACTTAGCTTATTATGAGCTTAACCCACGCCTTGGGCGCACTTTAACAGTGAGAGGGTTAACCATTTCACAAGAGAGCCTAAGCACCTCCGTTAGATCAACCCCATCATCACACGCTATCCATTCAAACTCGTGCAAAAGCTTAGCCACCCAGAAGGTCACAGTGGCCAAACCCAAACTCTTCCCCGGGCAAGTCCTCCGACCCGACCCAAACGGAGCCAGCCTCAGATCCGACCCGAGAACGGAAAACTCGGGCTCCCCCTCTCCCGTAACGAACCTCTCGGGCTTAAATTCGAGTGGGTCCCTCCATACTTGTGGGTCCCTCGATATGGCCCACATATTAACCATGGCTGTGGTCCCCGCAGGCACATGATGCCCATCAATGATCGTATCAGTGATGGCCAAGCGGGCCCACGAGAGGAGTGGGCCCGGCGGGTGCAGCCTCAAAACCTCCTTCACCACCGCCGGGAGATACATCATCGCCGCCACGTCCTCCTCCGTCAAAGCGCGTGAACCACCACCAACCACCGTGTCCAGCTCCTCTTGCACCCTAAGCTGCACGTCAGGATGAAGCACCATCCTAGCTAATATCCACTCTATCAATACCGCTACCGTGTCGGTCCCCCTGAAAATCATTTCCTATCCAAAACAAAAATAAAAAAACACATTATTCTCACTCCATCAACATTCTCAAATTCAATATTTTTTAATCAAAAAAAATTAAGAGGAAGAAACAATAATTCTTAAATTTAATATTACAATTCACAACACAGACCAATGATTTCTATTTTATTAAAATTATAGTGCGTGTTATATGAAAGGAAGGAAAATAATCAAAGTGTTACGTTTATTTATTTACGTGTAGTGATTTATTTACTTTTTTTAACTTACCCAAAGTACAGCAATCATGTCGGGTTCAGACAGTTTATCTGGACCATGGAGAGAGAGCAAGACATCAACGAAATCCCGGTTGGTTCGTGTTATGTCGGCTCGGTGGTCGGTGATGATTGAACCGACAAATCGGTTCACTTTAGGGACGAGTTTAGAGCAGGTGAACCGGATTTTTTGCAGGTCAAAATCTTTGAGCCAAGGAAGGTGATCACCCCAATTAAGGGTACCCAATAGGTCATACCCTTGCTCCACTAATCCGCTTAGCTCCTCATCCATTCCACTGTTTGGCTCGTCCACCCTATACCTCTGTCCAAACACCGACCACATCATGTTATTCAGCGAAGCTCTCTTCAGCAACTTTCTCAAGGTGAAAGACCCGCCCTCTCTGTGGCGGTTTCTGAAGGAGTCGATCATCTGGGTGGCGATTTCACTTCTCTGAACCTCCGAGGCCTTGATTTGCTTAGGACAGAAGAGGTGCGTGGCAGCGATTCTCCTAAGGGTTCGCCAGTAAACCCCATAAGGCGCGAAACCGATTGCTCGGTTGAACATGAGGCTGTAAGCTGATTCTTTCACAGGACGATCAGCGAAGACGGAGCTGTTGAGAATCTCTTTCGCAACGTCAGGGTGGCACGTGACTATGGCACGTGTGTCTCCAAGGCTGAAAGCCATAAGCCTCGTTGCTTTGCTTGCTTTTGCGGCTGCTGCAATACGGTGGTGAGCGAGAGAGGACATAAGGTTCATGCTTCCAATCAGAGGGTACCCTTTGGGACCAGGAATAATCATGGAGTGTTTTTGGTCTGAAGTGGTAGTAGTAGTAGTTGATGATGACGATTTGGTGTTTTTCCAGGTGGAGTAGTAGTAGTTATAGGAGTAGTACTTTCCCCAAGCAGGACCACCAGGGTGAGACCAGTAAAACAAAGTCATGGTTAACCAGAGTGAGGCCATGATCAAAAGCGACCATGCAATGTTTTCTTGTGTGCATTTGGAGGCTAAAGCCAACACCCAGAGGTTATCAATGTGGGTTGTCATGGTAGGGAGTGAGAGTAAGAACTAAGAACTAAGAACTAAGAACTGTGTTTCCTAAATTGTCAGAAGAACACGGAGAGAAATAGAGAGAGGTTGGTGTTTTTTGGAGTGTGAGGTGTGGTGAGTAAGGTGGAGGTTGGTTGGGGAATATATATAGGGGAAGGAACTGAAGGGGGGAGGGGTATAATCATAACCGTTATGGACTTGTGGTATGCTCATACGAAGAGGCACACAATATAAACTAAAAAGACCGTATATTAACCCAAATAAATACTTGTAATAACTAATTAATGATGTGATTAGTGGAGTTACGAATGAGATTAATTGGTAAGTTTTTCTTTTTCTTGTTTTCATGGGAGAAATCAAGAGCTGCGCCGCCACGAGTGCATGACGAAATCTTGGAAAAAGTAAGCTCCTAGATTGGGTCACATTTTGGCCGCACGCGCCCTTTCTGCTTCGGTGCATATATATCATGATATGTACACTTTTTTTTTTCTTTGATCGATTTGTTGCACTATTTCCTTAGACCGGAAGAAAGTTGTTAATGTTTTTTAGGGTGCGTTTGGTAAACAACTTAATTAAGAGCTTATCATATAAGACCTTATCACATGAGAGCTTATGTCATAAGCGCTTAAAGAAAGAAAAAGAAAGAAAGGGGCAAGAAAGGATTTGAATAGTGAAAAACACGGAAAGGGTGTTTAGTGCATAAGCTCTTATGATAATTCCATAAGCTTCTCTCAATGACTTATGAAAATAAGTCAAAAACTCCTTATGGGATGACATAAGTTATTTCTATAAGCTCTGTCAAACACACTGCATAAGAGCTTATGTCATCAGATAAGTCAAAATGAGCTTAAATAAGCTCTTCCAAACGCCACCTTATTTTTGGATGCCATGAATTTTTTATTTTTTTTTTTACTAAAAAAGATGTTCATTAATTCAAATTAGTAAAGTAAACCGAAAACAATACAAATTCAACATCGCTAAAAATCGAAAAGGATGAAACTAGTGAACAAACTCAGCACCCAGGTTAATAGCATAACACGACACAATGCCTACAAATGTGACAAAATCAAAGTGACCGGAATACCCATGCCTCCAAATATGTAACGTTGACGCCCAAGTCTTGATTGAATCTGTAATGGATCGAAGCTGATATGTCAATCTGAACCAAACGAACACCGCAACAAGACGGGAAACCACACGATGCCGTAACAAGACGACGAACAAAACATCGTTGCACGCAGACAACGAAAACATGGAAAAACACGAAAGAAAAACCATATTTATGTGGAAAAACCATTTATCTAGATAAAAGGAGAGCAAAAACGATATAGAGGGGTGACAAAATAGGAAAGTTAGTTATCCGACTACTTATTTAGTTGGTAGTTAGAGTTAGTTAAGCATTTTGTTATTCAGTTTTACATTCAGTTCAACTTGTATATAAGCTCAAGCTTACATCAATGGTATTCAGACTTTCAGCTCATTTCTATTCTAACATGGTATCAGCTGAAATTTCTCCTTCCGCACACTACTTTCTTCTCTAATTTTCTTCCTTCTTTCTAAATTCTTCTTTTCCAAGAATGGCAGAAATTCCGCCATTAAACCCTCTTCAAGATCCCTCTAGCCCCTATTATATTCATCCCAATGAGAACCCTTCTTTGATTCTTGCTTCTTCCATCTTTGGAGGTTCCACCTACCATGGTTGGTCTCGTGCCATTTCTATGGCTTTACAATGAAAAACAAATTTGAATTTGTTGATGGTATTATACGAAAGCCACTTGCCATAGATCCTATGTTCCCAGCATGGAAGAAATATAACACTTTGGTCTTGTACTGGCCGAGGTTATTAACCCGGCCACCGAGCCCAAGTACCCGGCCCGGTCCAGAAATTATAAAAGGGGCAGTACCCCTCATAAGAAGAGGAGACCTTTTCACTGAACACCGGTGACTCTCCCTAAAGCGTGTTAGAGGAACTAGCGTTGACCAAGAGACTATGAAACAGTCCTTGCTCCCTAGTACTCGTCCGACACAAAATGAAGGGATCGAGATCACCGCCCCGCCAAGGGATGAATCTAGAACTACGTCTGGCTTTGATTCCCACTGGGATACGTAGGACCGGAATCACTGAATTCTGTCAAGCCCAAATCATAAAATAACCCCCTTGGTTTCACGTTCTATGGAGATTCGGACAAAACGGATCTTGGCAGGAACATTTGGCGCCGTCTGTGGGAATTGAAGCAAAACTTTCCCATACCACAAACCATGGTGAGACGTGAGTGTGTTCTCTCCATGTGAGACGTGGATGTGTTCTGAGTTTTCTGTTGCGGCTGGAGTGTTGCTCTGCGAGCAGAATCACGGAGGTTTGGGGTGTTGCTCTGCGAACAGAGTCACGGAGGATGGCGGCGGGAGGAGGCCCTCGGTGGTTGAAGGATGAGAGGGGGGAGGCAAAACACTAACGATTTTGGAGGGAGAAGTAACGGATTTAGTGGAACGAATATCTCCTAGAATCAAGGAGGATGAGGTTTCGATGGAGAAAATCAAGGGATCCCACCCAACCATTCTATTGAAAATAGTGGGGGCAGATCTTCTTCCAACCAATTAATTCAAAGGAGCGCTGGATTTGGAATTAGTGAGGAGAGGGGAATAACGGCTGGAGTGAATGCTGGGGACATGACCGCAAATCAAGGGCTCTCTATCTCATTGGATAAGGCAGTAACCAATCAGCATTAATGGGCATGGGCACTCAAAATCTATCTCATTGGATAAGGCAGTAACCAATCAGCATTAATGGGCACTCAAAATCTATCTCATTGGATAAGGCAGTAACCAATCAACATTAATGGGCATGGGCACTCAAAATCTATCTCATTGGATAAGGCAGTAACCAATCAGCATTAATGGGCACTCAAAAAAAAAAATTTGGAGAATCAACTGGAGGAAATCGTGGAGCTAATACTGGCCCTGTTTTCAATTCAAATCCCTACGTTCATGGAGGTCCAATGATTGCCGCATTAATTGTTCCTCAAAGTACGCACTATCAATCAGTTTTTAATGCAGATAAGGTTCAGGTGTTGGAATAATCTGCGTGTTCCTTGGTGAAAATCATCAGCCCATGATTTAAATGTGCCAAGGTTAAATGGCGACTCTCAAATAGATCGAAGATAATCCTATCATAAAAACAAAGAGCAGTGGCAATGTGTTAAAGGAGAATGGTATCAAGTTATTATATGCACATTCACAATGTGGAGAATTCCAAAGGGTGTATCAAGCATCTGAGGTCACTTTGAGGGAAGTTTCCCGTTCACTCCATCTCTTTAATTACATATTTTCACTTTGCTTCCATGCTAGGGAGCAGTTGTCATATAGCATATGTCATTTGATCTTGTTGATTAATATTTTACAGCATGCCGACATACTCAATGAGGCAGAGCGAAGCCGAGTTTAGGCTCAATCTGGTGTCTCGCAAAGATTGATTCTTCAAGGCCGAGTACGAGCCAGTTAAAGTTCAAAGGCCAAGTCTGAGCCCAATGGCCGAGTTCGAGCCAGCGGGGGCCAAGTTTGAGCCGGGGAGTCGAGCGTTAATTCAAAGGCCAGTTTGAGCCTAGTGGCGAGTCGAGCCAATGGCGAGTTCGAGCAGTCGGAGGGCCAAGTTTGAGCCCGGCGGCGAGTCCGAGCCGTTAAATTCTCAAGGCCAAGTTTGAGCCTAGTGGCCGAGTAGAGAATGGGGGGGGGGGGGGGGGGGGGTGGGGGGGTTGAGCCAATGGCCGAGTTCGAGCCAGTCAGAGGGGCCAAGTTTGAGCCCGGCGGCCGAGTCCGAGCCGTTAAATTCTCAAGGCCAAGTTTGAGCCTGGCGGCCAAATACGAGCCATAAAGTTAAGTATAAAGGTCAAGCACGATCTTACTAGCCGAATCCGAGTTATTATTAAGTTATAGACGTTGAATTTAAGCCGCGAAATTAGTAAAGCTGAATATGGGCAAAGAACAAAATTCGGAAAGGCCAAGTTTGAGCCGCGAAATTATTGAAATCAAATACGAATATCAAGAAAGAACAAAGTTTGTGTGGCCGAAGAATAAGCTCGGTTTCACACTTATCAGCTCCTTCGCTTATTCAAGCTCGGAGCTCGGGGGGGCTTGTTGTGTACTGGCCGAGAATGTAATCCCGAGGACTTGCCTATACCTCGGGTTGACCGAGCTTACCCCGGCTATGGGCCCTAGCCCAAAGTCCTCCAGGGCCGAGGACATATCAGCACAGCTTGGATCACAGCCCGATCACTGCACTAAGCTGCAGTTGATGTATATAGTCGGGTGCTGTACTCTTTTTCCTACCTCGGTATTTTGTCCCAAAAAGGGTTTTGACCGGGGAGGTTTTAACGAGGCACACCGCGGACTCCATCCAATAAAAGAATTTATTGCGAATATTGCTTTATTTTCTCTTATCTTGCCGAAGTATTTACTCGGCAGGCATCTTATTTTGGTGGCCGAGTTCGAGCCAGTCAAATTCTTAAGGCCAAGGTTGAGCCTGGTGGCCGAGTGCGAGCCATTAAATTTCTTAAGGCCAAGTCTGAGCCTGATGGCCGAGTTCGAGCCATTGAAATTATTAAAGGAACCGAGCACAATGCCGAAAGTAAAAATGAGGCTGAGTTCAAAGCCTTAAAATACAAAAAGGAAGGCAGGTTCGGTTGAAGTAACAGCTTGAAATAAGGAAGGAAGGAAGTCCGCATGGCCGAAGTATCAACTCGGTTTAATACTTGTCAGCTCTTTCGCTTGTTTAAGCTCAGAGCTTGGGGGGCTTGTGTACTGGCCGAGGTTATTAACCCGGCCACCGAGCCCAAGTACCCGGCCCGGTCCAGAAATTATAAAAGGGGCAGTACCCCTCATAAGAAGAGGAGACCTTTTCACTGAACACCGGTGACTCTCCCTAAAGCGTGTTAGAGAAACTAGCGTCGACCTAGAGACTATGAAACAGTCCTTGCTCCCTAGTACTCGTCCGACACAAAATGAAGGGATCGAGATCACCGCCCCGCCAAGGGATGAATCTAGAACTACGTCTGGCTTTGATTCCCACTGGGATACGTAGGACCGGAATCACTGAATTCTGTCAAGCCCAAATCATAAAATAACCCCCTTGGTTTCACGTTCTATGGAGATTCGGACAAAACGGATCTTGGCAGGAACAGGTCTTATCTTGGCTTTATCACTCTATGAACTCTGAGATTGTCACAAGCATTTTGTCCTTCAAAACAACATATGATGTGTGGCAAGACATTAAGAATCTCTTATGCCAGGGTGATTCAGTAAGGATCTTTCAGCTCCGTGGAGAATTGTGCTCACTTAGACAAGGTGAATTATCTGTAACTACATACTTCACTAAGTTGAAAACCATTTGGGATGAACTATGCAATTTTAGACCATTACCATCATGTGAAGCTTTTGATACTGGTAGTTGCAATATCCTTAGATATGTTCGACAATTTAGAGATAATGTTTGTGTGATGAGAGTTTTAGAAGGCTTAAATGAAAACTATGCTGCTGTCAAGTCTTCAATCTTGTTAATAGAACCCTTACCCATTATCCATAAGGTGTTTTCGATGGTCTCTCAACAAGAAAGGCAATTTCAAATTGCCATACTACCAGATCCTACAATCTTGGCAATCTCATCACAATCAGCCTCCAATGTTCAGTCACAAGGTCGAGGTTGATTCAGTAATACCAAGAACACAAATTACAAGAGCAACTCTCAGAAGCAGTGTACATATTGTGGCAGAACCAACCATACCATAGAAAACTATATCTTTAAACATGGATTCCCCCGAGGGTACAAATCCAAGAAAGTTCTCAATATGGCTGCCACCAATGACTCTACTTCTATTCTGCAGTTTGTGGTTTATCTCATGAGCAACTTCAAGGTCTTCTTGCTTTGTTGCCCTCCTCACAGCCTACTGCTCACTCAGCACACTTGACAAGCACTCACAATGTCATCACTAATCCTACATCGGGTAATTCCCAAGTCCCTTGGATATTAGATTCTGGGGCAACAGATCACATCTCCTCTTCTTTATCTTCTTTCACAACATATAAACAAATTAAACCAATTCCTATTTCCCTTCCCAATGGTCAACAAACAACAGCTACCTTTTGTGGCACAATACACCTCATTGACACACTTACACTCATTGATACATTGTATATTCCAAACTTTTCTTTTAATCTGATTTCAGTAAGTAAACTGACTCAGTCTTCATCTTGTCAATTTTCTTTTCTTCTTGACCATTGTTTGATACAGGATTTGAAGTCCTCAAAGATGATTGGCAGAGCTAGCAATGTTAATGGACTATATGTCTTGGCTGTCCCAGAGATAAAACCAATTCTTCTTAATGCTGTCATTGCAGCAACCAATACTTGTACAAATTTCCCTTCCCTTGATGTATGGCACTACAGATTAGGCCACCCCTCTTTACATTCTTACAATAAGATTGTACACAAATATCCAATTGTATCCACAAAATTCTCAGATGTTTGTGACACATGTCATTTTTCCAAACAAAGAAAGTTGTCATTTCCTTTGAGTTTTTCTACTTCTGATTCTGTTTTTGATATCATACATGTAGACATTTGGGGACCTTATGAAACCCCCTCATTACATGGCCATAGATACTTTTTAACCATTATTGATGACAAATCAAGGTTCACTTGGATAAAATTGAAGAAAACTAAAACTGAAACCAGAATGCACCTTGTCAATTTTGTTACTCTCATTGAAACTCAATTCTCTTTAAAGATCAAAACTATAAGATCTGACAATGGCCAAGAATTTCTCTTCAAGTCTTTTTATGAATCCAAAGGCATTTCACATCAATTAACATGTGTCGAGTCTCCACAGCAAAATGGAATTGCTGAAAGAAAACATCAGCACATTCTAAACATAGCTAGAGCCTTAATGTTCCAAGCCAACTTTCCCATTTCCATCTGGTCTCATGCTGTCCAACAAGCAGTGCACCTAATCAATTTGATACCCATGGTAGCCCTCAAAAATGAATCTCCCTTTTCAGTTCTACATAACAAACTACCTGACCTGTCTCACCTAAGAGTCTTTGGATCACTATGCTATGCTTCCACACTAGTAGCAAACAGAAAAAAAGTTTCACTCTCGAGCTAGAAAATGCATGTTCTTAGGCTACAAGCACTACAAAAAAAGGTTATTTAGCGACCGAAAATAGTGACCGAATTTGTTGGTTGCTATTTGCAACCGAAATGGCAACCGATTGTAGGATCTAAATCAAACACTGATGAGAGTTGATATTGCGACCGAAATAGAGCGTAGCAGAGTTATCGGTCTCTATTTCGGTCGCAAAATAAAGGAAAATAAAAGTCAAAAAATTATGACTTTTTAGCGTCCGAAATGGCGACCGAGTTAAATGCAACGGTTAAATTTATTTATCGTTGTGACCGATATTAAATCGGTCGCTAAATTTATGAATTCGAATTTCAAATTAACTCATTTAGCGACCGATTTAGCGACTGAATTATTCGGTCGCTAAAACTGAAATCCCTAAATCGCGAGCCCTTCCCCTTTCTTCCCCATTTCTGTCATTTCTTCTTTGTTCTTCTCTCTCACGCTTCCTTGGTCCTCCCTGCCGCCACGCAACACAAAGCTCCAACCACCAAAACAACACCGCCACCACCAACATTGCCACCACCCACATTCTCTCTCTGTAACCCTGTTCTCTATCTCTTTCTCCCCTCCTCTTTTTCTTTTCACTGATTTCCCCCTTTGTCTCTCCAGTGCACCACCACCAACATCGCCACCACTGCACGGCATCCGGTGACACCGCCACCACCACCGGTCCAAGTCAGTAATGGTGCCCCGCGAATCACGCCTCCACCACGGTAAGCACCGCGAGCCGCCGTTTCCTTGGTGGTTTCCACCATGTGGGTTCCTTCCAAGCTTCTTCTTCTTCCCTTGTGTTGATGTGTCTTCTTTCTCTCTTTGTTTTACAGAAAACCGCCCCTGCCGCCGCTGTCACAGCCGTGCGCCACCGCCATTAGCACCACCACAAGCTCATCTTCTTCATTGGGTGAGTGGTTTCCTCACTTCTTTGGTTCATTTTCAAGAAACCCCAAGTTTTCCCCAAACTCAAACCCTAACTTTAATTTCAGAGTTTGAATTTTGAAATTAATTGGTATTTTATGAAATTGGGATTATGATTAAGTGTTCCCCTAAATCAATTTTATCAGTCCCTTGTTTAATTTATTTTTCTCAATTTTCACCTTGAGCCTATAGACCCCGAAATTTGTTTTGACTTAAACCAATGAGATTTTTTAAGAAATTAAATATGCTATTGAGCTATACTTATAGTGTAATTGTTGAGAAATTATTTTGGCGATTTGTCTGGCTGTTTCTAAGTTTGGATCAACTCTATCGGTTGTCGTTAGTGCTCGTGTTTGATTGACTTTATTATTATTGGATTGCTATGTTGTGCTGGTGGTGATAAATTACTTTGTGATATTTGAATATTTATGATTGTCTGTGTTATTGATGCGAGATTTTTAGAATATAAAGGCAAGTGCACCTCGTCGCAATCAAGTAATACGGTGGTGAGACCGGTTATCGTATCCACAGGGATCGGATGTCAATTACCAATTCACAAACTTAACAACTATCTAGACTAAACTAAAGTATGAGAGATTAAAACAGAAATTAAAGAAATAAAATATTTTTTTGTCTTTTGGGAATTTTATCGAACACTTGGTATGCAAACAGAGATGTAGCTAAGATTGTTAGGGTTAGACTACACTAATCCTCCCTTAATTGCAATGAAATGATTATCAACACAAGTCCTAATTCAATTATGACAATCAAGCCTTTTCTAAAATACTCAAGCCTAATGTCTTAGGTGCATTGAGCCTAAAACCCCAAATCAAACCCTAATGTCTTAGGTGGATTAATCTGTGATTTTGCATTAAGTCAAGACTTATAAGATTGCAAGCATTCAACACCTATGTCTAGATTCTTGAACTACTTGGCATATGATTCATGAGCATGCCTTAACACCAACCTTTCAGTCATCTATCAAAGCAACATATCATTCCTATGGGTAGCTAATCCAAGGAAAGCATTAAGCACAGAAGCACATACTCATAAAGAAATAGAGACTTGCATTAAAACCAAATCAAATACAAACAAGTTTAGAGAAGCTACATCTCACCCCAACAATGGGGGATTAGTTACTCATATTTACAGAAAACCAAACCAGGGAAATAGGAGAAAAGGAGAGGAGAGACTCCATGGGAGCTTTCCTTCTTCTTCACAGCAACCCCTCTCAGCAACTCCCCTTTTTGGGTCGAAACCCTAGCTCAGCCGCAGCCTCCAAGTCCCCAAGAGCTATCTCCACAAAAAAAAAAAACTCAAAACTGCCCTAAAACAGCAACTTATACCAATCAGATCTGCGCGCGTTCGCGAGGCGAGGCATGTCTCGCGAGGCGAATGTTAAAAATCTGCATTCAGAGAATTGAACTCTCGCGAGGCGAGAGTTTCTTCGCGACGCGAGATCGAAAGGTTTTTCTTTAATACGCCCGTGAGGAGCATCAGGGCCTAGGCGTGATGGCTTCTGTTTCCAGACTCGCGAGGCGAGACATGGGTTCGCGAGGCGAACCAGAAAGGCTTGCATTTTCTCCAACAGTCAGCTTTCAGGGTCGCGGGGCGAATCCAGGCTCGCAGGGCGAATCTCCAGAATTCTTCTTGGCTCAATTTCTTCTCTTTTCAGGCTCTATTTCATCCAAGCTCCATCAAGGCTAATTTCTGGGCATTTTTCCATTAAATCCTGCAAAACAACACGAAGACACCGCTTCACCCGTTCCAAGGGAAAATCTAATAAAAACCAAATAAAGAATGCCTAATCTATATGCAAAATGCATGCAAAAGTATATAGAAAACATGATGTAAAATCACACTATCAAATCACCCCAAGCTTATTCAATTGCTTGTCCTCAAGCAATCACTAAGGCCAGAAGAATAAACAGAACATGGATAGTGAACTAAGAACCCGAGCATGTGATCCAAGTAATAGGCAAATCAAACAATTCAGCAAGAGACAATCAATTCAAGTCCAATTAGAGGCTTAGGTTCCTTAGACTCATGTTCTCACTGACTTGGGCACTCTTTCTCACTTGAAGCTCACCCCAAGCTTGTTCATTTGCTTGGCTCTCTTTCTACCTCACTCAAGTGTTTAGGGATAAGACATTTCGCTCAATTTTCCTCAAGGAATGAATCCTACCATAGGCTTGACTGTCAACCAAATCTTTACTTTATTAATGAAAACAATTTAGAATCAAGAGGTCTTTTATTTGGTTGTAACATGGCCATGGGATTAATCTTTAGGTGGGGATAACAAGAAAAGAAAATTCCAAAAGGCTACATAAACATCAAGCATTGCAAACATGACCTTCTAAAATACCTTCTTGGGTTTTTAATTTATTTTTCCACCTTTCTTTTCTTTCTTTTTCTTTTTATTTCTCATTTTTCTTTTTGTCATCCCCTTCTCTATTTATTTTTCTTTTTCTTTTTCTTTTTTTTTATATTTGGAGAAGGGGAGATTTTTTTTTTTCAACTCAAGAGAATTATTTTTTCTGATTCTTTCATCCCAAACTTTCAACTACCTTTTTTCACCCTTTTGTAATACTTTAGAAGGTCCCTTATCAAGCATATTTATAAAAACATTCCAGGGTACCAAGAAAAGCATTTTTTTTTCTTTCGTAGGCTCAAAATTGGGCAACTAAGGGTAGCATTTACACATTCAAAGCTTAGAAGGCCCGAAAAATACCTATTGCCTCAATCATTTTCAAAAATGTTTCTAAAAATTTTTAAGCTTTAAAATGGTTTCAAGTCAAGTTCTAGAGAATAACAAACCAAGAGGAATAACACTCTAACACAAAGAATGGGGTAAAATTTTAGTGAGTACCCCTTTGGCTCAAAATCTCACATTTTATTTAGCAGTTCAAAAATCAATGAAAAACACAAATCTTCAGAACCTTATGCTAATTACCAACTATCCAAGATTATCTCAAACATTTTCATTTGCAGCCATATC
This sequence comes from Sophora flavescens, assembly GCA_030762895.1. Classification (NCBI taxonomy): domain Eukaryota; kingdom Viridiplantae; phylum Streptophyta; class Magnoliopsida; order Fabales; family Fabaceae; genus Sophora; species Sophora flavescens. Next base: position 164,314,101 of record CM061065.1, read on the forward strand.
ACAAGAATAACAAATTGGGTTCAACAATTCACTATCACAATTCATTTGGCACTTAGTTCTCACAATCGGATGCAAAATTCAGCAAGGGCAATCTAATTGTGTGATCATGCAAAACTATATGAATGCAACATGCAACATAAAAATGCAAAATACCCCTACCCCAAGCTTAAAAATTTACATTGTCCCCAATGTAAACAATCAAGATAGAGAGTCGAAAAATAATACAAAAAAAAAAATATTGGAACGGCTTACCGAGGCGGTAGCGGGTGCTAACTTTGCTTTTTCTCTGCCCCTTTTTCTCTTCTCCTTGTCTTCTTGCTCTCCCTTCCTTCCTTATTACCCTGCAAACACTTGGCAATTGACAATTTATTATTTTCCTCTTGAGCTTCTCAAATTATTCAAGAGGTTGAAAATCAAAAACAAAAACTAACTAAAGAGAAGGGTTAAGAAAAGTTGGGTTGCCTCCCAATAAGCGCTTCTTTAACGTCATTAGCTTGACTCATTAAGAAGCATCCACCTGGATCCCATAACCTGTGGTATAAGGACCAAGGGATGCTAACCATGTGAGATCCTTCAATCGGATCCCACGGTTTGCAGCATAAATATGGGAGTGAGTGCTTGAAAATCACGGTGACCTCACCAAATGTGGTGAATTTCTCACTCCCTCTTGGGTCAAAATTGACCCCTTCATCCACAAAATCTTCCCAATAAAAATGGGGTTCAACCTCTTGGACTGGCCATAGTGCCTGCATATTTAAAGATCCAAAATCCAATTTCTCAGGCAGAGGCATGAACTCCATTGTTGACTGCTTTAAAATGTGAGGTGGCAAACAAGTCGAGAGGATCATTGGTGCTGTTATGGCTTCTGTACAATCTTCACTCTCAGCATTGCCAAATTCATCACCTTCCAAATATGCAGAAATCTCAGCACATTTGCGACCGAAATACAAATTCGGTCGCTAAACATTTGGTGACCAGGGTTTCTGCTACCCCCATAATTCAGTCGCTAATTCGGTCGCTACACAGTATAGCAACCGAATTATCATGTTTAGCGATCGAAATCTTCGGTCGCTAAATAGTTTTTTTTTTTTTGGTAGTGAAGTGAGACTCCCCGTTGTGCCCCATTGTATTATTAAACTAAAACCTTATTATTTAATTACTTAATTGCGTGCCTTTTGTTGAAAATACGCAAAAATTAAAACCTAATACTAATCATATAACTTCTGCAAAATTAATACATAACAACGTTATGATATATAAATACACACATGCTTATTCATTACATTACCAAGACACTGTTAAGGATATCCTCTTGGTAGGATCCCTTACAGGTACTTATTTACAAAAACTGCTTATAACTAGCAGAAAATAAAATGTCTTATAAGACTCACTGGCTCCAGACACTAAACTACACTATATTATTAGGATTTGTAGCTTGTCCTCCAGCATCAGCATCATACAGAGTTTCATCCAACTCCTCAGCAACATCCGTTTCATACAGGGTTCCATCAATCTCCTCAGTAACATATTCTTCCATCGGGTCTTCTAACGTAGTAAAGTAGACATACACAAAAATACAGAAATAGGGAGATAAGAAACAGTTCTATCATCATAAGCGAAAAAGATTCATAGCATATAATACAATAATAGTCACAAACATGCATCACTCACAATCTACAATCATCCATACTTTATAATATCATCCTCTACCCTCCAACTCATGCAACTAAACCTTTATGCAAACGTGGCCTCCACTAATCCTGTCACACATCCCTTGCTAGGAATGTCAGTCAGTCGTCCAAGAGACGCTTCCCCAACGCCGATGCACATTCTCATCCATGGTGAGAATGCTCATGCAAAGCAATGACACTATAGCTGCTTAGTAACATCGGTGCACACCCTGGTTCTCTCTCACATCTCTATCAAGGATGCTCATGCATAGCAATGACACTATAGTTGCACAACTTAACTTCTAATTTGGAACGGTCCACGAGAACTTCGGACCTCGTGTATCTCAAATACACGATTATGAACAACAATGTAGCATATGATTCTCACTGACTTTTATCAATAACAACCTAGTGCCTCAAGCTTTCCTCATAACCTCCACTTACATTCTAAATCACATCACTTCTATAAAATAATAGCTAGGCACCTCTAATTTATATTCAAGCTCTCACCCCAAACAAAATACCTCCGAGCAATATATATCTTTACTTAAAAATTAACTAAGCAATTTATCAAATCAGGCAGATCATGCATAACGCAGTAATCAATAAAATATTCAAACATCAAAACAAAACGTTACATGCAGTAGAGTACCTCAACCAGCGCATCACAAACAATCAATAATAAATAATTCAGACATCCTCAATATTATAAAATTAACCTAAGACGATAAACCTACAATTCCCAAATCATCATTGATAAAGCGGAAAAGTTTCCAATGTGATTTTGGTATTGTCGATTACTCAACCACTAGTAGGGTTTAGGTCGCCCTACACCATTGTTATAAATTATATACTACTTATCGGTTTCGACGATGGAATGGTTCTTTCTCCTACCTAAGTTACCACCACCGGAAACACGAAATCGACGATCCTCGATATCCCGCAACGAGTTATCAAAACCACCTTCAACCAAATCAACAAATTAATAAATTAATCAAACAAATCAAAATATGGCCATATGGTGCTAGGTTTGGCCAAGTCATAAAATTAAGGCTAGGGTTATTTTCTTAATCCAATCTTTTTTATACTAGTTCCTAGAGCATTAACTAACATAGATTAAGTGTTAATAGTTAAAATTATGAAACAAAATCCTCTAACCAACTAGGTTAGGGGAAAGGCCATAAGGGTTAAAATAGGCTAGAAATTGTTTTTGATTACAAGCTCTTGGATTTAGATAATACAAGTATTATAGAGCTTAAATCAAGTACTAACTTTCAAAACAAACAACAAAACACCAAACCCATTTTCCTACATAGGTTCGGCCGTTAATGGTTAATAGGGAAGGAAAATGACTTTGATCACATGCTTTTGGATAATGAAAGTAGTAATCATAAATAGATCATAGAAATTGGTTTCACATTTTTATGATTTTTCTACAATTTTCTAGGATTATTTAAAGTTCTAGATCTAAGAATATGAAACTCGTGAAATATGAAGAACAAAAGCTTAAGAGTGGAAGGAGATGATCACGTTACCTAAGTTAAGAAAATGGAGGAAGAATAGATGATGATCTTGGCAAGTTTCACTTAAAAGCACTTGGAGCTTTTGAAGATTGAAAATGAAGTTTTTTTGGAGAAAAGTGAAGAAATGAAGAAAATGAAGAAGATTAAGAGATGGGTGAAGGGTGCTGCGGTTTGGGGGGTATACATAGGCTATATCTTAGGCCTTGTTTGGTTTACTAGAATTAGATTAATAGGTTTTATGAATATAATGATATATATTAACAAACTATAGTTAAGACTTAACCTAACAAGGGTTATTTTGCTAACTAGGGTTAAAATCATGTTGCTCATATTCTTTGAGTGGTGTGGCTGCCCCATGTCCACACAAATTAACCATGGTTAAAATCTAACTTAACTTTGGTTAGGTTAAGCTAAAAGGGCATTTTGGTCATTTCGCTTAAAAACTCATAATTTCTAACATTAATTGCATCATAAATTCTTGATGAGTCATCCCATATCTCAGCTCCTCTGGTGTCCCATTTTGTCTCTGCAATTCCGTTGCCGATTCCATCGGTCTTCCGATTAGGGTTTTACGCCCAAATAAAAGCGTAATATTTCGTTTTCGACTGAAAATTTTCAAACTAACCAGACTCATTGGAAATATGATTTAATCATAACCCATTTCTTTCACGAGTCAAAATTAGGTTTTCTGATCATTAAAATATTACTGTCAGTGAAAATACCGACTGTTTTCCGTTCGAACTTTCGCCAAAATTGGTCCGAATACACATAATATTTCATTTCTGATCAGAAATTTGGAAAGTAGGATTCCTCATGGATATAATATAAAAAATCTACAAATTTCAATTTCGGGTCAAATTAGGGTTTTTTTCGGGTATAAAATTATACTGTCAGCAAAAAAAAACGCAGACCGGTTTCCGTCTGAGTTTTAAACCCAAAATTCACCGCAACCTTGTACCATAAGATATGATAGTAATATGATTTTGTTTTATCAAAAAATCATTTTCTAGGTCGCAGATAAAAATATAAATAAATATATTTTTACTGTTAATACAGCGTAATTAAAAACGGACTGTTACAACAAGGATGGAGTCAAAGGCTTCATTCTTTTTTATATGCATAGCAGAGAAATATTCCTATCAAGAAATGTTATCTTTTATGAGAATATCTTTCCATTTCCTAAGATAACACAACCTGACTCTCCCCCATCCAATTTTCCACCTTGTTTGCCAAATACCACTACAATTGCTGAATCAACATCCACTCCCTCAAAATGATCCCAATCCACCTCAAAATGATCCCAATCCACCTGAAAATCAAGTTCCCAACACTGACCTCAATCATAACCCTGTTCCTGAACCTCCACCTATGCCTAAAACATCAACTAGGCAGAGAAATCTTCCAAACTATCTCAGGGACTACCACTGCAATATAGCTCATTCATAGCTGTCAGCAGGTCAATCATCAGGTACTTTTTATCCTCTATTTCATTTCCTTTCATTTAATCATCTTACATCAGCATATAGATCCTATGCACTGTCACTCACAACCATTCCAGAACCAAAAACTTATAAACAAGCAGTTAAGCATGAGTGTTGGCAACAAGCAATGGATGAAGAAATTTATGCTCTTGAACATAACAATACATGGATACTTATTGATTTGCCACCAGGAAAGCAACCTATTGGTTGCAAATGGGTCTACAAAGTCAAGCTAAGATCTTATGGGAATCTAGAATGATACAAAGCTAGACTTGTGGCCAAAGGATACACCCAGCAAGAAGGCATGGACTACTTTGAAACCTTCTCCCGAGTAGTAAAAATGAAAACAGTATGACTGGTTTTGGCTCTAGCAGCAACACATAATTGGCATTTGGAACAACTGGATGTCAATAATGCCTTCCTTCATGGAGATTTAAATGAAGAGGTATACATGACTATCCCTCAAGGATTCCATAATTCCAAGCCTAATCAAGTATGTAAGCTTCTCAAGACTCTTTATGGACTCAAGCAAGCTAGTAGGCAATGGAATTCCAAACTCACAGTTACTCTCCTTCACCTTAGATATACTCAGTCTAAATCAGACTACCCTTTATTTGTCAAAACAACAAATTCTCACATCACCATCCTCTTAGTCTATGTGGATGACATAGTTCTAACTGGCAATGACAGTAATGAGATTCAGTCTGTCGAAAGTTACTTGGACAAGCAGTTTCAGATCAAAGATCTTCGCTCCCTCAAGTTCTTCCTTGGCTTAGAAGTGGCAAGGTCCCAAAAAGGCATGGCTCTCAGTCAAAGAAAATATGCATTAGAGCTTCTGGATGATGCAGGACTCTTGGCATGTGAACCAGCAACCACTCCAATGCTTCCTAACCTTAAGCTCTCAACAAAAGGAAGCAATCCTCATCCTGATCCATCTTCATATAGGAGATTAATTGGCAGATTAATCTACCTTACTAATACTAGGACAGACTTAGAATTTGCAATGAACAAGCTAAGTCAGTTTGTTTCTAAGCCAACTCAAGCTCACCAAGAGGCAGCCACTCATGTTCTTCAATACATCAAAGGAGCCCCGGGTACTAGTTTGTTCTTATCAGCCTCATATGATGTCAAACTATCTGCATTTAGTGACTCAGATTGGGCTTCATGCCAAGATTCCCGAAAGTCAGTTATAGGATTCTCTATATTCCTAGGCTCCTCACTAATTTCTTGGAAATCGAAGAAGCAAGCAACCATCTCTCGTTCAAGCTCAGAAGCTGAGTATCGAGCATTGGCCTCCACCACTTGTGAAATTCAGTGGATACTGTATTTACTAGCTAATCTGCATCAAAAACAAGCTGCACGTGTACCTTTGTACTGTGACAACACGTCAGCCATTGCCATTTCTCAAAATCCCACCTTCAACGAGAGAACAAAACACATTGAAATTGACTGTCACCTAGTTAGAGACAAAGTCCAAGCAAATGTCATACAACTCTTCTCAGTCTCCTCAGCAAATCAAATTGCTGATATACACACCAAGGCACTTCATCCATCAAAGTTCCACTCATTATTGTCCAAGCTGAGCCTGATAAATATATACAGTTCAGCTTGCGGGGGGCTGACAGAATAGGAAAGTTAGTTATCCAACTACTTAGTTAGTTGGTAGTTAGAGTTAGTTAAGCATTTTGTTATTCAGTTTTACATTCAGTTCAACTTGTATATAAGCTCAAGCTTACATAAATGATATTCAGACTTTCAGCTCATTTCTATTCTAACAAGGGGTGATTCCAGGCCAAAAAATGACCAAAAACCACCCCCTTCCGGTGGATGAGGAAGAAGGAAAAGAGGAGTAGATGGAAGGTTGAGAGAAAAGTTGCCTCATGTTAATGTAACGGCATGCGCTACAAATTTCATTGAGATGGCAACATAAATTTTAGGGTTTAGGTTATCAGCATCAGGCATAATATCATTTTTCTTTTCTAAATACATCACGACGACAGTTAAAACATAATATATCGTCGATGGGGAAAGCAACAGATAAACCAAACCAAGTATAGCAAGACCACCAAATCTAATAGGTAAACATGCATGAAAAGAAAATATGCATACCGGTTTGTTGTTGATTTTGATAGGAAAGACATGTTAAATGATGAGACATATATAAAGTCCTCCTTTTAAGCAATTTGTCCTTTGTTTGTATCATACCCTTTTTGTATTAAGTATCATCTTTCGTAAGAACGATTGGATTTTGAGTTGAATATTTTTACTCTTGGGGGGGGGGGGACATTTGTCTATGTAGGGAATTGTTTTTTGAACATCAAAATAAAGATATCGTACAATAATTTTTGTTTTTTGTTTTTATGATATATTTTAAATATATATATAAAGATAAGAAAAGTAAAAAATAAGAATGAATATGAAATATCAAATATAATATTCAAAATTTAATAACTAAATAATATAATTCAAAGTTAAAATCCATTGTAATTTTGATTTAAACCCTAAAACAAGCAAGTGTTTTCTTTCTTTAGTTGAAGTCAACATAGGTAGTCAAATATGATCTCCAACTTATATATAGTATTATATAAAAGTTAAATGGTTGCGTGGAATGAGCTTGGGGAAGACCTGAGTTCGAATCTCATGAAACACATTTTTGAGGAGGGCGAAGGACCTCCCATAACGGGTTCAAAGGATCAAAGTTTTTTAGGATATTTTGTGAATCAATTAGGGAGTTAAAAGTCATAATTACGATGAGTTCCAAATAAAAAAAAAATCTAAATATTTTTCGATAAACATGTCATTGGTACGAAGTATTCACCATCATAAATAGTGGTTAATCTCTATCGGGGGACCTGATCGACATTAAGAGTTATCCCCTCCCAATCAGATTTTCTTTTCGTACACAAGAGTCAGGAGTCGAATATCTGACTACTTGATTAAGAGGCTCAAACTTGTTATTTCTAGGACCAACTACATGTAGTTAAATATTTTTTAGCTAAACGTAAATATTTCTTTAATTAATATCAAATAATAATAATAATAAATAAATAAATAAAAAAAAGTAAAAGTGTATAATGTGCTTTCTAAATATAAATTTCTTTATATTTTTCGAAACATATAATCTACATTATTTACACGCGTTAGATTAATATTTGTTTGAAGCTGTTTGTTTTGTTAGGGTGGAGGGTGTGTTTGTGGAGAGCGCGTGGGGGAGAGATATCCTGGGACGACAAATTAACGTGGGAGCAGTAAAAATTCAGGTTGGGATGTCTGACACGTGGGGGCTCGTGTGGCGCGACACTGTCTGGTGATGCGACTCACAGCGTGAGGGGCCCATGAGGCCCATGAGGCCCATCCACTTATGGCTCTCATACATTGCTTTTAGGCATTCAGTACCCAGTACTCTCTGTCTCAGTATCTCAGTATGGCCTCTCACCCTCCGATACTCTTATTCCCTTCATTTTATTTTATTATTTTAAATAAATAAATACTATATTACAACAAAAATCAAAATTCATCCATAAACATAATCTGTTTATATTATACTATTAATTAAGTGCAACGAGGACGCTAGGATTTAAATATGATATCAATGTTTAAGGTTTTATCCTTCCCAAATCTGATATATTCCCTATATTTAATGATTTTTTTGACATCAGATAAGGAACATCATATGGTGTCCTCTTTGTTATTTGATATATTTTCGAATTATAGGTATACAAAGATAATAAAAAATTAAATAAGAGATAAAAATAAACACATACAATATCATATATAATAACTAAATTTTGAAGTTCAAATAACACAACTCTAATGTTTTTAATAAGGATAATAACAACCCTACATTTGTATGACGTTTCCAATATGTTCAAAAACAGTTATCTATATAGAAATTTATTTATGAAACATGTGTCTTTTCAAATTTTAACGGTTGTCGGTTGGATTAATTATATCTAGTTAATGTGCTTTGTTTATAATTTGAATTTGAACTTTAATTAAAAACTTTGTACGTGCTACGTAGCACCAATGTTTTAAAATAGTCATGGTATTAGTAATTTTGTATAGAGTCCTGTCAAAAAAAAAAAAGTATAGAGACGTATCTTTTGGTACAGTTAATCAAAATTTTAAGATAATTTAAAAATATTTTTAATAAGAGATTTTGTTGTCATTTTAATTATTATTTTAGTAACGAATAAAGATTTGATTGGTTGGATTCAATAAAATTTTGTTCTTACTTCTTTTAATAACGTGGCCTCACATTTACCGATTGGGAGAATTATTAACGTGGCTGTCCTCATATAGGCGGCCCCAACTCTCTCTGTAAAAATTAGATATCTTGTTATCGATTAGGGGATCAGTTCCATAGCGAATACATAGGACCTAAGTTTATGGAAATGCCTTGAAATGCTCATTGGAGAGTCAAAGGTTGTGATTACAATGGGTTAGAAGAAGAAAAAAAAGGCTTCACACACCATAATCTTAAATCCAAATTTCAAACATAAACATGATTAAAAAAAACTTATAGGAGTAATAGATATATAAAAGAGATCAGACAATCAGTGAGTCAATCAGATTGGGTTGGCTGAATTTCGAGCTCCGAATCATGAAACTTTTTTTTTACGGAAACTAAATTACTTCATTTCACTAAAAATCAAAGCATCAATACAAATGGGAGCAACATGATAAAGGTGGGGGCTAGGATGAGATAGAGCTTCCCTTGTAAGGATTTGACCAACTCTATTTGCTTGCCTCCTAATAAACTAAACCCTAAAGTTTGGAGAAAAAGCTAATAACCTAGAACAATAAGGGAGAATACAACCAAACTCTGAAGTATCAATTCTAGGCTTTGTAATACTGTCCACCACTCTTTTACAATCCAGCTCAAAGATTACATTATGATAGCCAAGGCTAAGGACCCAAACCAGCGCATGGAGTAGACCTTGTGCTTCACCTTCATGAACTCGGGTGCTAGGGGAAGACCACACTGTTTTTGCGATAATGAAGGAACCATTATGGTCTCTGATGCACAAACCCCAGCCCATTTTACCCGAACCGTTTACAAAGGATGTATCAATACTACAAGAAAGGAAACCATTTGGAAGGGCCAACCAACGAGAATCAACACCAAGAGAAGTGACTTGGGCAGGGTTATTCATGAGGCTTACCTGGTGCCAATCCTACACACAAGACGCCACCCTGTAGGAAATGGAGAATGCAATATTCTCCTTGTTCTCCCATAATAGTTCATTCCTGCAACTCCAGAAAGTCCATAAAGAGGCCACGAAAAGATCACAAGAGTTACTAGGGAGACTCCCAATCAATTCGAAACACAAATCCTTGAAAGATTCCATACCTTGCATATCCCTATCAATTTGATCCCATAAGCCAAGTATTTGCCAACATTCAACCATTTTAGGACACTCAACAAACATGTGCCAGTTAGTTTCCATCTCTTTGGTTACACTGACGCAAAGAGAAGAGCATTGAACATGCTTCCTTTGAAGCTCCATTCGATTGGGAAGACAATCACAACACACATGCCACACGAATAGCTTTACTCTTGGAGGAACTTTAAGATTCCAAATCCGTAACCACTGGCCATCCTTGCGGAGATGAGAGGTATCAACAAGAGTGGTCATGGCAAGTTGGTAAGCACTCTGGACCGAATACAACCCCGAGTCTTTTGGAAACCAAATGCGATGGTCCTGATCAATGCAATCAAATAAAGGAGTTTCCATGACAACTCTAGCCTATTGAGCCGAGAAGAGCATGCTGACCCTCGGCTCATTCCATTCCTTTTTACCAGGCACCCACAGGTCATGCACAAAGAGAGTAATATCATTATTCTAGGGAGATCGAAGGGATACAACTAGGAAACTGGGAGTTCCTGATCCAAGGTTGATCCCAAACTGAAATTGTGCACCATTGCCTATGCGCCATCTAGTTCCGATTTTTAATAGTATCCAGGTTGACCAAAGACTTTTCCAAGAGTAAGAGGGATTATGACCAAGGGCAGCATCCAAGAAGTCCACATGAGGAAAGTATTTTGCTTTAAAATTTCATGTAACTAAAGCATCATGTTGTTCAACAAATTTCCAGGCTTGTTTACCCAACATGACTAAGTTGAAAGCGTAAAAATTACAAAAACCAATGCCTCCCAACTTCTTCGGCATAGACAGTTTAGACCAAATCAACCAATTTATTCCTTTGGCATCCTTCGATCTCCACCAAAAAGAATTTAGCATGCGTTGGATCTCATCACCCAGGGAAGGGGGGATAAGAAACATGCTCATACAATAGGCAGGAATCGCTTGGGCAACATATTTAATAAGAACCTCTCTACCCGCTGTAGAGAGAGTCTTACTTTTCCAAGAACTAATTTTCTACCAAATATGATCCTTAATGTAACTAAAAGTGGCCCTCCTGCTTCTACCAACAACGGATGGAATCCCCAAGTATTTTTTGCCTGAACCGAGACTTTGAACAACACCAAGGATACTTGCTAGAAAAGCACGATCACCTGCATTCACATTTGTACTAAACAATACTTCAGATTTTTGGAGATTTATAGCTTGACCCGAAGCCTGCTCATAGGTATTAAGAATATCTTTCATGGCAAGAAATTCCCTATCAATAGCTTTAAAGAAAAGAAAGCTATCATCAATAAACAGCAAATGGGAAACCACTGGGGCACCTCTACAAATACGGATTCCATGGATAATACCTGAAGACTCAGCTTTCCTGATAAGCGAAGTCAAACCCTCTTTACAGATAATATAGAGATAAGGGGACAAATGATCACCTTGTCTCAAGCCACGACCCGGGTAAACAGGACCCACCTCATCATTATTTACTGAAACTGAGTAATGGACTAAGGTAACACAAATATAAATCCAATCAACCCATCTTTGGGCAAAACCCATTTTAATCATGATAGCCCACAGATAATTCTAGCTCACTCGGTCATAGGCATTGCTAATATCAATTTTCAACGCTGCCTCCCCCTGCTTACCCTTTCTTTTACATTTCATAAAATGGACAATTTCAGAGGCAATTAAGGCATTATCAATAATAGATCTACCATTAATAAAACCAGACTGTTCTTCATAAATGCACTTTGAAATAACAAGGGCTAACCTATTAGCAAGGGCTTTTGCCAAGATTTTATAGGCCACGTTACATAAGGAGATGGGGTGCAAGTCTTTCATAGATTGGGGTTGATCACATTTTGGAATAAAAGTTATACAAGCATTGTTCATATCAGTTGGAATGGATCCAGTTTGAAGCCAGGACCTGTAAGCTGAGATAACATCACAGTCACAAAGATGCCGAATCATGAAACTTAATTGAACTACTAAAGTTCAATTTTAATTGGAACTTATATTAAACTTGATATCAAACATTTTAGAAATTTATGATATGCATTGTGATCGTAGAGATTCTTGAGTGAATCGTCATTTTGATCCTTGAAATTATAATGAGGTGGCAAGTTGATCTCTTACATTAAGAAATATAAGTAAAAATGTTCCTCAAATTGAAAATAGTCTATCATATTAGTCAAATTTGATGACATTTTTCAATTTGAAAACCAAAACGTAATGTATATTTTTCAATTTTGAAAATGTTTTTGTTTGTTTCTTAAAATAAGGAACAAACTTGTCACCACTCTATAATATTTACTCAAAGATTCTTATAGTGACAATCATTTATATGACTCTTATTATAATTCTCTTACAAGTTATATTTATGATTATATATGATTGATTGATTATTTGAAATAGTTTTTCATTAAAAATGTATTAAAATTAAAATTAAATTGATAGGTGTGACCTAATTGGTGTGTTAGACTTAGTTTATGAGGAAGACCTGAATTCGATTATCACATGGTACATCTTGAGAAGAACAAAAAATCTTAATTATAACTAAACATCTGAACGAAGATTAATCACATAATAGATCTAAAGATCTACCACGGAACATCTGAAGACCCAAATTATGAAGAAGTTTTCCGTCCAAACAAAAATTAAGGATAACGTGCAAGTAGCATACATCTGGAAATAAATGAGACCAAGTTGACACATCATGTGTGCAACATTACTGTAACCTTGTGACAAAGAGTACAATGTGGGTAATGGCTACATGTACGAGCCTGCCGCAGTTGCCTCTCCCTGATGCATTCTGTACTCACCTTCTGACTGCGACAACTCTTCTTCTCCCTCCACGCCACCCAAAGCTTCACTATTCTTTCATGTTCTCCAATTTACCCCTCTCAACTTCGTCTATTATACCACTTACTGTTGAGGATACAATAGTCTTTCCGCACCCGGACCACCACACATGGGGGCGGAGGATACGCTGCAACGCTGGCAGGTAGCGTGTATAGCAGGGTTTTAAAGGAACCGGGGCCCACTTCCATTCGTTTGCAACCTCATCAACGGTCCTTGATTTATCACCTACACCATCACCAATCCCTGTCCGTTGATTTCATTTCCTCTCTCCATCCATACGGTCAAGATCATTTCAATTCTATTTTCACTAAGGTCACGAGTCAGAGTCATGACCATTCACTTCCATATCATTTCTGCAATTTTGGCGGCACTGTGAGTGACATACCAACCACGAATATCCGTTGAAGATTTCTGTTTCTTATTTGAAAAATCGACAAAACTTACTTGTTTATTCATGTGGTGTCATTTTTTAACTAGGTTAAGATTTCAGATTTTGTTTTAATTAATTTTAAAAAATTGATTTCAATAAAATTGAATTTAAAAGAATTGATTTGTGTTTGATAATAATATTTTAATGATATTATTAGAAGAATTAGTTTTATTTGGATGTAAAGGAAAATCACTTTTGAGATGTAAATATAAATAAGGTTAAAATAATGTTTTAGTTCCTATACGTGTCACTCATTTTTAAATTAGTCCCCTTAGAAAAAATATTTTTATATTACTCCCTACACGTAGGGATGTCAATTTTATCCATACCCGCGGATAAAATCCGTAACGGGTACGGGGCGGGTAGTTAAACGGGTACCCGCGGGTAAAATAAACGGGTAATTCTAATATCCGTTTATAAACGGGGCGGGGACGGGTATCACACTATCCGTACCCACGGATACCGCACTCTGCTATTCTTAATTACTATAATACCCTTTATTATATATATCTACTCTCAAAGTCCTTATATCATTTTCTAGATAATTTTCATCTATTGTGTTGTTTCATGGATATTTTAAGTGTGATGTATTAATTTGTAGGTGCTATTTTGTTCAAATATTGGAAGATATTAATGTGGTGGTTTGTTTAAGTTTTGTGTATTTTTTTTAATTAAAAAAAGATTTTTTTTTATAACTACCTACGGATATCCGCGGATACCCGTGAAAACCCGCAGATACCCGTGAAAACCCGTTAAACGGATATCCGTACGGGTACGGGGCGGATACGGGTAGTTTTTTTATCCAACGAGGCGGGTAGCAGGTAGCCAATATCCGTGTCCGCCCCCTTGACATCCCTACCTACACGTGCAACCGTTACCAAATAGGTCCCTGACGTTTAACTACTAGTTAACGGCCAGATTAATGACGATCCTTAAGTTGATCGTTATATGTGTCACTTATTTTTAAATTGATCCCCACATGTGTCACTTGTTTTTAAATTGGTCCCTACATGTGTCACTCATTTTTAAACAAATGCTACTGCCCCAACTGGTCCTTATATGTGTTGTCACTCATTTTTAAATTGGTCCCTATATGTGCCACTCATTTTTAAATTAGCCCTTACATATTTCACTCAATTTTAAATTGGTAGATTCCCACCTCCTCCATCTTCTCTTTCACTCTATCACCTCTTCATTCCCCCAAATTGCCCCCGGTGTGCCTAGCAAATGCAATCTTCCGATTGGCCCACACTGCCACCTATGGCGAGGTTTCGCGGCGATTCGGGATCGCTCCAGCTCAGGCGTGCCGCACGTTATTCGTGGTTTGCAAAGCCGTTACTGAAAATTTGGGGCATTTGTTTGAGCTTCGTATTGATTCTAGGAGGCTTGTTATGGAGAGCACAACAACTTGCAGGCAAGCCTGCTAGAATCTTTAACAGCACTAGATTATACTCACTCAGTTGGTTCATCATGGAATGATATTTGTTCCGATTGGTTATGAAAGTTGGTTAAAATTCCAACTGAGTGATTCCGGTAGGCTTGCCTGCAAGCTGTTGTATTTCATATCCACTATGTGAGTGTAATCCGGTGCTGTAGAAGATTCCAGTAGGCTTGCCTGCAAGCTGTTGTGCTCTCCGTAACAACCCTCCCAGAATGGGTACGAAACTCGAACAAATGCCCCAATTTTTCAGTAACAGCTTTACAAACCATGAAGAACGCACGACACGCCTCGGTTGGAGCGATCACGAATCACCGCGAAACCTCACCGTATGGACTAGTTTAAAAATGAGTGACACATATAGAGACTAATTTAAAAATGAGTGACATATATTGGGACCAATTTAAAATGAGTAACACATAAGAACCAATCAGGGGCACCAGCATTTGTTTAAAAATGAGCGACACATATAGGAACCAATTTAAAAATGAGTGACACGTATAGGGACCAACTTAATGATCGTCATTAACGGCTGTTAAACGACAGGGACCTATTCGATAACGGTTACACGTATAGGAATGAATATAAAAATATTTTTGTATAGGGACTAATTTAAAAATAAGTGACACGTATAAGGATTAAAACATTATTTTAACCTATAAATAATATTACGAGTCTGATTCCTAGAATCAAATCTATTCAATAAAGAATTTAGAAATTCTTGTTTCTCTTAAATTCAATTTTATCTATCCTAGAATTGATTTTTGAACCAAAATTTAAAAGTTAAAACAAATACATTCAGAATCCCAAAATCACTTTTACCAGAAGCAAACATGATTTTGTCACTCGAAAATCTAAACCAAACAAAACTATTGTTACACATATTTTTATTTATGAGTTATTATACATAACTTTTCTCATTAAAAAAAAATATCACACATATTTATGAAAGAGAAATTTTTTTAACACAAAAATGAGACAACAATTTTCGACAATAATTTGGATGATTAACATAGTCTAAATATGTGATTAATTACATTCAGTGAATGATTAACAGAGATATAACAAGGTGTTAAAACTCATTAATCATCCAGTAAATATAATTAACCACGATTTTGAATGTTCTTAACTACGATTTTTCAGCTATTCAAATATATATGATGTTCAAATTATTATCCCATTTTTATGTTGAAATAACAAATCGTTTATAAAATTACACCAGTTTTATAGTTGAAAATTCCCCTCATCTATTCATCTTCTTCAAACCTGTTACACGTAATCTTAATTAGTCTTGGTTTCCAAACCTGTTTAAAAAAATAGAAGAAGAAGAGTCTTGGATTGCAAAGTGTTTTATGCCAGGAAAATGTTGGCTCTGTTTTTATATATTTTATAGTAGTATTATGTACATATTTTAATTTTGATAATGATTTAATTTAGAAGGTAATGGAAAAAGTTTCACCCATCCATGCTTGATTTCAAAATGTAGTAATTAAGATTTCAGCATAATCTTACAATCTTGCTTAGGGTGCGTTTGGGTAAATAACTTAACTAAGCACTTACAGCATAAGGTCTATTGTACAAGAGCTTATGCCATAAGAGCTTGAATTCAAAAGTCATGTGCGTTTGGATGCATATTTCCAAAAGCACTTATACAAAATTAAGGCGTTTGGATACATTACTATATAAGTGCTTATGGACATTTTTTTTTATAAAATTACAATAAAAATGTAATTTTAACAAACAATTTTAACAAACTAATTTTTATAAAACCAGCGTTGGGCGCTACATCACCAGCGCTGGGCGCTGGCTTCTGGTTTCCACACTCGCGAGGCGAGCCAAGGTTCACGGGGCGAATCTCCAAAAGCACTTCCCGCAGAGGACCAGCGCTGGGCGTTGGTGCCAGCGCTGGGCGCTGGTCCGCATAAGAGCTTTTCAATTTCCATAAGTTAGTTTTCCTAACTTATGAGAATAAGTTAAAAGCAACTTATGAAATGCCATAAGTTCTTTTCATAAGTTGTGGCAAACATGTGGAATAAGAACTTATGACATCAGATAAGTCATAAGGAGCTTATTTAAGCTCTCACAAACGGGGTCTTATTCTTACACATGTCAAAGGTCAGCAAGGGTGCACAATTATATATGCATTTTCTACCCTATCATAAAACATATATGCATTTTCTAGTGTTACAGTCCAAGATTACCTTTTTTATTTTTGATCGACGAGTCCAAGATTAAACTTTGATCCTTGAAAATTATGATATAACTAAACTAAATTTGGAGGACAGAGACAGCATTCCAATGGAGTAAATAATGTTGACATTTTGTTCACATTTTCCTTTCTGAAATTTTATAAAATTTATTTTTTCTAAGAAACAATAAATAAATAAATTCAATGTCAACAGGGCTTAGTGTGTATGTATGTTAACATTTTTATTAAATATTCCCACTTCCCCAACATCCCTTAAAAAAATTGTATAGAAAAATACTCATTTAATTTTCTTCCTTTTTCTTTTTTCTTTTAATTAGGAACCCACACTAATTAACCCTTTGGGCCGAGAGGGTCTACCATAGTATCCACATGGCTTAGGCCATTTGAATCTAATATGAGGCAATATCCTGGTTTGATCGATTGAGTAGGGTTTTACCCATTGGTTCTTAGCCTCCTAACTGAGGTGACTCAATGAGATTCAAACCCAAAAATACTCACTTATTAATTACATTGTTTAAAATTCGATTAATCTAGGTGATATTTCCCTCAGTATCCATGCAATCAAAATCATTTATAAGTATATAGCATTTTCAAGAACATGGCCGCAATTAATTGGCTGATTTAACTACACCTAACTAAATAACGTTTGTTCACAGAAGCCGGAGAGTATTTCATCTAAAGAGTTAGGAAAGTTTTGTTCGTGCATGCAGCTTGATCCAGCTAATTAAACTTTCTAAACCAAGAACCTTAGCATTTGTTTATCTTTTTAATCACCCAAAACCAAATCAACTTCAAGCATGACGGTGCCATGGTGTTCCTTTCTTTTGTCCAAAAAAACAATTGTGATGTCCGATTCAAGGCCATTGAATATTTTTAAATAATTATTTAATTAACTAACGTAGACTATATAATCAGGTAAATCAAACTATATCCTGGCATTGGCATTGACGCCAACAAGCTACTAGACCAGCTAATTGAGTATCATTTTCTTTGAACATGAACCGCGACAATGCCAAATATCCTTAGTTTATTTATTAGATTATATTTTTAATCAACCTAGTTTAGGGCATTTGTCCCGGATGTTTCTCAGATGCCAGGTGGTTGCCGGGAACTAGTTTCTTTTATTTAGAGGAAAATATAGTAACGTACAGACGACAGAAGCTTCTCAATACAAATTATGAGGAAAATACTTGGCTATTCCTGGGATTTTACAAGCGTTTTGGAATTAAATGTTTTTTTGCATTAGTAGAATAACCCAATTAAATCTTAACTGGGGTCAACATAGAAACCTATGAAGAAACTGCATTTGATGTATAAATAATATGGGACACTTCTCCCCCTCCCCCTCTTCCTCCCTTCCACCGCTAAAAATCTTTTGATTAATTACAGATTTTTCTCTGTATTTTGTCAAAAATTCACGGGAAACAAGTTTCATGTGAATTTTCCTATGAATTTTATCTATAGATAATATCTTCATAGGTAAATTTTTTCCTGCAAATTTTAAAATCCGTAAGAATTTTTTTTGTTGATTTTCTTTCGAAAAATTTAAATCCGCAGAAAATATCAAAATTTCCTACGGATTTAAATCTATAGAAAAAAAACTTTATTTCTGAAAAAATTGTAACAAAATTCGCAGTAAATTCCTACGGAAAAAATCCGCAAGTAATCCATGAATTTCTAGTAGTTCCCCCCCTCTCTCTCTATAAAAGTTTACTTAAGTGAGAATACTTTATTATTGTAAGAAATGAGAAGAATGAATGACCGGGATTAAAATATATACACATGAATCTCCTTGATCATTCATATATAATTGTATGGTCAAGATTTATTGTACTCATTATTCTTAAATAAGAAATATTCTCATATATAGACACATATATATACCACAAAATTATTTAGTATATATAGTCTTAATTAAACTCCATTAGAATGAGTTTGATGAGTTTAATGCCATGTGCTTTGCAACTTGATGAAAATCCGTGAGATTGTTTGAGATATTAAAAGAAAAAACATTTGCAACAAGAAAAACAAATTAAAAACATTTCCATATCCATACGCGTTTGGCATACAAGAAACCAATTTGGAAGTTAGTCTGGAAGGTTTGCTCTAAGCGTAGGTTGCGAGATGCTAAGCTTTCCTTCACCCGAAAGTCACTTAAATAGTTGAACTCTTGTAAATGTTTTGGTATTTTTAATACAATTGTCAGTTTCTTTATGAGTGTTCAATCTTCTTGCTTTTGATACCCTTGATTTGATGTTTGATTTGGTATATAATTAGAAAGTTATGCTAGATTTAGATATGAGTTGGGACACCTACTAGATCATGAATTTAGGAATGAATCTTGGTTTATCAGTAATCGTTAAGTCCTTGATCTTAGTGCAACTTATCTAATTAAATATTAGTCAAAGGGGTTTTGGTTGATTTGGGAATTTAGGCTTACTTAACCTAAGGAATTAGGGCCTAAGTAATTTAGAGGACTTGATTTTCATTTGACATAGATGTTGTATTAACTACCATTTCTTAGCATTTGAGAGATGATTAAGTCTAACCCCAGCATCAAATCTTATTTGAATTAGAATCTTATTTCGCTCATCAAGTGTTTGTGAAATTTACCAAAAAGATTTAAACCTTTTAATTCTATTTGTCATTGTTTATGTTTGAGTTCCTTTCTCTCCAAATTTAAGTCTAGATATTGTTGGTACTTGAGCATAGTCCTTGTTTGGAACGATAACTCACTCACACCTTTGTTTCTTGATATGATTTGGTACACTTGCCAATTTGCAATGGTAGCTGATAGTGGAGGAGGAATGAGAGAGTAATATTGATATAAGGATAGATGCATACTAGTGCAGAAAAGTTATTCCACATCGGTTATTTTTGGCTTTTCACATCGGTTTTCAAACTGATGTTGAAACGACCGATGTTGTTTATTGTTACCTTTCACATCGATTTTAAAATCGATATCTAAAGTACACTTTTAACAACGGTTTTCTAAATAACCGATATGGAAATATCACCTTCCACATCGATTTTAAATATAACCAATGTGAAAAGTGAACTTTCCACATCGGTTTTTTATTAACCCATGTGAAAATTGAACTTTTCACATCGGTTTTTGTATAACCGATGTGAAAAGTCTCATTTTTTTAAAAAACTCTTTTTACATTTCTATCATTCCTTTCCCCTGTTTCAGTAATCCAGATCAATACCAGTATAACATATTCTAAATATTCTCAACACAATCACTTTTGTACAACAAAAACACACTAAATTAATATATACTGAATTTATTATGAATAATACATATGTTCAATTACATTCAGACAACAAAGATAATTAGAAACCAAAAAGCTACATGATATATTAAAGATTTCATATCAAAATATATTTCAGTCAAAAGTACACTATAGCTAATACATGATAAGTTTTTAAACTAACTACATACAAACTATGGTTGGTACACTTCAAGAAAGAAAGTTGCCCAATGCCTCCTTTTGTTATTGATGTCAGAATCAGATAATGGAGTCGGATTGTTGAATATCTGCAAGTTTAATTGGACAAAAGATTATATCTTTAAAGTAATAAACTAACATAAAACATATAACGAATCTATAACTGTTACTTCTAATTGTTACCAATTAACATTTACCTCTTGCCATCTTTCAGTGATCCTGGAGGAGATAATTTCGAACATCCACTTCATCACATAGTATTCACATTCCCATGATCCACGTTGTATACGGGACTACATACAAATGAAACCCAATTACAATATGAGGAATTAAATAGAAATCAATAATTATACCCACTGCATTTGAAGTGTTTGAACTAATAAATATCTTACGTTAGGAATAATCTATCTAATAGCCCGACGCCTTTCACCACGCAACATGTGGTTTGAATTAATAGAACTATCATGACAAAATAAACATTAATTAAAGTATATCTAATAGATTTCAGATAATTAAAACAACTGCATTACTGATTATAAAGTATTTTAATGCTTACGTTTACATGATCATCTTCAGTTCATTCGCCGGCTTATTTCCCATTGAGCAGAATAAGACCATGACATTCATCCTAGGGTACAAGATCAACAGTTGCCAATGCTTGCTGTATTTGCGGAACAATTAGTGACTAAGTTATATATAGTTATAATTAAATAACTGGTACTTTCTTATTGAGATAAGGTGCAAGGTAGAATTGATGATCGTCTCGGGCAAGTATATCACGTATGGTGGTGACCGGGTCTTTTGATGCCAGGAGAACATCATCCTGAATGAACATGGGGTCAATGAACCCATAAAGGGTGATGTTACCCTGATCAACTAACATACAATGCAGATACATAATGGGTTGAAGAAGCTTCCATTGTACTTTCCCAATGCTCAGATTCCTTAGAAACATGGTATAAGAGGTGTATTACCTGAGATGACTAAGCGGCGGAGCAAGCAGAGCAAACGGTGGAGCAAGTGGAGCAAGCGTCGGACAGTGGGCTTCGAGGCTATAGGAAGCGGCGGAGCAAGCGAAGGCTACAGGGTCACGACACGAAGCGGAGGAGCAAGCGGAGGGGCTTCGAGGCTGAGGTGACAGCGGAGGACGCGGCTGAGCGAGCAAGAATGGAGGGAGAAGCAGAAGCAGCGGAGACCGACGAGCAGCAGGGAGAGACAGAGATGGGAGGCGGTGACGAAGCAGTAGGGACGGCGAGCGTAGAGCAGTGAGAGAGATGGGGAAGCAGTGACGAGCACAAAATTAGGGAGGGAATGAAAAACAAAGGAATGGAAGAGGGCGCGGAACAAACGGAGGGGATGAAAATAGAAACAAAAAGTAGGGTTTTATCAAGTATTACACATCGGTTGTCCAAAAACCGATGTGGTTAGTCATATTTCACATCGGTTCCATATTAACCGATGTAGAAACTTACGATTTAATTTAAAATTTCATATATATTTTTTAATTTATTACATCGGTTATATATAAACCGATGTGGTTAATTTATATTAGACATAAGTTCAATAGGAACCGATGTGGAAAGATAAAAATTTTAAATTCTATTTTTTTTTAAATTTTATACATCGGTTATAATACAACCGATGTTGTTAATCTATATATTAGACATTGGTTCTAAAAGAACCGATGTGGAAAGATAAAAATTTTTAATTTTAATTTTTTTTGTTTTAATTTTAGACATCGGTTAAAATATAACCGATGTGGAAAATATTCACACATCGGTTATTTTTGAAACCGATGTGGAATCCTTTTCTTTTAATTTCAAAAATGCCACCGCCTCATTTTATACATCGATTTTTGAGAAATCGGTGTGGAATCTCCGACTTTAAGAGCATATTTTGTACTAATGGCACCTTTACTTGCTAATTTGTAGTGGTATATATTGTTAGTTTCTCAACCATCTTTGTCTGGTTTTGGGTAATGGTTGAGGTTCTACCTACACCCCTTTTATTTTGTTTCTTCTTTGTATATAGGTTTAGAGTACCCCTTATATTATTTCAATATATTTTAGCTTATAAAAAAAAAAAAAAGCAAAATTACTTTAAAGAAGCCTTTGACAATCAAACCAAACTTGCACCATATGCGAATTAATTGTGATATCAAGGAATCAAACTTTCTTATTATTAATGCTGTCAATGTCCATTAGGAAAATGAAACATAACCAATCCCTAGTTACAAGGAAAGAGTGAAGTGGAAAGTGAATATGGATTTTATTAACTTAATCTTTAAAAGTTATTATGTTGAACATAGTTTAGTGGGCTTGCCTTGGAAGGGACCTAACCCACTTGGATTTAAACAACTCGCATCTCACATGATGATTGGATTCGCGATGCCATGCATGCTCTCAATTTTGACTGGCTTTTGTGGGTTGGAGATGATGACTAAACATTCCTGGCTTTTATCCTTTTTTTTTTTCCATAGACTCTTTTTTTTTTTCTTTCTGAAAAAGGATCGTTGAATGAATACGTTCAACAATTGAGATCCGTGGTCCTTTGTTGAGCTTTGCTTTTTGAAGGGTTTCCAAGGTTTGCACTAATGACTTGATGATAGAGCACACCTCCTATGCATGCCACTTTCTTTTTGACCTGCATACATAAAAATTAGTCATGATATTTTGGAAAGCACTACTCACATGAGGCTATATTTCAGAGATGTGAAATTGGGTCCTACACACACATATTTCCATGTTCTTATTCTTTTGAAATATCATTACTTCTAAAAGATTTCAATCATTTTTATTGCCAAGTGTTTCTGTCGATTCTATACATATATCCTATCAATAACATTTTTTGGGGCTAAATAGAACATTATCTTTTTATAGGATATAGATCATCTATCTCATTTTGATGTACTACTCCATATCCTCAAAGAATAATATGTTGTTAGATAAGTTAAAATTTTATATAATATTAAAATATAGAATATGTGATAATAAGTTATTAGTGGGGACAAAGAGTGCTACATCAAAATGTTGTAGGTAATCTCCATCCTTTTTTATATACATTCAGATTATACCATATATACAACTTCATTCTATGAAACAAATTAGCCATCGTCACTGAAAATTTGAGATGGTAGATCAGGATATTGCGAGCCGCTTACCCCACTAAAAACCAAAAAAAACAAAAAAACAAAATGGGAATGTTATTTTAGGGAAGAACCACCTTCGAAACTGAGTACTTTAGGCATGGAGCATAACCAAAGTGCAACCAACTACATAAAAAAAATAAAAGCATTATCTAGAGCTCATAATATTCTTGTTTGCTTTTCGAAGATTTGATTCGAGGTGTCAAATGAATTAGTATTTTAAACTTTAAATCACACCTTGCCTGCTTAATATTCACCACCAACACACATGATCTTATTATAACTAATTAATGTTACTTTTTTATATTTATTCTTTCAGTTATTTTAATGCTAAACAACTCAATCCGGGTTATTATATCTTTCCAAACACGCATTGGCTGCCTCTGCAACTTTGTACTTTGTATGGTGTAATCTAATCAACAACTTTGATAGTTTGTTTTATTATCACGCATATATATCCTTTTGGGATCATGCAAGAATTAATGTGCAATCATACCAGTTAATGTTATTTTATTGTAAAAGCATAATTAATTTTGACAGATTAATTATTATGATATATATGGATGTCACACTATGGATAAAGGGGCGATTTAATTAAGATAATTAGCATAGTTGATGATTGGTTTGACAGGAATCATATCCTAATTTTACAATGAAGGATTGAGTTAGCACTTCAACGTGCTAATTATTTTCTTGTTTCTTTGTCGATAATTATTTTTCTCGTTAAGGTATGTATTTTTTAAACAGACTAAGCTATGTATTCATTATATGTAGTGTACACCCGTTTTTTCTTCCAGTTTTTTACTGGATGACAGGGACACGATCTCCTATCTCTCACTCCCCGTTTCCCCTTTTCCTTCCTCTGTCTATTATTTATGATGTTTAATTTTCATGAATGGTGCTAGTGTGTACTTGGATTAGCTTATTCAAAATAGTTTTTTTACAAACAAAAAATATATTGATAAAAATACAGGATACTCCAACCCATATACAAGGACATAAAAATAAAAACGGGTAGATTAATCAAACATGATTGCATAGTTTATGATAAAAAACAAAACTTCATAAGAGAATTTTATAAAAAATAAGCTATCATTCCTTATGAAATAATCTTTACCAGACATGATTACATATATTGTTGGATTAATTGTATACATAGTGCATGATTAGTTTGTAATTAATTACTTTTTCTATTTTATATAAAGGAGAATTATTAACTACTGTCCTAAAGTGCTCTTTCACC
Source organism: Sophora flavescens (assembly GCA_030762895.1). Taxonomy (NCBI): domain Eukaryota; kingdom Viridiplantae; phylum Streptophyta; class Magnoliopsida; order Fabales; family Fabaceae; genus Sophora; species Sophora flavescens. Next base: position 164,338,920 of record CM061065.1, read on the forward strand.
GAGCAAATATGGAATTGGCTATATAGATGGTTGGGTTTATCAGTTGCATTGCCTAATGATAATGAAAGTCACTATCTTATGCATAGGGGACTTCTAAGAGGGAAGAATGTTAAGAATTTTAAAACTTTATTCTGGCATACTTGTGTTTGGTCTATTTGGTTTCTCAGAAATGAAGTGATTTTCAAAGAAAGTATGGTAGATTTTATGTCTTTAATAGAACTGATTAGACAAAGATCTTGGCTCTGGCTGGTAGCTGAAAAATGTGTTATGAATTATACAAGCAGGATTGGACATTTTGTCAGCTGGAGTGCTTGAATTGAGGTTGCTGCAGTTTTTTGACATATCAGATCAGTGGCAAGTGAGTTTTGCGTCTGCTGATTGCGTATTCATAAGGAGAGTCTGCAGTTTTTTTCACAAAACAGAACAGTGGTTTGGTTAAGGAATGTTATTTTGGTTAGGGTCTGCTAATACTTCTTCTGGTTTTATTGGGTTGTATTAGATAGAAATTACCATGTGGTTGTTGTAACTTTTGGTTGAATGTTTAACTGTCAACCTTTTCTTGTTCTTGAAATTCTATTGTTTCCTTTTTTTTTTTTTTTTGTACTTCTTGTACACTTGCTTTATATATTTGGCTTATCTAAAAAAAAAAAATCACTGTCCTAAAAATATTGGTTAAAGAATTAAAAAAATAAATTTGTCTTGAGAAGCGATGCATTCAACGACTGAATGAGTTTTTTATTTAATTTTTCAATAAACACTTGTTTTTATTAAACTCATTAACTAATGTCCTTAAGGTCACTAATTAACAAGACCCATATATAAATTATGTATTAATTATATGCTTAATTATATTGCATACCTTTCATCATCTTATCGATTTTAGATTTCTATTCCCGAATTATCTCTCTCAATTGCCTCGGACTCTTGTCATGTATCTTAAGGTGTGTTTGGGAGGATGGTACTGTGAGAGATTTTCAAAAATCTGGAAAATGGTTAAAAGCAGATAACAACGCACAATTATCATAATATGATTAAATGGCCCAGCGGTCGTGACCTTACATATTTGTTGAAGGGTTGTTTTGCTTCACAAAGTGACATGAGTTGGTCTATAAATAGGACCATCTGCATGCAGTAATGGACACGAAAATCTCATAATTTTCCAAGCCATCTTCACTCCAAATCATCTTCTTTTCTCCCTTGTGCGCAGAGAGAGTTAAGAAGACTATTGTTCTGTAAACTGTCATTGTCGATACGATTGGTTTAGGGTGTGCAAACCAAACCAATGTTCTCCATTGTATCCTGAAGGGGATTCGCCAGTTACACCTGTTGCATTCAATCCACGAGGAGAGATTGATGGGGGCGAATCGAACCTAAAGCCTAGTGTTTCTACACGCCTTAGAGATTGCGTATTACCTTTTTATTCTTCTTCTTTGTTACAGATCCATACCCCATTTTCTAACAGATAGGGTGGGATGATTAGTAATGGAGTGGAATTGTACAAAACCTTCGACCCATTGTTTGGAAATTTTTTAAACAATGAAGTGTAATGGTTGGGGATGGGAAGCCAAACCACTCCAAGCCATCTAAGGCTCTATTTTTCATACACTCTAATTTGGGGGGTTTAGGTGGAAACATTAAAACTACCGAACAATGGAGTTGTGTACTTTTACCATTCCACTCCACTCTAAACCACTTCATTATTAATCATTCCACTACATCATCTTCAAAACTCCCAAACATAACCTTAATATGCAGGGTGCATGCAAAATGGAAAAAGCTGAATCACACAAATGAGACTTCCTGCAATGAGAAATTACAGTGTTAAGTAATGTCGGTCCAATAACGAGTGAGACCTAAAGCAAATTTTGAATGAGGTCTTTTCATTTTAAGTGAGAGAATCTATTTGGATCATGTTATGCTATAAGTTGGGTCTTTTTGTCAGCATGTGTGACCTTTTTACTTTATAAAATTAAGAGTAAATAATATTTTTTGTTATGGGGCCTAAAGCTAGGACTTTAGTAGGTTCAACCTTGGGTCGACCATGTTAACTATTTGCCGTTTTATCAATTTGGTTTGTTTTAAAAAATTGTATTATTGCAAACTAGTTATTGTCAACTAGAAAAACAGAGCATCTAACCTTCCGTGAATGGTTTCGTGGAAATCGATTAGTGAAGAATAGCACTGCAGACATGCAATGGATATTGCAGATCATCTATATATATATTGACAACAATGTTGTTTCCTGAAAATTTCCTGTGACCTGCATGGTAATGCATATGTGCGCAAAAGCTTAATTAACTAAATAAAACAACATGGAGCTATTATTTCTTATTATTTTGATGATTAATTAAGTCCAATGATCATGATAAGGATCTTTATAAATCTTGAATAATATCAACATTCAAAACGAAAGAGTCAATGTGGTAAGTTCAGGGTATCCAGGGTTTATACCACTAACACCGACTACAAGGACTAGAATTCTATCCCAAAATTGAAAATAAAGTTTGAGAAAAAGTATAGAAAGAGAAGGCAAGACAAGACCATTGAAGTTGAAATGGGAAAGGAAGAAGGCCAAGTCGCTGTAAGAATCTTGAATCTAATTTGAAGTTCCAAGATAGTGTGTGATCTCCAGATTTGGTCTTTTATGTTGCAACCAGCCAAATATGTCACCTCACCTTTATTGGATTGGTCAATTTTCCTGTCGAGACACATATATGCATATTATTTATATATATATTCCACTCAATCAATTAGAAAGAAAGCATATTTAATTCCTATTTTTCTTATTTTTTTTTATTTTTTTTTATGATACCAAAGCAATGGTTAATAATGTTCATTAGTTAGATATTATTCTATTTAACAGGGAACTTATATCAAGTCCACAATGTAATTACAATTAATGGAGGTCAACCCTGTTAGTACATGATTTTGATTCTTATATATGTATTGTGGTTAATTTCCAAGCAAGTGGTATGTATGTTTTATTCACTATCTAATAGAAGAAAAAGTGCAATGAAATAGATAACTATCCTTTCCATATTTAAACAGGCAAGTAGGTTTTTGGTTGTTCTCATTGTTATTTCTTCCAAGTTCCAAATAATTTATTAAAAGATGGATAGTAACATTGTGACTTACTTCCAAATTGAGAAAACTTTTGATTTTAACTTTCCTTATGAGAAATGAAAGGTTAAATGGATGAACAAAATGCCCCTTCTATGCTTATAACCATTCATCTTCCTGCTAATTCTACTGCAATTTCTTCATGGTTACATTATAAGCTGTCTACAACTATATGACAAAAAAAATGTGTATGGGAGACCGTAAATTTTTTTATGAATAAACAATGTTGTAAGGGTTGGAATATACCACACAGGTGCCTTCTGGGCATGAAACAATTGTCAGGTCTTAAGGTTGACTGATTTTTGATCCATTGAAATTGAAGTTGGAATTGTTCAACACAACCAGCCATGGGAAAGCATCAAAGTATCGTTCAAATTGTATTTGTGACGTGAGGTTAGACCAAATTAATGAAGTGACCTCAAGGGACCTCTACATGAATTAAAATAAATCTGTCCCATCTAGGGTTTGAATCATATTCAATCTCCCAACTTGTTTCCCAAGGTACACGCTAGTTTCATGTTAGGTAGACAACATTTGATATATTTCCCTATGTAACCTTAAACCTTAAACTTTTTTTATTTGAAAAAATAAATAAATCTCAATTTGGCTGGTGCCTTGTATATTTTATTGAAGTTTCTATGGTCATTAGTAAGTGATTTTAAAATCTTATTCACTAAAATTCAATTTACATTATAATTATGATTTAGTCATTGTTAGTCATTATCACTATTGCTGTGAATTCGATTTGACCGTAATTTGCTATATTTTCAGTCTTTATTTTTTAAATTATTCTTCTTTTTTATTATAAAAATAAGTAGATAACCTTGCAAATTTTCTTTTTCTTCTCTTTTTATGATATCGCGGATGAAAATTTAAATCTAGTGCAGAATCACACACATATATATTCATCATTACTTTTTGATCAGATGCGTACATTTGATGATAAAGCATGCAATTTGATGTAAAAAAACATATATTTTATGGAAAGATAGAATCATATCATCCACAAGAGCAATGTTGATAGGCCCATTATGGCGTTACTTTTGAGTCTACGATCGGTGGGTGGCTATAAGCCTAGCCTATGTTTTCCAGGAATATAAGATAAGAAGTTGTGCAGCTTGGATTCATAATGGCTTGTAGTAGGCCTAATCATAAGCCCATACTCTACTCAATTCAAATGAATGAAAAAGTCAAATTCTTTACCCAATCCCATTAAATGCTTTAAAGAGGGCAACAAATCGAAATGGGCAATTTGCCAATTACTACGAATAATCATTCGATTAGTAGAAAATATAATATAATTAAATAACTCCATTATTTAGACTAAATCAAAGCTATTTTGATTGGGGGAAATGTATTTAATATTTTATTTGTTCTATAATTTAAATTAAACTACTTGAAAATTGGCTTCCCATAAACTCATGCTAAACAATTCTATATGTAGTCTCAACAGCTTCAATTTTGATTGATTTAAACAATAAAAAATGCTAAGAACACATCTCTTTATTACACTCATTTTTATCACACTCTTTATTATTAAGTGAACTTAATGTCTGACCCATCAAAATACATAATCTCACATGAAATTCATCCGATAATAGAAGGTGTGTTAAGAATAGTATCATAAAGAGTATGATGAAGTGATGCTAGCATTACTCAAACACTTGATCTCTTGAGAACAACAAGAACTACCCTGTATACCCAAAAAAACAAGAACTAGCCATGTTTAAATGGATCAGCATTATTACAAATTTAAATTATTCTTTTATTTATTACATGAAAACTAACACTCCCAATAAAAATAAAACTAGTCAAATATCAATTTTGTAAGATACATACAAATGAAACAGCAAAATATTTCATTCAATATCAAAATTGTCGTGGAACCAGTTGATGCTTCTTATATGTCCTTGTCGAAAATATATACGTGAGAAATAGGTGCCTTAGTCCACTCCAGCCATTGCATAATTTCTTCTGTAGTAACGTGTTAAAATATCTCATAACTTCTATTAAGAATTTATATTGGTGTCAAGTGTCAACTTCTTATTTATAAAGCAGTCACCAGCCAGGCGGCCCAGTTTGGCCCATCTCAATCATCATCTGAATTGGGCCGGGCCGAACTGGATGTTTGGGTCCAGAATTTCAGCATGGTCATTATTATTTCAAACACGAGAACTTTCTTGGAAACTTTTTTTTTGATGAATAACTTTCTTGGAAACTTGAAACATGCCTCATGTAATTGACTATGTAGCAGCCTTCTATAGATAATCCTCGTTCCTATGGGTGGCAAAATGATTCATTTGTCTACCATCCATCCAGTCCATCTATGAAAAAAATCCATCCAATCCATCCATTTATAAAAAAATAATATAAATGGATTGGATGGATTGAATTATTTTTTTAGTGGATGGTTTATGATCCATCCAATATTTTTTAAAATCTATTGGACCAACAATAAAAAATGTAATGGATTAACTTTTATCCATTTCAAAACCAATTTATTTTTTTCATATTATTTTTCACCAAATAAAAAAGACCTCCATTTGTAATAGAAAAATGACCGTGATACAAAATGGTCGTGAGATAGAATGGAGAGAAAGTAAAGATAGAGAGAAAGTAGGAAAAAAAGGGAGAGAGAGAAAGGGTAGAGAGAGGAAGAAAGAGGAGAGCGAAGGTGAGATAGAGATAATATTTTAATTTTTTTTACAAGTTATTTTATTTTTAAAAATATTTTATGGATGGATAAAAGATATATAAAATTATTTAATTTCTTAAAATAAATTTTAGTGGATGGATTGGATATCCATCCATGAAAAGTTGTTAATGGATGGATCGGATGGATTTTATTTAATGGACCATGGATGAATTTGATTTTTTTAATGAATTTTTAATGGATTATAATGGATTGTTTTTAATCCATCCATTAAGATCCAAATAAAAATTTATCCGATCCATCCGTTTGCCGCCCTTACTCATTCCCAGTGCTTTGAAAATGCAAGTGATATACTAATCATGGCGTAAAATATTTTGAAATGAACAGTTTTTAAAATGAACATGTGTGGAAGCGACGTATAATTTAGGATCCCACTATGATTGGTTGTAGGTCCCACTAGTTACATTTAAAAACTTTGTTTCTTTCTCTCTTCAATAAGATTATGACTTTGTTTGTTTCATATTAAACTCAACGCTAACAGAACAATTGTCCGTCCAGATGCACTTTTGTAGAAGCTCAACTTTGGAGCTTTGTGTAAACGCGGATGCAAACGAGAGTTGGCATTCAAGAGTATTTGAAACAAACAGGCACTATATCTTATCTGGATCCCACAATTTAGTACAACTTGACATCAATGAGTACCTTCCCTCGTTACCACTTTTGTCTCAATCAGGTAGAACCCTGTAGTATGTGGAACATTTAAAACACGTAAACTCAATCAACCAGGTGACAAAGAGATGAGACTTATTCTTTTTGATGTTCACATAGATAAAATAAATAAATAAAAGCGACCAAACTTGAAGTCACAAACAAAATGAAAGGGTTTTCTCATTAATATGATAAGATTTCATTCTAGTCTGCATTCAATAAGAGGATAAACCTACAACTTTTTATAATTTCATATATTTCTTATGGGTGATATATAAAGTGTAATATACATTTGATGAAACCGCTGAAGTCTCATCCGTCTAGATTTGATGAAGACACCAGATTCTATGCATGGATGCACACCCACCATGTTAACCTAGGTATTCTTTTTAAATTTTCTTCAAACTATTTGTGAAATATATAAGGGGATCTTTGGAAATATTTCAAAATTGTGGGTTTTCAAAGGAAAGTCTAATGTTGCCTTGGAGATGAGTCTTATATAAGAGTTTATAAGCAAACATGCTATTGGGCTTGTAAAAAGCCTGAGAAGGTGTTGAATTTGAGCAAACACAAGTTTGAGCTCACGGTTTAAATTTGATGGATTTGCAATTTGGGCAAATTGTCCTAGGTTCCCCCCCCCCCCCCCACAGGATGCCTTCCGATTCAGCTCTTTTCTTCCCCTTCTAGTGCCTCTCAAGTATACTTCCTTTTCTTTTAAAAAATGAAAGGATACTTGGCGGATGCTACTCTGAGCGACCATCTTATGTATCTCACCGTGAGCAAGCCCCTCACAGGAAATTTAAAAATTTTAGTTTTGCAGCCAAGCCCTCCTGACATCTTCCCTCTCACTCTTCTCTGTCTCTCCCTCTCCTCCTCCCTCAACCCCGCCGCCCAGCCACTGCCTAGCCACCACCCGATATCCACACCGTTTTGCAGAACCGTGCAAACCATGCTCCGTTCGAGAAATCTAGCAAACGCCTTAATCCATTAAACATGTTCCTGGGTTTCGTAAAGCTCGCTGTCTTCTGGTTTGACCCGGATCGTCGCCTCGCCGACAAGTCCGACATTCCCGCTCCACCTGCCCCCTCTGGAACGAATGCTTCTCTCTCCCTCTTCCCCACTCCATCCTCCCCCTCCAAGACTCCTCAGTCCTCAAATTTCCTTCCCTAATCCTAATCCTAACTTCTTCCCTTCCTAGTTCGATACTCCGGTTCACCGTCTCCACCGCTATACTCTTCTTACACAACCTCCTCCTTCGCTGCAAGTGACTGAGGCTGTTATTTGATTCTAGCGGCTGTTTAGCTACAAGATTTGAACTTTGAAGTGAGAGAGGCGAGAGAGAGTAGGGCTCGAGCCTCGAGGGATGAGGGGAGTGGAGCGAAGGAGGGCGATGAGGATGAGGTGAGTGGATTCTTCCTGCAACCACCGACAATGCCGCCGTCGGAGCGAGGTAGGATGGCGGTGGCAGTGGAGTGAGGGAGTTCAGGGAGAGAGGGATTGAAAAGTTATTTTCTTTTTTTCAAATGAAAGACTGAAAAAATATTTTCTTTTTGCAAAGACATCCTTGCGCACGGTGAGCGACTTCTTACGTCACTCACCCTAGAATTTCCCTACTTACAAGTTACAATAAACAAATAGTCATCGTTCATCGCCAAGTTCATTTTTCAATAGAAGGTTGTTACTCCATCCACTTCATAAGTTCTTTTCAACCAAAAATTTCGGATTAACCAATCCATAAAACTCCCAGTACCCCAGCTACGAACATTTAGCTTCTCAGTCTATTGCGCACTATTTTGAATGAATTCTGACATAAAAGAAGAATAACTACTGCCATATTCTTTGCTTGAAACGCTAGAACTAATCTTCTGTGAGCTTGAGTCCTTCTTATACACTTGCACAATAGAGAACCCAGGCATCAAGTTAAATCACAAAATTAACAATATTCTAATAACCAATTAGTATTGTAGAAGTTGAAACAGATTTCAGTAACCCATTACTGGCAATTATGTTGGGTCAAAAACCAAACATATGTCACGATTCATAAATTTCAAAGAGTAAAATTATACCGGAGTTTGCAATTTGTTTTGATTTCAAATCATGAATCATTTGCATTAGAAATCCTAAATGCACTAACAAGTAAATAATAAGCAACTGCGGAGTGCTATCCTACGTAATAAGAATAACGAGGATAAACCTACGGAATGTGGTCTAAGTGACTAGTAGTTGAGTTATTTAATCATATGTTCAGGTTTTGAATCCTAATGATAAAAATATAGCTACGTATGTAGATGGAGGAGTTGCCTTTTAACCAACTATATTATAAAAAGTCAAATTAAACTTCAATTCAATTAAATTATTTTATTTAGTTTGATTGGAAATTTTTAACAGCCCTAATATTTATAACATGTGTATTTGTGAATATATTTATCAATCAGATGTTATGTTACGTGACGTGACATTACTTCTATTTAATTTATTCAGTACCTGAAAAATGTGTCACAAAATGTTGAATATTTGACATAGCAAAATAGAGAATTACAAAGGTAATATAAATAATAACAAAGTCATTTTCCTTTTTATATATAAAAAAAAAAACAAAGTCATTTTCCTCAATCTTTGACAGTCTCTGTTTTAATACAGTTTTGGGTTGTTATTTTCCTCCTATCCCTGTTCTCTATCTTTTGAAGTTCTTGAAATTGTAAAAAATAGAAAGAAAAAAATTCAAAAGAATGAAAAATCTAATTTATCTATTCTAATAGCACTTATATATTTCACCCAAAAAAAAAATATGCACTTATAATAAAATTGAGTATTTTCTTTCGAGGTTAGGAAAAATATTTTGGTGCTCTCTTTAATCATATTTTGTCTCCTTAAGATAAAGAGTAATGATAAATAAACATATTTTTTGTATCCAACATCATATATATACACACATTTATACTTGTTTATTATTATTTTTTTCTCTCATCACATATATTTAATACTTGAAAACCATCCACCACCATATAATATCTATACTTGATGTCCAAAAAATATGTCCATTTATCATTATTCTAACATAAATTATTAATGTGAAGACTTTTAAACTATCATAATGTTGGGTGGGCCCCTCTTAAATGGACCCACACGGTAAAAAGCTAAAAAGTAAAAACAAAGAAAAAGAAAAAAGAATAAAAAAAGGAATTTGAAAAGTTCAAATAAAAGAAAGAAAGGGAGTAAATAACCAATTTAGTTCCTGAAACTGTAAGGTAGTATCAAATTGGTCCCTGAAATTAACGAAATTGCAAAAACATCCCTGAAACTGCAAAACGTTAATCAAGTTAGTCCCTCCGTTAACCCCTGTTGATTAACACCGTTAATGGCACTGAGGTGACACGTTAAGTGCCATGTTGTCACCCTCAACTTGACACTTGTCTCCACTTGTATGGACCAAACTTACACAAAACTCCGGGGACCATTTTGACACAAAATTATATTACTTTTTTTATCATCTCATCTTCAACCTTTGAACCTAGACCTCCATGTGAGCTCCACCAACCATCTCCAGCTACCCATAACTACAAGCCTTATGCCTTTCTATTTAACCTTTTACCTTCTTCTGATTTCACTTTCATCTTCCCTCCCTCACCTTCCCTCTGCCATACCCTTCACATCTGCAAGTGCTCGCTGGAAACCATAACTCGACGCCAGGAACCGCATTGGAACTTATTGTCGTCCATAACGCCGGTACGTTTTTGTTAAGCCAATTCCACCTAAGCTCAAGAAAAGCTCTAAGAGACCAAAGAAACAGAGAAGGAATGATAGAAATGAGGAACCCTTGAGTGATCACAAGCTGAAGAGGTTAACCCCTAATTTCACTTTCTCAAGATGTGCTCATGAGAGCCATAACAATAAAGGATACATGAACACTAGTGAATGCACCACCACAAGTGCAGGTGCCATAAACACAAGTCCAGCCTCCACTAGAAGTGCAAGTGCCTCCACCACAAGTACAAGCTCAGCCACCATCACAACCAAGAGTGCAGACGGTAAGTTGTTAATCGCAGGGACTGAGTTGATTTTAATTTAGTAGTGTCAGGGACCTAATTGCCACTATTTTTTGAATTCAACATCTGCAGGAAAGGAGTTGCACCACCTCCACCACTCCACCAGCACCAGCTCCACTTCCACCACCTCCAATTCCAGTTTCACCTCCACCTCCACAACCTCCAATTTCAGCTCCATAAGCTATGCCTTCTATATATCTTCACTTCCAATAACATTAGGAGTTACACATATGTCATGAACCTTGAAAATGTCAGGAAGCTCATCCACCCAGACAAGATAACCACAATTACCATCATCTCGCAACAATAATTTGGAAAAAAAATTGCAGGTCCCATTCAAAGCCATCGCTATTCTTTATCGTCTACTTGATGACCCTTCGTCTTATGGTTTCCCCTTTGCACTTGGATTTTTCTTCAATTTTTCTTTGGTTTCTCTTTCAATAATGTCTCCTTCTTCCATGGAGGCGAGGGTGGGAAGATGGGAGATGGTAATGGCGAACCACCACCCATAGACATAATGTTTTGGATTATTGAAGGCTAGGGTTGCAGAGAGAGAGAGGGGAAGCAGAAAGTGGGGAAGATGAAATAGGTGTTTACATCAGTATCAATTTGGTCCCTGTGTCAAACTAGTCCCTGAAATTTTCGTCAACGGCGTCAATCAATATGGGCTAACGGAGGGACTAACTTGATTAACGTTTTGTAGTTTCAGGGACGTTTTTGGAATTTCGTTAATTTTAGGGAACAAATTGATACGACCTTACAATTTCAGGGACCAAATTGGCTATTTACTCGAAAGAAAGGGTTTAGGTGGTGTGTGTGTGTAACGTGAGAGTGAGACAGAGATAAAGAAAGAGAGGAACAGAGGGGAGACGAGACGGCGCAGAGGAGAAGAAAAAAAATAGGAAGTTTGTGCTATTTATCGGATGAATTAACTATTTCCATTTTTGATGAAATTTTAGTATGCTGTTCTTAATATTGAGAGCAATATTTTGATATCATTATATTGTTGCTTTCCCTTCTCTTTGAGCTGGATTGTAATATCCATTTTTTGAGGTTTTTCTCTCATTGCTTGGTGATTGTAGCCACCTTTTAGGTGAAGTATTGTTCATTTGGTATTCCCTAGTATTTCTAAGAAGACTTGGTGTACCCATTATTATTTATAGTAGAAGTTTTTGCTGGAATTTTTTCCGTGATTTTTATCTCTACACTGGGGAGTTTTCCACATTAAAAATTGTGGTGTCATTGCTATTTATTTTTTTGCCATTGATATTATCCTGTGGAAGAATATTTTTTGTTGTGCCTATTTATTTGCACAGGTAAAGGGGAAAAATATTTACTTCATTAGAGATTGTTATCTTTGTTTTTTCCCAACAAAGTGGTATCTAGAGCTTAGGTTGTTATGTATTGTGCATTTAAACGGAGGAAAATCAAGGACCAAATATGATTAAGCCGAACTCTACAAACTATACACTTTGGAAGACCCTCGTGGAAGATATGTTATACATCAAAGACTTGTATGATCCCATTGAGGGGGACAGTGCTGTACCCAAGGATAAAAATGAAAGTGAATGGAAGAAGATGAATAGAAAGGCAGTTGCTTTGATTAGGCAGTGGCTGGATTTGAGTGTATATCCTTATGTAGACACAAACAGATGCTCAGAAAATGTGGAAGAAATTAGCCGAGCTGTATGAGGGGAAGAATGTGCAAAATAAAGCATTTTTTATCCTGAAGCTGGTGAATATGATGAGTTGCAAGTCTTGTTGCTTTGTTCCTTGCTTGACACTTGGGAAGTTCTGGTTGTGACATTGACTAATTCAGCTCCTAATGGGAAGTTGACAATGTCAATGGTAAAAGAGAGCATGTTGAATGAAGAAGCTAGAAGAAATGAGCGTGGTTTGATTGTTACCTCCACTCAGTCAGAAGCACAAGTTGCAGAGTCACGAGGGGGAAGCCAAACCAGACATTTCCATAAGCATGAAAAATCCGACAGTCGTAGCAAGTCAAGAAGCAAGTCCAGGACTAGAAAAGAAGTGATATGTTATCATTGTGGCAAGGTGGGACACATCAAAAGACAACACAGGTTCCTAAAGAGAGAGAAGTAAAGGGAAAGAGATGAAGACAAAGAGAAGAAAAATGATAAAGACACAACTGCAGTTACATCTGATAGTGACGTTTACATTGTCTGTGATGATAATTCTATAAATCTAGCATGCCATGATTCCAGTTGGATTGTTGATTCTGGAGCCTCATACAATGTCACTCCTAGGTTTGATTTCTTCTCATCTTATACTGCTGGTGATTTTGGCACAGTTAAAATGGGAACTGAAGGGGTATGTAAAATTGTTGGTATGGGAGATGTTTGGATTGAAACTAGTATTTGGTGCAAGTTGCAATTGAAGAATGTCAGGCATGTTCCAGATATCCGTATCAACTTGATTTCTGTTAAGGCCTTGGACATTGAGGGCTATCACACTTATTTTGGTGGTGGCATATGCAAGCTCACCAAAGGGTCACTAGTGGTGGCAAAGGAAGAAAGCTTCACTACTCTCTACATGATGCCTGGAAAGTTAAGCAAGGAGGAGGTGAATGCTGTTGAAGATGCTTCTTCTGATTTGTGGCATATGCGTCTTGGTCACTTGAGTGAGAAATGACTCAACATCCTTTCCAGGAAAAATTCTCTTCCTATGAAAGGTGCACCTTTAAATACTTGCTCTCGTTGTTTTGCTGGAAAACAACATAGAATTTCATTTCATAGTTCTGGTCCTCATAGGAGGCCCAAAATTCTTGATTTAGTTCATACTGATGTTTGCACTATAGATTGTAAGTCTCTTGGTGGTGCTTCATATTTTTATTACTTTTATTGATGATCCCTCTATAAAAGTGTGGACTTTTGCTTTGAAATCTAAAGACCAGGTACTCGGTGTCTTCAAGCATTTTCCTGCAAGTGTTGAAAGAGAAAAAGGTAGCAAGTTGAAATGTGTCCCAGCAGATAATGGTGGTGAATACAGGGGTTTGTTTGAAGAATATTGCAAAGAACATGGAATCAGGCTTGAGAAGGCAGTTCCTAAGACGCCTCAGCATAATGGAGTTGCAGAGAGAATGAATCATACCATTAATGATAGAATCAGGTGTATGTTCTCTCATGCAAAATTACCCCAAGCTTTTTGGGGTGAAGCAATGAGAACTGTAGTGGATTTGATCAACCTTTCTCCTTCTGTGCCACTAGATGGTTATGTTCTAAACAAAATATGGACATGGAAAGATGTCTCTTACGGTCATTTGAGAGTGTTTGGCTGCAGGATTTTTGTTCACATTCCAAGAGATGAGAGGTCCAAGCTTGATGGGAAATCTAAACAGTGTGTCTTCTTGGGTTATGTTCATGAAGAGTTTGGTTATAGACTCTGTGATCCAGCTGACAGGAAAATTATCAGAAGCAGAGATGTGATATTTCTTGAAGACCAAACCATTGAAGATTTTGAGAAAACTGAGAAACAGAAACCAGTTGCCAGAAATTATATTGATGTTGTGCCTAAACTGTCAAGTCTCTAAAATGTCTGATGTGCATTTCCCTAAGTTTTGATGAGAACTAAACATTGGTTAGTGATTTAATTAACCTTCATATTGGTTGCTAACCTATCTATCTAGTGTACAGATTAAAACTGTAAGAATCATCTATCCACTAAAGTGACAGAAGCGCTCGTCCACAAAAGTGATAGAAGTGCTTGTCCACTGAAGTGATAGAAGTGCTCGTCCACTAAGGTGACAGAAGCGCTCGTCCACACAAGTCTTTGGACTTGCTAAGTCCTTAATGAAAAGCTCCATCCAATGACATGACATATGGATCTCATCTACTAGCCCGTTCGAATATAAAATTTTAAATGGCTAGATGGACGCGGTTATTTTCAATATGGACGCACTTTTTTATGAACGCGAATTCTATAAGAATTATCAGTATCTTATTTCAAGAACCAGAATCAAGAAAAGTCAGAAGTTACTCTCTCAAGCAACCTCGGTTATCAGAACCAAAGACCAGTTAAAGAATGCTTCCAACATGCTTTATTCTCTAGTACCGTCCTTACACGAAAAAGGGAATTGTACTCAACAAAGTACAAAAAGCTCTCTGCACAACTCTGATATGGCTGTATCACGATGCATAAAGCCATGATCCTTCATGTTAGAGTACAACCAACGTTCCTATTGCATTAATGGATGCCCAGAACGACTCTATTGCATTTAATGAAGTTCTGCTTGAAGCCAACATCTGAGGGAATGTCTCTAACGGATCCTAAATGCTTGAAGACTATAAATACAGAAGTCATTGAAGATGAAGTATAGAGAATACACATAGCATTAAAGAACCATTAATCTCAGCATTAATATCTTCATTCCGCCATTCTGTATTCTTCAATCATTTGAAGTTATTACGCAGACTTTCCTATGCTTTACATTTAAACTGCTCTGAGTGTTAGTGAAAGTTTTGTCTGACTGAAGTTGTATTTATTACAAACCAAATCTCTCAAACAAACTTGAGTGATCCTGAAGAGGATAAGTGTGCAAAGAATACTTGTCTTGAGCCTGAAGAGACTAGGTGTGCAAAGAATACTTGTCTTGGAGCCTGAAGAGGCTAGGTGTGCAAACAATACTTGGAGTCTGTAACCTGATCAGTTATAGTGGATAAATCTTGGTGCTGCCAAGGACTGGACGTAGCTCTTTTCTTTGAAGAGTGAACCAAGATAAATAACTGTGTCAATCTCTCTTTCCTTATAACCTCTTTAGTTGCTTTAGTTTTCTTATACGTTTATCAATTGGTGTGTTTGCCAAAGTCACTGTTAAAATTTCATTTGACAGGTCACCTGTCTGTCTTGTATCTTTCACTCGTCTGAACCTAGCTTCTGTATGCGAAAAGATTTCAACTTTGTTTAAATTCTGATAAACATAATTCAACCCCCCTTCTCATGTTTATAGTTGTCTATTTCAGTTGGTATCTGAGCTCAGCCTCTGGGTTGAGCATCTAACAGTGTAGAGGTTAAAGGTCCTGAAGAATAGACATGACTGTTGGAGCTAGTTCAAGTGGAAGTCACCAGACTGAAGGAGCTTCCCTAACCAAACCTCCTTACTTCAATAGAGAAAACTACAACTATTGGAAAGATAGATTTCAATGGTTCATTCTATCTACAACCTCTGATCTTTGGGATGTCATTACAGATGGTCCATTCATTGCCAAGAATGATGATAAGACTTACAAACCATAAGCTCAGTGGACTATTGAAGAAAAGACAAAATGGGAGCTGAACCACAAAGCTACATATAACATCATCTGTGCTCTCAATCCTGAGGAGTTTGAGAAGGTATATGCTTGTGAATTTGCCAAAGAAACATGGGACACTTTAGCTGTCACACATGAAGGAACAACAAAGTCAAAGAGTCAAAGATTGCCATGCTTGTCAGAAAGTATGAACTGTTTGTCATGGAGGAAGGAGAATCTGTTGCTCAAATGATAATAAGATTTCAAACTATAGTCAACAGTTTAAAATCTCTTGGCAAAGTCTATACCAATGCTGAGAAGGTTGGAAAGATTCTGAGAAGTCTACCTAAACAGTGGAGACCTTTGGTCACTGCTATCTCTCAAGCCAAGGATCTCACTACCTTGACTATGGATGAACTTCCTGGAACACTCACTGTTCATGAGCAAGAACTTGGAGACGAATTTGCACCAAAGAAGGGCAAGTCAATTGTTCTGAAAGCTGATCAAAAGTCAGCAAAAAGTTTCCAAGGCTCTAAAGGCGGGACGAGTCATCCAGGTGATGCCGACTGTCTCGAACACGAGGATTCTCGAGAGTGATGAAGAATTATCTCTCCCGACCAGGAAGATAAAGCTTCTCCTGAGAAAAACAAGTTCAAGAGGGATAAGCCATTCAAAAGGTTCAACAAGGACAAGAACTTCAAAGAATCCACTTCAACAGACAAAAGTCCAATTGTTTGCTATGAGTGCAAGAAGCCTGATCACATCAAGGCTGAATGTCCTCAACTCAAGAAGGCCCCTTTTAAGAAATTCTTCAAGAAGAAGAATAAAGGAATGATGGCTACTTGAGAGGATCTGGAGTCAACATCTTATGATGAAGAAACAGAGGAAGAAGCCAATCTTTGTTTGATGGCCAACATTGACTCAGACTCAGACGATGAGGTACATCCTGACTATGAGGAATTACTTGATGCCCATGAGGAGTTGCTGGAGGAATCCAACTGCTTATCTAAGGCCTTCAAATTCCTCAAGAGAGAGTATGTAAAGCTCACCAGTGAGCATAAACAGAAATCTCAAGAGTGTGAGAAGTTGGCTAAAGAGAACAGTGAACTGAAGACTGAAAAGTCTAATGAAGCTAAGATCTCAAGTGAAACATCACCATCTGAAGAAGTTGAAAACTTCAACAGAAAGTGGAAGAGCTCATTTTTGATCTTGCAAAATTTGTTAATGGTAGAGATAATCTGACTAAGATACTTGGTTGTCAGAGGCACTCTCTTAACAAAGAAGGTATTGGATATGTCCATCAGACACATCATAAAGTATCAACTAAAGCTTCTGCAGTATCCGTTAAGTCAACTGTAACCAAGTCTACACCTGCAGAACTTCGTGGAAAAACTGGACATGTTATGTCTAAGTGTATCCATAAGAAGAGAAGGAAGTCTTCACAGACTCCTAGAACTAACAGAAAAGGACCCAGAAAAATATGGGTACCTAAAGATCAAATAATTTTTATTGCAGTTGTCCTTAACAGGACAAAGGAAACACCACTGCTGGTACCTGGACAGTGGTTGCTCTCGTCATATGACAGGAGAAAGGTCTATGTTCCTAGACCTCCAACTTAAGAAAGGAGGACACGTTGCCTTCGGAGGGAATCAGAAAGGGAAAGTTATAGGAATTGGTACTATTGGTGGTAAACCCCATCTTCTCTCTATATCTAATGTTCTTATGGTTAAAGGATTAAGACACAGTTTACTTAGCATAACTCAATTATGTGATAGTGGTTTTGATGTTTCCTTTACCAGGGATGTATGCATAGTTAAAGACTGTTGTGGCAAAACCCTCTTTTCAGCTAAAAGGCAACAAAATCTTTATAAGATTGAACTGTTTGATCTCTCAGATCAAAGTGTAACCTGTCTGATGTCTAAAGAGGATGAGAGATGGTTATGGAATAAGAAACTAGGACATGCTAGTATGAAACTTATTTCTGAATTAAAAAGGAATAATCTTGTGAGAGGATTGCCTGATATTAGTTTTAAGAAAGATGTCTTGTGTGATGCATGTCAGAGAGGTAAACAGATAAAATCAAGTTTCAAATCCAAAAACCAAGTATCAACCTCTAGACCTCTTCAGTTGTTACACATGGATCTTTTTGGACCGGTTAGTGTTGCCAGCCTGGCTGGAAGAAAATATGGATTTGTCATAGTTGATGACTATTCTAGATACACATGGGTACTCTTCCTAACACACGAGGATGAGTCTTTTAAGACTTTCTCAGTATTCTGCAAAAGAGTACAAAATGAGCAGGGTTTCTGTATTTCTACCCTTAGAAGTGATCATGGGGGAGAATTTGAAAATGAGCAGTTTAGACAGTTCTGTGAGGAGAATGGAATCTCTCACAATTTCTCTGCACCTAGAACTCCGCAGTAAAATGGAGTGGTTGAGAGAAAGAACAAATCTCTACAAGAGATGGCTAGATCTACGCTCAATGAAAATAATCTCCCTAAGTACTTTTGGATGTATTACGATGCATAAAGCCATGATCCTTCATGTTAGAGTACAACCAACGTTCCTATTGCATTAATGGCTGCTCAGAACGACTCTATTGCATTTAATGAAGTTATGCTTGAAGCCAACATATGAGGGAATGTCTCTAACGGATCCTAAATGCTTGAAGACTATAAATGCAAAAGTCATTGAAGATGAAGTATAGAGAATACACATAGCATTAAAGAGCCATTACTCTGCACATTAATATCTTCATTCTTTCATTCAGTATTCTTCAATCATTTGAAGTTATTATGCAGACTTTCCTAAGCTTTACATTTAAACCACTCTCTGAGTGTTAGTGAAAGTTCTGCCTGTCTGAAGTCGTATTTATTACAAACCTAATCTCTCAAACAAACCTGAGTGAGCATGAAGAGGCTAAGTGTGCAAAGAATACTTGTCTTGAGCCTGAAGAGGCTAGGTGTGCAAAGAATACTTGTCTTGGAGCCTGAAGAGGCTAGGTGTGCAAACAATACTTGGAGTCTTGATAAGCCTCTGGCTCATCTAGTTTTATAGCTAATATGACCAGGGTTTTGTGCAAATTATATCGTATTTTCACCCAAATTAGATTAGATTGTCCTCAAGCAAGGTTTTGAGTCTCTAGAGTAGTTTTAAGTTAATTTAGCTAGTTTTGAGTCAAAATAATACACTTATGGTTATTTCCTTGTTTTCAGGTTAAGTAGAAGTTGAGAAAATAAAGAGCAGGGGATTCGCCCCGTGAAGGACACGCTCGCCATGCAACCCCGAAGCCTGACTGTTCCAAGAAATTGCTAAGTCTCTGGTTCACCTCGCGAAGAAGGTCTCGCCCCGCGAGTCTTGCAACCCTGAAAAAGTCAGAGACGATCACGGCTTGCCCGTGTTGAAGGTCATGGCCGTGGCAGTTTTGAAGTTGAAGAGTCTCGCCTCGCGAGCATCCATTCGCCTCGCGAGTCTGGAAGTCAGAGAGCATCACGGTTAGGCCCTGATGGCCATAACGGGCGTAAGGAGAAAACTCTTCATATCCTCGCCTCGCGAGCAACACTTCGCCTCGCGAGAATGCCAAAGGTTGCTGACTCTTCATGAAATTCGCCTCGCGAATGTGTGCTCGCCTCGCGAGCTAGCTAATTTCAGAATTTGTATAAAAGGCTGTTCTGAACATTTTGTAAAGACTTTTGCTTCTCCATTTTTCTGTTTTACATTTTTCTCTGTGATTTCGTTTGTGTTATGGAGAACTAAGTTCTTAGGATTGATCTATTGTAATTGATTTCCATATACTTTAGGTTCTTATATTTTCCTGTTTTGTATGCTTTTCCCTCTTCAATACCATACTTTGTATTTCTGTTTGCTTAATTCAGGAGTATACTGTATTGTATTGATTTATTTCTGGTGATATCATGTTCCTATAATTAATCGCATCTGCTTAATTTGCGTGTGTACATTTCGTGTTCGCTTAGTTCACGAAGGGCTTAACCCCGTTTGCTTAATTCGGGAATAGGGACATGTATCTGTGGTAGTAGTTTCGCTTGTAAATTGCTACTACAACCGGGAGGGGATAAGAATTTGCTTAGGGCTTGGAAATTGTATGAACCTATGATAGTGGGAAATCAAGAGCAATAGATTAATCTGTTTTTGGCCATTTGATAACCTCCTTGAACTGCTTGTTTTCAATTGCTCTGTTTTTAATATTCTGTTTTCTTTGATTGCATCTCAATCTAAACCCCCCCCCCCAAAAACTAATTTTTGTGAAAGGTAACATTTTCAGAGTCCTTGAGAGACGACATCCGAGTTGTCGCACTAAACTACAGTTTTAAACCCGCTCGTCCTTTTTGGCGCGTGCGCGACAGCGCGACCAAAAAATTGGCGCCGTTGCCGGGGACTCTGAGTTGTTATTTTTCGCTACTTGTTTTATTTTATTTTTCTTTTCTTTCTTTTATTTTCTGTTCTGTTTTGAATTGGTCTGGCTACTAGGTCTCATTGCCCTGACCTGTGTGATTTTGACCCGGAAATTGAAAGAACACTGCACACACTCCGTAGGGAATTTCGGGCTAGCACTAGTAGTGATTCCAATTTTAAAATTGCTTTTGAAAACATGGGAGACCAAAGGACTTTGAGGCAGCTTGCTGCCCCTGATGTCAACTACAATGGATTATGTATTTCTTATCCTGGTGCTGACACTCCTTTTGAACTGAAATCTGGTTTTATTCACTTGTTGCCCAAGTTTAATGGTCTTGCAGGTGAGGATCCACACAAGCACTTGAAAGAATTCCAAGTTGTATGCTCCACAACCTCGAGAGCAGAGGGAGTCACTGAGGATAGTATCAAGCTGAAGGCTTTTCCATTTTCACTCCAGGGAGCTGCAAAGGATTGGCTATTGTATCTTGAGCCCAACTCCATCACCACTTGGAATGATTTGAAGAGGGTGTTCCTAGAAAGGTATTTTCCTGCTTCAAGAGCTGCTTCAATAAGGAAAGAGATATGTGGCATCAGGCAAGGGAACGAGTCACTAGTGGAATCTTGGGAAAGGTTCAAACATTTGGTATCTAGTTGCCCCCAAAGATCAAATTTCTGAACAACTCCTGATCCAATACTTTTATGAAGGATTGCTGCCAATGGATAGGAATCTGTTGGATGCTGCTAGTGGGGGAGCATTAGTTGATAAGACCCCAGCTGCTGCTAAAAAACTTATTGAGAATATGTCGTTGAATTCCCAGCAGTTTTCTACAAGAAGAAATTCAGTTGAGCCAAGCGGTGTGCTTGAGATTCATAGTTCATCTTCCAACCAGGCCGCCCTTGAGAATAGATTGGATGAGCTGACTTCCTTTGTAAGACAATTGGCAATAGACAAGGTTCAGCCTGCAAAGTTATGTAGCATGTGCAATTCACTCGAGCACCCATTTGATCCATGCCCGATCCGAGAGAAGAGTTTGTCGCTGAAGTACCTCGAAGCTTATGCAATGAACCCCCTATAATCAAGGAAGCGATCGAGAATCGGTACAACATTCCGGACCTCTCTACTAATAGGTACCATCCTAGCTGGAGAAATCACCCTAATCTGCGGTATGGGAACTCTTCCCAACAACGATCGATGGCACCTCAGAATCATCCTCCAGTGACCACTTCTGCACCTTCTGGACCATCATTAGAAGACTTGGTAAAGCAAATGGCTGCATCTAGTGTACAGTTTCAGCAGCGGACAGATGCTAGTATTCAAGATTTGAGGACACAGATTGGACAGTTGGCCACATCCATGAATAGCATACAGCAAGGTCAAGGGACAAACCAGCTGCCTGCACGACCAAGTGATAAATCCTAATGCCTCCAACCCTAATGTGAGTGTCATCTCTCTGAGATCTGGAAAGGTTGTTGAGGCCACTTATGGAAAGGATGAAGAAACCATGAAGGCTACTCCTGAGCCTACTGTTGAGGTTACTCCTGAGCCTATGGTTGAAGTTGAAACTGAGAGAGTGTATAGACCACCCATTCCATTCCCACACAGAATTCAGAAAAATTTGAAGATTGGTGGTGAAAATAAGGAGAAGGAGATTCTTGATGTTTTCAGAAAAGTAGGCATTAATATTCCACTTGTTGGATGTGATCAAGCAAGTGCCCGGATATGCCAAATTTACTAAGGACCTATGCACTAACAAGAGGAAGATGAAGACTAATGAGAGGGTTGACTTGGGAATGAATGTCTCAGCGCTTATCCAGTCAAAGATAGAAAGAGTTGCTTCTATAGCCCCTACTCAAGCACTACCACAGAAGTGCAAGGATCCAGGCACCTTCACTATCCCATGCACTATTGGGGACAAGAAGTTTGAGAACTGCATGTTGGACTTGGGAGCATCAATCAATGTCATGCCTACCTCCATCTTTAATAACCTTGATCTGGGGCCATTGCAGTACACAAGTCTTACCATCCAGTTGGCTAACAGGACCGATTACACCCATGGGGATGGTAGAGGATGTCCTAGTGCAAGTTGATGATTTGATATTCCCTGCGGATTTCTATATCCTAGACATGGCAGGAGAGACTCAGTCCAGTAGATCACCTATAATCTTGGGGAGACCATTCATGATGACATCCAAGACCAAGATTGATGTTTATGATGGGACTATGTCTATGGAGTTTGGTGGTATTGTAGCCAAATTCAAGATCTTCGATGCTATGAAACACCCAGTAGAGGAGCACTCTGTATTCCACTTAGAGTTGCTGTCTGAGCTTATCGAGGACACCCATGATGATTTTATTTCTGATTTCCCTCTTATTTCTGGTTTTGATGATGTATATACTTGTACTAAATGCACTAACACTAACCCATGTTCTGTTTGTTCTGAGTTTTTGGATTCGACCTTGCAGGGTGAGGATGATAGTGATAGTGATAATGAGAGTGAAGCTGTTTATTCAGCAGAAGTCCTTGACCCTATGGCTACTCCCAATGCACCATCTGTTGAGCAGCCACCTTCTTTGGAACTCAAACCACTTCCTGAGAACCTGAAGTATGCCTACTTGGGGAGGGATGCAACATTGCCAGTCATCATTTCCTCCTGCCTCAACTCTGATCAGGAAGCCAAGCTTTTAGAAGTTCTGAGGAAGAACAAGAAGGCCATTGGGTGGACATTGGCTGATATTCCAGGAATTAGCCCTTCCAGATGCATGCACAGAATTTTACTGGAGGATGGGGCTAAGCCCGGTCGGAGCAGGCCCAAAGGCGACTTAACCCACTTGATTACGGATGTGGTAAAGAAAGAGGTGACTAAGCTTCTACAGGCGGGTATTATCTATCCCATCTCCGATAGTTCTTGGGTAAGTCCGGTTCCAAGTTGTACCAAAGAAGTCCGGTCTAACAAAGAGTTAGGAATGAGAATAATGAACTTGTGCCTACTAGAGTCCAGAATAGCTGGAGAGTTTGTATAGACTATAGGAAGCTAAACCAGGCCACCCGAAAGGATCATTTTCCTTTGCCGTTCATAGATCGAGATCTTTGGATCTACTGGGTTGGTCAGATCCCATTATTGTTTCCTAGATGGCTTTTACGGGTATTTCCGGATTCATATTGCCCCCGAGGATCGAGGAAAAGACCACCTTCACGTGCCCCTTCGATGCGTTTGCTTATAGGAGGATGCCATTTGGCCTCTGTAATGCTCCCGGCACCTTTCAAAGATGCATGCTTAGTATTTTCTCCGATTTTATTGAAAATTGCATAGAGGTGTTTATGGATGATTTTACTGTATGCGGCTCCTCTTTTGATGCTTGTTTGCATAGTCTAAGTCTAGTTCTTCAAAGATGCATTGATACTTGATTTGATTCTCAATTATGAGAAATGTCATTTCATGGTAGAACAGGGGGATAGTATTGGGTCATGTAATTTCCAAAGAGGGTATTTCAGTAGATCCTGCAAAAATAAATGTGATTGCTTCATTGCCTTACCCATCTTGCGTCGCGAGATCCGTTCCTTTCTTGGACATGCAGGTTTCTACAGCGCTTTATAAAGGACTTGACAAAGATAGCACTTTGCCATTGTCAAATCTGCTGAAAAATGATACCCTGTTCGAGTTTGATGAAAAGTGCAAAGAGTCATTTGACTATCTCGAAGAAGGCGTTGACTTCTACCCCTGTCATCCAGCCCCAGACTGGACACTCCCTTTGAACTGATGTGTGATGCTTCAAATTTTGCTGTGGGGGCAGTTCTGGCACAAAGGGTGGGCAAGGTTGCCCATGTAATTCACTATGCTTCTAGGACCTTAGATGCTGCTCAGGCAAATTACACCACCACTGAGAAAGAGCTGCTAGCTATTGTATTTGCACTTGATAAGTTTAGGTCTTATTTGCTAGGTTCTAGGGTGATTGTTTTTACCGACCATGCAGCTTTGAAATATCTCGTTGAAGAAGCCGAGAAGCTAAGCCAAGACGATCCGGTTGATGCTCTTGCTCCAGGAATTAAATGTGGAGATAAAAGATAAAAGTGGAACTGAAAATTTGGTAGCAGATCATTTGAGCAGGATAGCAAGGGATGAGGATACTTTTCCCATCCAAGATGATTTCCCTGATGAGAGACTGTTACATATGTATGGGGTAACCCCCTGGTTTGCTGACATTGTAAATTTTCTAGTTGCTGGTGTTGTTCCTGCAGGTACAAGTAGACATAAGTTCCACAAGCTGAAGAGCGATGCAAAGTACTATGTGTGGGATGACCCCTATCTGTGGAAGTTTTGCAGTGACCAGGTTATTCGGAGGTGTGTACCCGATCATGAGAAGGAGTCCATCCTGCATTTCTCACATGCCTCTCCAGTTGGAGGACACTTTGGACCTCAAAGGACAGCAAGAAAAGTCCTGGACTCCGGGTTCTACTGGCCCATAATTTTCAGGGATTCATATGAGGTATACAAGAATTGTAAAGAATGTCAAATAACAGGCCCTGCAATCACTCGTAGGAGTGAGATGCCTCAGCAGCCAATGCTTTATTGAGAGGTCTTTGATGTGTGGGGGATGGACTTCATGGGTCCTTTCCCTCCTTCTTTTGGTTTTGTATATATTTTGTTGGCTGTAGATTATGTTTCAAAGTGGGTGGAAGCAATCCCCACTAGGAGTAACGATGCTCAGATTGTTTCAAAATTTGTTAGGTCGAACATTTTTTGCAGGTTTGGCATACCCAAGGCAATCATCAGTGACCAGGGCACACATTTTTGCAACAGAACCTTGGAGGCCTTACTCAGAAAATATGGGGTTGTACATAGAGTGTCTACTGCTTACCATCCCCAAACCAATGGCCAGGAAGAAATATCAAACAGGGAGATTAAGCAAATTCTAGAGAAGATGGTGCAGCCAAACAGAAGGGAATGGAGCCGCCGTCTGGAAGACGCACTGTGGGCCCAGAGGACTGCTTTTAAGACACCTATAGGGATGTCCCCCTTCCGGCTAGTTTTTGGCAAGGCATGCCACCTCACGGTGGAAGTTGAGCACAGAGCATATTGGGCAGTAAAGTGTTGCAACATGGACATGAAGAAATCTGGTGTTGAAAGAAAACTGCAGTTGCAGCAACTTGAGGAGCTTAGGCTTGAAGCCTATGAGAGCTCCAGGATGTATAAAGAGAAAACAAAACTTTTTCATGATAGAATGATTGTTAGGAAAGAATTTTTTGTGGGTCAGAAAGTCTTATTGTTTAATTCCCGCCTGAGATTGATGGCTGGGAAGCTTAGGTCTAAATGGGATGACCCTTTTGTTGTGACTAATGTGTTTCCTTATGGTGCAGTGGAGATTCAAAGTACAGGTACCAACAAGACTTTCAAGGTTAACGGGCAAAGGTTGAAGCCATTCCATGGTGTGGATGCTGTTGTTCCTGCGGATGCTAATGTTGAGGAGCTCTCTTTGGATGCTCCAACCTACACTGATACTTGATCAGGGAGTTTCTTTTTCCTTTCCCTCACTCTGATTGTATAATTCTGTTGTTCATTGGGGACAATGCATGTTTTAAGTGTGGGGGAGGGAACTAGTTGTAGTTTTTCTTTTCTTTGAATAAAGTTTTCTTTTCTTTGAATAAAGCTCCTGAATAATTTGAGAAGCTCAGGAGCATTTGTGTGTTAAGTTTTTAGTTGGCAAGTTTGCTAGATTTTGATTGATGTTGCACAGATTGCTTGCATGATTGATATGTGATGATTCCCCCTAGGCTGAAAAATTTTTTGATTTTGAAAAGTGATTCCCATGTGAAATTGAAAACTGAACTTTGGGATTTTGTTATGATGGCATGATGAATGATAAGTTTGGGGGTGATAGGGAGCACACACTAGGGAAAGAGTCTCTTTCAAACAATTTGCATGAATGTCCAGGTGAGGTTTTGAGCCTCCAACATGTTTTAAACTGTGTGAAAATCGCTTTCAAGTTGCACTTCCCTGGATTTGATTGAATCTCTCTTTGGTTTGCATGATTATATGTGTGTAGCAAATGATTTAGGCAGTTTCTTTGTAAATAGCTACTTGGCCTGAATAAACCAATTCCTAATGCATGTTTCCTAGTTAGCCCTTTTGAGCCTATTAGCCTGTTAGTTCTTGATAACCTAATGTTATAAGCCCAAATATCTGGAAAACCATGTTAGCCCGATCTTAGGATTAGGAGAGCATGTAATCTTAGAATGGGTGCAAGAAACTAAGTTTGGGGTGGCTGCAAGGTGTAATATGTTGTTGGGATTGAAAAAAAAAATATATAAGAAAAAAAAGTTGGAGCCAAAGGCTTGTGAAAGAAAAAGTGTACAAATGTGGAAAATATATATATATATATATATATATATATATATATATATATATATATATATATATATATATATATATATATATATATAAAAAATGCCAAAAAGGCTATTGAAATAGAAAAAAGTCTGTAGCCACCCGAAGTGTAAAGAAAAAAATAAAGAAAGGAACTTGAGTGAATTTCAAAGTGTAAATATAGTTCATGCTCTCTTAGTTCCTAGGGTCTTGACCTAGTTTCCTTTTTTATATCCTACCCTTAGCCAGGCCCCATTACAACCCATAAAAGACCTTCGATGTTGCTTGCATGTTTTCTGTGGGAGCCATTTTGAGATGAAAAGCAAATTTTTGGGAAGTGTACTTGAAAAGTGAAACTGACTGCAAGTTGTTAGCCTGACATAAACTGAGTGATTGAGTGAACAAATAATGCCCTTGTGAGGAAGGCAGTTGTTTGGATTTGGTGATCTCCCTCTTGTGTGTGACTTAGATCCCCTGCTTAGATTTCTGATTGTTTTCATGATGAAACTCTCAAATGTTTAGAATAAATGAATGTGGGGATTGCTCTGTTTGAAAAGGGGGAAACAATGAAGAAAAACTATTTTTGATGTATTGCTTGAATGTGTGCAATGTTGATTGAATCTTTTGAGCTTGCCAGGTCTTGAGTCTTTTTGATTTTTTTTTTTGAGTCTTAGTTTGCTTGGGGACAAGCAAAGTTTAAGTTTGGGGTATTTTGATAAGCCTCTGGCTCATCTAGTTTTATAGCTAGTATGACCAGGGTTTTGTGCAAATTATATCGTATTTTCACCCAAATTAGATTAGATTGTCCTCAAGCAAGGTTTTGAGTCTCTAGAGTAGTTTTAAGTTAATTTAGCTAGTTTTGAGTCAAAATAATACACTTATGGTTATTTCCTTGTTTTCAGGTTAAGTAGAAGTTGAGAAAATAAAGAGCAGGGGATTCGCCCCGTGAAGGACACGCTCGCCACGCGACCCCGAAGCCTGACTGTTCCAAGAAATTGCTAAGTCTCTGGTTCGCCTCGCGAAGAAGGTCTCGCCCCGCGATTCTTGCAACCCTGAAAAAGTCAGAGACGATCACGGCTTGCCCGTGTTGAAGGTCATGGCCGTGGCAGTTTTGAAGTTGAAGAGTCTCGCCTCGCGAGCATCCATTCGCCTCGCGAGTCTGGAAGTCAGAGAGCATCACGGTTAGGCCCTGATGGCCATAATGGGCGTAAGGAGAAAACTCTTCATATCCTCGCCTCGCGAGCAACACTTCGCCTCGCGAGAATGCCAAAGGTTGCTGACTCTTCATGAAATTCGCCTCGCGAATGTGTGCTCGCCTCGCGAGCTAGCTAATTTCAGAATTTGTATAAAAGGCTGTTCTGAACATTTTGTAAAGACTTTTGCTTCTCCATTTTTCTGTTTTACATTTTTCTCTGTGATTTCGTTTGTGTTATGGAGAACTAAGTTCTTAGGATTGATCTATTGTAATTGATTTCCATATACTTTAGGTTCTTATATTTTCCTGTTTTGTATGCTTTTCCCTCTTCAATACCATACTTTGTATTTCTGTTTGCTTAATTCAGGAGTATCTTTGTATTGTATTGATTTATTTCTGGTGATATCATGTTCCTATAATTAATCGCATCTGCTTAATTTGCGTGTGTACATTTCGTGTTCGCTTAGTTCACGAAGGGCTTAACCCCGTTTGCTTAATTCGGGAATATGGACATGTATCTGTGGTAGTAGTTTCGCTTGTAAATTGCTACTACAACCGGGAGGGGATAAGAATTTGCTTAGGGCTTGGAAATTGTATGAACCTATGATAGTGGGAAATCAAGAGCAATAGATTAATCTGTTTTTGGCCATTTGATAACCTCCTTGAACTGCTTGTTTTCAATTGCTCTGTTTTTAATATTCTGTTTTCTTTGATTGCATCTCAATCCAAACCCCCCCAAAAACTGATTTTTGTGAAAGGTAACATTTTCAGAGTCCTTGAGAGACGACATCCGAGTTGTCGCACTAAACTACAGTTTTAAACCCGCTCGTCCTTTTTGGCGCGTGTGCGACGGCGCGACGAAGTCTGTAACCTGATCAGTTATAGTGGATAAATCTTGGTGCCGCCAAGGACTGGACGTAGCTCTTTGATTTGAAGAGTGAACCAGGATAAATAACTGTGCCAATCTCTCTTTACTTATAACTATAACCTCTTTAGTTGCTTTAGTTTTCTTATACGTTCATAAAGTGGTGTGTTTGCCAAAGTCACTGTTAAAATTTCATCAGACAGGTCACCTGTCTGTCATGTATCTTTCATTCGTCTGAACCTAGCTTCTGTATGCGAAAAGATTTCAACTTTGTTTAAATTCTGATAAACACAATTCAACCCCCCTTCTCGTGTTTATAGTTGTCTATTTCATAAACCTCCTACTGGAACTTTTATTGATGGGGGAGATATACAGGTAGATGATAGGAATGCAACTTATGACCCTCCACCTCACCATGATGAACCAGTTGAAGAGGTTCCATTTGAGCCACCAGTTGAGCCTCAGTTGAGAAGATATACTAGATAGCATCATGCTTCCCAAATATACACTCCACATGAGTATGTGATGATCACTGATGGTGGAGAGCCAAAAAGTTATGAAGAGGTCGTTTTAAATGACCACAAGGAAGATTGGTTGAAGGCCATGCAAGAAGAAATGAATTCCTTGCATGAGAATCACACATTTGAATTGGTGAAGTTGCCTAAGGGTAGGAAAGCACTCAAGAACAAGTGGGTGTTCAAGTTGAAATCAGAAGAGAATAGCTCCCAACCAAGGTACAAAGCAAGATTGGTTGGGAAAGACTTTAACCAGAGGAAAGGCATTGACTCTGAAGAAATTTTGTCACCTGTGGTGAAGATGTCCTCTATTCGGGTTGTGCTTGGATTAGCAGCTAGCTTGAACCTAGAGGTTGAACAACTTGATGTGAAGACGACATTCCTTCATGGTGATTTGGAGGAGGAAATTTACATAGAGCAACCTGAGGGGTTCAAGGTCAAAGTAAAGGAGCAGCTTGTGTGCAAGTTGAAGAAAAGTTTGTATGGACTCAAGCAAGCACCAAGGCAATGGTACAAGAATTTGTTTCTTTCATGGAGAAACATGGTTATAGTAAAATCACTTCAGATCATTGTGTGTTTGTGAAGAAATTCCCTGATGATGATTTTATTATCCTCTTGCTATATATGGATGGCATGTTGATTGTTGGTCATGACACTAAAAAGATTGATTGTTTGAAGAAAGACTTGAGCAAGTCCTTTGCTATGAAGGACTTGGGTCCTGCAAAGCAAATTCTTGGCATGAGAATTACTCGTGATATGAAGAATGGTAAATTGTGGTTGTCTCAACATAAGTATATTGAGAAGGTGTTAGAGAGGTTTAACATAAGCAATTCCAAACCTATTAGTACTCCACTTGCAAGTTATTTCAAGTTGAGCTCTCAACAATGCCCTATAGGTGAGAAAGACAAAGAAGAGATGAAGAAGGTTCCTTATGCATCCGTGGTTGGTAGTTTGATGTATGCTATGGTATGAACAAGACCGAATATTGCTCATACTGTTGAAGTTGTTAGTCGTTTTCTCTCTAATCGTAGTAGAGACCACTGACAAGCAGTGAAGTGGATTTTCAGGTATCTCAGAGGCACTTCTAGAGTATGTTTATGCTTTGGGGGTGGTTAACCTGTGTTAGATGGCTACACAAATGCAGATATGGCTGGTGATGTTGATTCTAGAAAATCTACTTCTGGATACTTGATGACTTTTGCAGGGGAGCAGTGTCTTGGCAATCAAAATTACAAAAATGTGTTGCTTTGTCTACCACTGAGGTTGAATATATTTCCATTACTGAAGCATCTAAAGAAATTTTGTGGATGTAGAAATTCCTACAAGAGTTGGGCCTCAAGCAAGAGAAGTTTGTGTTATTTTGTGACAGTCAGAGTGCAATCCATCTCAGCAAGAATCAAACTTTTCATTCCAGGTCAAAGCACATTGAGGTGCAGTATCATTGGACACGAGATGCGCTAGAGATGAAGGCATTCTCACTTGAAAAGATTCATACTGATGAAAATGGTTCAGATATGATGACAAAGACCTTACCTGTGACAAAGTTGATTTCTTTGCGAGAAAGAAGGCAGGCTTGGTTGAGCAGTATCTTCCCACTTAAGTCGGGAAGGAGGAGATTTGTTGAATGAGTTCCCTCCTAAGTGGGACCCACAAGGTAAAAAGTTTAAAAGTAAAAAGTAAAAACAAAGAAAAAAAAAAGGGAACTTGAAAAATTCGAATAAAAGAAAGAAAGGATTTAGGTGGTGTGTGTCTACCGTGAGAGTGAGACAAAGAAAAAGAAATAGAGGAACAGAGGGGAGACGAGACGGCGCACGGGAGAAGAAGAAAAATACGAACTTTTATGTTCTTCATAAGATGAATAAATTATTTCCATTCTTGATGAAATTATAGTATGTTGTTCCTGATGTTGATAGCGATATTTTGATATTTTGATATTATTGTTTTGCCTTCTCTTTGAGCTGAGTTGTTATACCCATTTTTGTGAGGTTTTTCTCTTGTTGCTTTGTGATAGTCACCTTTTAGGTGAAGTATTGTTGAATTAGTATTCTCTAGTATTTCGAGGAAGACTTGGTGTACCCATTATTATTTATAGTGGAAGTTTTTACTGGACTTGATCCCGTGGTTTTTATCCCTACACTGAGGAATTTTTCACGTTAATAATTATGGTGTCATTGCTTTTTATTTTTCTACTATTAATATTATCCCGTGAAAGAATATTTTTTATTGTTATACCTATTTATTTATACAGATTTAAAAAAAATATTTATTTCGTTAAAGATTATTATCTTTGTTTTTTCCCCCTACACACAATCATATCTTACAATCATTTCTCATCATAAGTGTGACTCAAGTAGTAATTGTATAAGTCAATAGTTTTAATGAGGTGACGGTACATAACTAAATGACGGTAAAAAACATATTACATTGTGTAAAACTATCTTATCTCTTTCTTCTTGGGCTACCTTCATTTTTTTTTGTTGACTACCAATTGGATTATTGATTACTATTTTTTATTCTTTATTTCTTAATCTCTTTAATCAATTCTCATTCTCATATTTCTCTAAATAATTCCATATCAATCCATGCCCCGTTTTATGTGCTTGATCAATTACTGTTTGAACTTAACAAGATACTCCTGCGATCCATATTATAAGCAAAAAATTAATAAAACACATTGTTGGGGATTTTTGATCGGGGCCACGAAACCTCCATAGAAGTAATGCACAATGAAAGGAAACAAGCAAGAACGTTAAAGCATGCAATTTAACCATAACAAGAATTAATCGAAAACTAAAGAAGATAACACGGTAAAAGAAAAGATGAACACCAGGATTTTAGTGGTTCGGTCATTAATGACCTACGTCCACGGGAGAGAGCACAACAAGTCTTCTTCTCCCCTTCACTATTGTGAACACCTAATTTTGCCCGGGTATATTTTTATCCTTTTAACAATAATAAATAAATAAATAAAAATGCCAAGAAAAAAATAATTTGTTTGTCTGATTTCTTGATTATTTTTAAGAAAAGTTAAATTAAAAAAAAAAGAAAAGAAAAGAAAAAAGAAGAAGAAACGTTGAGTCCCTTCCCTGCAACATCTACTGTTGGTCTTTCTCCTCCAGCTTCCATCTTTAACCAACATGTACCCAAGCCACTTTTGAGTATGGCAAAAATCAGAACTCAGATGGGGACTGCTCAAGGAAGCCAATGCAACTGTCAGCATGGTAACCTCTGCAACACTCAAGTTTGCAAGGTCCCAATGACATTGAGAAGAGTTCATCTTCTTCTATAAAAAGGACCCAGCAGAAACAACAAAGGGGAGAAGACATACAGAAAAATCTGAAAGAGGGAAACAGCAGAAAAAATACTCAATACTCTCCTCTCATCCTTCATCTTCTTCAACAACCCAACAGCAATAAAACAGAAAAAGAAGAAAAATCCACATACACTCCCACAACTCAGATCCGGTTCTGGTTCGTGGCTCCACCACCTGCGAGCCATACGCGAACCGGCCGCTTCTCCTCCACTCCGAGCCCGGTAATGCCGCGCTCCTCCCTGTCGCTGCCACCCTTCTCGCCGTCGCAAGCCTCTGCAGAGCCCAGATCCATCGGACCACCACCCCCTTCTTCTCCATCGCTCCCAATCTGCTCTGCTTATTCGACCACCCATCACCACTGTGTGCAGAACCGTCACCACCGCGTGAACCGCCGCACGAACCTCCATCTCCGCCGCGTTCGGTCCGAACCACCACGCCGCTCCCCAGATCTGCTCGTCGCCCGCCGTTCCGGTTCGCCACGCTCCGCCGCATCGCTCGCCCCTCCGTGACGCCACCATATCGTGCTCAGACTCAGCCGCACCAAACACTCCACCCATACGCCTCCGCCGTGCTCGCCCCTGTACAGGTCTACCTCTGCAGTTTCACCTGGTCTATCTCCTTTGGTAACGAAGGAGAAGAAAAGTTTCTGACTTTGTTTTGTTTTCAACTTTATTTTCATATTTTTTTTATTATGTGAATTGTTGGCTGGTTTGGGTCAGTTTGTTTGGGCCAGTGTTTTGCTTTTTATTTGGGCCAAGTTCTTCCAGAAATTGATGCCAAGCTTTTTAAAAAAAAAAAAAAATATTAAAGATAGAAAATCTTTTTAAAAAAAATATATATTTCAGTTTATTGTTTAAATAAAAGCCTCTTAAGAATCCTCTTAAAAAAAATCAAAAAACCAAAATGTTACTAAAAATAAAATAAAATCTTTTTAAACGAAAATCTTTTAAATTCACGCAGCAATCTATGACGTTGATGTATGATTTTTCATCCTCAAGTGTCATATGAATTGTAAGGGTTTATCGTATAATTTCACTATCTTTAACCCTATGCAAAAAGTGAAATATCTTTTATCAGAAATAATAAATTTTCAACTTGCTCTTTTAACAAATTTTATCCAACATTTTTGTAAAATATATATATATATATATATAAAATAAAAATCCTTTTTTAATTCACGCAACAATCTACGATGTTGATGTATGGTTTTTCATCCTCAAGTGTCGTATGAATTGTAAGGGTTTATCGTGTAGCATTGCTATCTTGAACCTTGTGCAAGAGTGAATTTATTCTGAAATAAAATCCTTTTAAAAAAAAAATAAAATCAAAACAAAATCAAATCTTTTATCAAAATTAAAATCAACCAACCAATCAAATCTTTTCCAAGAGAACTACGTGGCTTTGAGTTTCCCATCGCACCCGGGAATACGTAGGAGCAAGATAAATCATCTTGTCGGGCCAAAACTAAATTTTCCTTTTTTTTTGTGTCTCTTTTTATGTTAAAATAATTAATCAAAATAATTAAACTTTTCTCTTTCCAGGGATGCTCTATGGACACGGTGCCATGTTTAATCCCTTAGATTTGAGGTTGCCCTGTGGACTCATGTGCCATGTTCAACCTCATTTAGTTTTTTACAAACCATAAAGTCAAAAATATAAAAAATTTAATAAAAGTCAAAAATTAAAATTTAAAATAATTCTTTCTTGTAAATAATTTTCGGGGTAAAATAAATATTTAAAAGGTTATTAAAATATTTTTTTTGCACAATTAACTTGAGGTATCGTTTTTTAAACGGGCGATGTGGGGTGCTAATACCTTCCCTACTCGTAACCGACTCCCGGACTCATATCTCTTTTTTTTTTAAAAGACCAGCTTACCTTTAAATAATTGGGTTTTCTAAGATTCTCCCAATAAAAATCTTAGTGGCGACTCCTCTGTTTTTTATCCATCTTTTTGCGGCTCCCGGACGGGACGGTCGCGACAGCCGGCGACTCCACTGGGGACTTTAGAGAGTCAGGCCTATCATAGTTGGTTGTGCAACTTTTTTTAATAACTTTGAAAATATTAGTTTTACCCCTCTTTGTTTTATTTGTTTTCTAAATTGTTATATGCTTTAATATATGTCTTTGTACATTCTTGCAACCTTAGGGTAGAGAATTTTGGTATTGGTGTTGTTTGTTCCTTTTTTGCAGGTTTGGGTTAGTTTTGTTTTGGTAGGTTTTGTACAGGTTTGCTTGCTCCCAGCACACACATCACAATCACATATTCACACACTTTTGGGCTCTATACCCGAGTCTTGGAATGACATAAGATTAGAAGGGGCTTCAGTGATGTTATTGTGATGCTTTTGCGTCCCTGACAGACATTGATTCTCCCGCTCGGATTGCTACCGGAACATGGACTGCCATATTGTGACTCTTCGGTCCCTGTGGTGAGGTTCGTGGATTCGGGTCCTCATTTTTAGATGAGGGTAATCCGGGGACCATATGTTTAGGGGTTTAGATCTGTCCCGAAAGTCATGCACATAAAATGCCATTAACAGCCTACCAAAATTGGGTCCAGACTTCAGAAGTCCCAACTTTAAGATGTTACCCATGTAGGACAAAAGGGAGCGCATTCCGCCTTTTTCTGCAGCGTGAATAATTACATTTATACCCCATGCATCATAAGATCTTCTACATGCACCTTGACATGCCATTCATTCATGCATTCTGTTATACTCATTCTTATTGCATACTCATGCATGTAGTATTTTAGGCCATGCATCATCAATATGTCATTCATCCATGCATCTTGGTACGCTCTCATGCATAAGTAATTTTGCTTTCCAAATGTTATTAATAAAATGAAATTTTCCTTCGCACAGATAATTTGATAAGAGATAACACCTTTGATAACAAGAGATGGAAAAGGTCAGACACACTAGCAATTCTCCCACCACCAAGAGCTCCAGGGTGATATTAAACTCATTAGAGAATCTGAAAGAGTTGAGCCGATCTTTGCCTCAAGAACGTCGAAGAAGCTTCGCCAAGAAGTATGGAGGGATCTTGGACCTAATCTTCATACCGGTTGAGACTGCTGCTTTGAGTGCTTTGTGTCGGTATTGGAACCCCCACCTCAGATGTTTTGAATTGCCGAACATGGACATTACTCCCACCATTGAAGAATATGCTTGCCTGTTAAGGTTGCCAATGCAGAAAAACCCCATCGTGTACTTTCACTTAGGGCAATACTTGACCACTACAAGCATAGCAGGGTTACTGGGGCTTCCTGAAAATGATGTGAAGTTGACCGGGCACTCAAACTCGCGAGGGTTAACCCGAATTCTTCTCGAAAATCACTTGAAGAAATTAGTGGATCAACAAGATTGGGAAACCTTTGAGAGGGTGTTGGCGCTAACAATATACGGGTTGCTCCTATTTCCATCAGCGCTAGACATGATAGATCAAGCGGTAATGGATGTATTCTTCACAGTAGAAAGAAAGAAAAACCCGTCGTGCAGTGTTTAGCCAAACGCTTTTGACTCTAGAATTTTGCCAGCGGAATCCAAAGGGGAAGCTCCGATGTTGTGCACAGTTGCTCTATGTGTGGGCCATGACTCACATGTATGCAAAAGGTTATATCACCCACCATTCAGATCCACTAAGAGGATTCCATAACATCCCTATCAGACAACTAAATGAAGAAAAATGGAAGAGCGAGTTTGACAAAGTGGAAAAGGACTCTTTTAGGTGGGTATGCCTATGGTACGATGGTCAGCAGGGACAAGATATAATTTATAGTTGCGGTGACTATCCCAATGTTCCTTTGATGGGTCCAAGAGGGTGCATATCCTACACACCCGCCATAGTCTTACGACAGCTTTGTTGGACGCAAACCGTGCCAAGAGAAGAACAACTCGGCGGATCTTGTTTAGGTACAAGGAAGGAGAGAATACCAAGATGTTGGTAAAATCGGTTAGAAATGCATGGAAGGATGTGAAGATGGCGGGGAGAGCACAATTGGGCGGCCAATCCCGATCATTGTCTCGAGAATATGAAGAATGGAGAAAATCAAGGAAAGGTCCCGTCAACTTTCCGGCAGAAAGCATGAAAGATAAAGATCACTCCCCTTTGGTAGCTCAAATGACAAAGCAACTGAAAGTTCTAGAAGCGCAAATGAAGGAAATGGAACAACAAAAGCAAGACGCCGAGTTAAAAATAGCCATTGGACAGAAGCGTTGTGAGAAGTTAGCAAAGGAAAATGAACACTTAAAAGATTTGTGTGCAGATATCTCCACAAAGAGTCCAAACAATGTCTCACCACGCATCATGGCTAAGGTCCAAAATCTTGAAAGAAAAGTATTGTCCTTGAGAACGGAAAGGCATCGGCTAAGAAAAGAAAAGCGTCAGCTAGAAGAAGAAGTCATCCAGCAAGAAGATATGAGAAAGTCATTGGAGGCGAAGGTCGATCAACAAAGGGGAGTCAATAGCAACTTACAAAAGCAAATTTGTGCACAAAGTAGGATGACTGATGAGTTGGTGCAGAAGGTCAAAGAACTAAATATCCTAATGGTCAAAATCAAGAAGGAGTCCGATTTGGTGTGGACCTCGGCAAAGCATTATCATGATCACGTGGTTCAAGCACTGAATGCCGTAAAATGGTGGAGAGAAGAAGCGCGAGAACGAGGGATAGATATTGACATATGGAAAAAGAGATATGTGGGCATGAGTTTGGAGCTCAGCCATTGCATTCAGAATTTTGTCCAAAGCTTTGAGAAGGCAGAACAACAAATCTGTGGGGACCATACGCTTCGTCTCCTGTCTGAATTGGACGATTTTATGAAAATGTGTGGAGGGTTTGCTCGAGGGCTAAAAAGAAAGAGATCGAAGTTGTTGACTCTAGGATGAAATGTTGTAACAATGTTGAAAATTATGATTTGACAATGATGTAATCCCAACCTATGTACTGCTTTGAGGAACTTCTAATGAAATATGTTCTTGCCTCTATGATTCGTTCGCACTCCAACTCTCACATTAACTTGCGACGACACCTATCGTGGAGCATGGCCTCCCTTTAGTATGTTGCCAACTACATCTTTGCCTTATAGGATTCTTCCTTCTGTGCGAAGGGTAGGTCGGGATGTCTCAATTCAAAATTCGCATTGCTAGTGTGTTTAAGACAACATCTATTGTGGAGAGACGTTCTTCCCCTAGATTTGTTGTCTACTCCATTTCATCTTATGAGCACAATGCTCTCTGTGTGGGATGGAGGGACCATCTCTTGTCAGTCACAAGGTGTTAACTCAAGAAAGAAAAATAAAATAAAATAATAAATAATAACTCCATAGGTGGTTCTCACCAAAGCTTTTCTTTTTTTGCAATGTTCTTACTTTTTCTGATTAAAACACAGTGACTCTTCTGAACAATTGCTCCGAGACACCCTTATCGCACTCGATCACAGGCAAGAGCCATGGCGGATGAACTAGAAGAAGTTCAGGAGATCAGAGATGAAGTCAGTCAAATCAAGGATCAGATGGCTAAGATGATGGAGATCCTACAAGAAATGCAGAAGGAGAAGAACACAGAGGAGAACCCTCCAGCCTCGAACGAAGGACAGCCAGCCACACCTCTCATCCCGCCCGGTTTCTCTCAGATTCCTATTCAAGGCTTCAACCAACCAGGGGCCATGTTGCCTCTCCACCAAACTCATTTTTCATTTGACCCGAACAATCCCCCATACGGTTTGCCTCGTGGATTCGTACCACCAGCAACCCCCAGTCCGCAAGATGGCATCACTCAGACACAAATTCCCACCAATGTTGTCGAAATACCGCAAACACAAAATGTCAACCCTACAGATGGTAACACCCCGATAGTGACACCTTCTGTCAATCCAAGGCCCCCACAATACACTCTACATTATGGACCCCAGGGGGCTCAAATGATGCCAAACTTCGGTTCCTCCTCCATGCCATATTCATTTCCCCATAATATGTACGGAGAAGCTCCGGTGAATCAGTCGGGAGGGGATTCCCAGTCTAAAGAAAAGCTGGAAGTACTAGAGGAAAGATTGCGGGCCATTGAAGGGGTAAATAGTTATGGTCTTCGGGATGCCTCGGAACTCTGTCTGGTGCCAAATATTGTAATTCCGCCGAAATTTAAGGTGCCCGATTTTGATAAATATCGGGGAACCACTTGTCCCAAGAACCATTTGACCATGTATGTTAGGAAGATGGCGTCACATGCCCAAGATGATAAACTCTTGATTCACTTCTTCCAAGACAGTTTGACCGGGGCAGCTTCAAATTGGTATACGCATCTCGAGCGGGCACACATCCGATCCTTCAAAGATCTAGCAGATGAATTCCTGAAGCAGTACAAGTACAATATTGACATGGCTCCCGATAGGATGCAACTCCAAAATATGTCAAAAGGGGACGTGGAGACTTTCAAAGAATATGCACAACGATGGAGGGAACTGGCTGCTCAGGTGGAGCCTCCCTTAGCTGAGAAAGAAATCGTAGCAATGTTCATTGATACACTCCAGTCGCCCTTCTATGATAGGATGATTGGGAGTGTGTCATCAAATTTTTCTGACATGGTCATCATCGGCGAGAGAATTGAAAGTGGAATGAGGAATGGCAAGATCGCCGAGACTTCAGTAGGGAACGGCCCAAAGAAAACCCCATTCGTGAAAAAGAAGGAAGGAGAGGCACATGCAGTAACCTTGGAACAGAAGAAACCGAACCAATGGAGACCAAACCAAACACCCGCCTTCCATGCCCAATACGCCCCATATTACCAACCACCTCCATATCACCAAGCCAACCAGCCATACATCGCTGCAGCCTCGCAATTTCCAAACCCTCAACAAATGGCCCCCTACCGACCATCATACCCTTCTCAGCCTCAAACACACCCCACCATGCCACCTCAAGTCGTCCAGCCTCTAAATCCAAACCCAAACCCCAGCCAAACAAGACCACCATATAACCCGGAAAGAAAGCCAATGCGTTTTGACCCAATACCTATGACCTACACTGAACTATTCCGTCAGCTTGTGAGCAAATCCGTGTTAACTCCTGTCCCGACAAGACTAATAGACCCTCCTTATCCAAAGTGGTATGACCCAAATGCTCAATGTGAATATCACAATGGGGCCACAGGTCATTCCACTGAGAGTTGTAAAGCTTTGAAGTTTAAGGTGCAAGATCTGATTAATGCCAAATGGTTGAACTTTCAGAAGGATGCTCCAAATGTAGCACAGGGTCCTATGCCAAATCATGGGGGTTCGGGAGTCAATGCCATTGAGAACTTCTTGGAACATACTCTAAAGAGCAAAGTGGCCGATGTTAGGACTCCTATGAGGGTTGTTTTCAGAGAGATGTGCAAATGTGGATTGATCCAAATCCCGGCCACGGAAGAAAAGGCTCTCGACGAAGATATAAGGTGTGACTTTGATGGGAGCATGGGGCATTCGATTGAAGATTGTTCGGAGTTTCGGCAAGTTGTGCAGCGGCTAATGGATATGAAGCTTATCTTAATTGGTTGTGAATCAAATGAGTATGCCACTAATATGGTTGCTGAATCTACCATTTCCCCAACCCCAGTTAAGATAACCCCTTTTACTGTTGTGGTTAATCCTCAACCAATTCCTGAGCAAGTCACTCTGAGACCAGTGGTGATATACTATACTGAGAAGAAACCTTTGCCGGTTCCAAATGGGCCATCACCAATCGTCATCCGAATTCCAGGTCCTTTCCCTTACAAGGACACCAAAGCGGTACCATGGAAGTATGAGATGCAGGTCCAACCCAATCCTTCCAACGGGACTCTTTGTGGTCACCAACATTTCAGGAATTGGTGGAATGACTAGGAGTGGTCGCATTTACACTCCGGAGGTATTGCGAAGGGTGGAAATAGAAAAGGAAGGAAAGGATCACAAAGGGAAAGAGAAGGTGGAAGAAATTCTGGATGACAAGGAAGCGAACGGGGGTGAGAAGAAAAAGGAGGTGTCTGATGAAGAAGTCAGTGAATTCATGAAGTTCATCAAGCGAGTGAATACGGGGGTTGTGGATCAGTTAAATCGAACTCCGGCTCGGATATCTCTCTTGTCTCTATTGATGAACTCTGAGCCACACAGGAGAGTACTGATGAAGGTGTTAAATCAAGCTCATGTTTCCCATGACATCACAGTTGATAAGCTCGATAACATTGTAGGTAACATAGTTGCTTGATAATTATGTCACTTTCACCGATGATGAAATACCAGGTGAAGGTATGGGGCACAACAAGGCATTGCACATTTACGTGAAGTCCGAGAGACCATGTCATGGCTAGGGTTCTCATTGATAATGGCTCTTCTTTGAATGTAATGCCAAAGTCAACACTGGCAAAGTTGCCTTTTGATGGAACTCATATGAAGCCAAGCACAATGATTGTAAGAGCTTTCGATGGCACTCGAAGGGAAGTCATGGGAGAAATTGAATTGCCCATTCAGATTGGCCCTTGCACCTTTGAAGTACTCTTCCAAGTGATGGACATCACACCAACTTATAGTTGTCTCCTAGGGCGACCATGGATCCATTAGATGGAGGCTGTACCTTCCACATTGCACCGAGAAGGTGAAGTTCATTGTTGATCATAAGCTGATAATTGTTTCTGGAGAGGAAGATATGTTAGTAAGCAAGCCATCAACAGCCCCTTATATTGAAGCTGCTGAGGAAGCTCTCGAGACCGCCTTCCAGTCACTTGAAATTGCCAATGCCACTTATGTTGGGGATAGTGCTCCACTCTTGAAAACTCGGTCATCCAAAGCGTCCATCATGATGGCCAAGGTTATGCTTGAAGGAGGATACCAACCTGAAGCGGATCGGGAAGAAACGACCAAGGTGTCGCTGACATCCTCATGCTCACTGAGAACAAGGATAGGTTTGGATTGGGATACAAGCCCACCAAGGCCGACAAGATGAAGGTTATAGAAGAGAAGAAAAGAAAGAGGTTGGCTCGGCTGGAAAATCGTGAATACGAGGCTGAAAGGGTTCCCATCTGTGACATTCGACAGAGCTTCCGAAGCATAGGGTTTGCGTTCCTGGACCAAGCAGCAGCCATTGAAGATGACTATCCTGCTGATCATGGTATCAATCTGGTGTATCCATGCTCTCCGGATCTGAGGCTCAACAATTGGGAGATCATCGAGTTCCCCAAGACCATAGAGTCCTTTTCAAAGTAATTATGTAATGCTTATCCTTTAGCTCTGCCCAAGGCTTTAGGAATTTTGTTGTAATGGGCTTACTTGTTTCTGTTTCAGTATAACTTATCAATAAATGCATGCATTCAATATCTTTGTGTTGTTATCTCTCTTTTTTTACTTTCGTTTTCGTTCACCATCCCTCACCAATAAATGCAGTCTCTTGTCTTTAACCTTTATTCATTCATCTTTCCCTGATAATTACCACAATGCAGATCTAAAAGTGACTCTCTTGAAAACGACAGTGTTAGTAACTCATCATACAATTTTGACTATTCCGTTGATCATCTTTGAGGAGGTTGTTGATGATGATGGGGAAATTCCCCCTGAACTTTTGAGATTGGTAGAACAAGGAGCCAGGGAAATTCGGCCCCATGAAGAGCCGAGTGAACTAATCAATTTGGGAACCGAAGATGATAAAAAAGAGGTCAAGATTGGCCTTTCCCTGAAAGAAAAGGAGCGGAACAGATTGATCAGGTTGTTGACGGATTATAAAGATGTCTTCGCATGGTCGTACCAAGACATGCCAGGGTTAGACCCTAGTGTAGCAGAACACAAATTGCCATTAAAGCCGAGTGTCCTCCGTAAGCGAAGCTACGAAGGATGAAAGCAGAAATGTCTTTAAAGATCAAGGAGGAGGTCAAGAAACAACTGGATGCAGGTTTTCTAGAAGTTGTAAAGTACCCTCAATGGGTTGCTAACATCGTTCTGTTCCCAAGAAAGATGGAAAGGTTCGAATGTGCGTTGACTATCGAGATCTGAACAGAGCTAGCCCAAAAGATGACTTTCCTTTGCCTCACATTGATGTTCTTGTAGATAACACTGCTCAACATGCATTATTCTCTTTCATGGATGGCTTCTCGGGATATAATCAGATCAAGATGGCACCTGAAGATATGGAGAAAACTACATTTGTCACTTTATGGGGAACCTTTTGCTATAAAGTTATGCCCTTTGGCTTGAAAAATGCTGGGGCAACATATCAGCAAGCTATGGTGGCTTTATTCCATGACATGATGCATAAGGAGATAGAAGTTTATGTAGATGACATGATCGCCAAGTCCAGATCCGAAGATGACCATGTTGATGATCTGCAGAAACTTTTTGAGCGGTTAAGAAAGTTTAAGCTTCGATTAAATCCAGCCAAATGCACCTTTGGAGTGAAATCGGGCAAGC
This sequence comes from Sophora flavescens, assembly GCA_030762895.1. NCBI lineage: Eukaryota > Viridiplantae > Streptophyta > Magnoliopsida > Fabales > Fabaceae > Sophora > Sophora flavescens. The sequence goes on from CM061065.1 coordinate 164,381,765, forward strand.
TTCTGGGGTTCATTGTTAGTCAAAGAGGAATAGAAGTTGATCCTGAAAAGGTTCGAGCAATCAATGATATGCCAGCACCTCAAACAGAGAAAGAAGTTCGTGGGTTTTTAGGAAGATTGAACTACATTGCCAGGTTCATTTCCTAATTAACAGCGACATGCGAACCAATCTTTAAACTGTTGCGCAAAAATCAAGCTGTGACATGGAATGAAGATTGTCAAAAAGCCTTTGAGAAGATCAAACAATACCTACAAGAGCCTCCAGTCTTGGTTCCCCCAGTGCCAGGGAGACCTCTCATCATGTATTTGACTGTACTAGATCAATCTATGGGTTGTGTACTAGGGCAGCACGATGAGTCAGGGAGGAAGGAACGTGCCATCTATTATCTAAGTAAGAAATTCACCAGTTGCGAAGCCAATTACTCACTACTAGAACGCACTTGCTGTACCTTGGCTTGGGCGGCTCGCCGTTTGAGGCATTACATGTTGTGTTACACTACCTAGTTGGTATCCAAAATGGATCCGATCAAGTACATCTTTGATAAGCCTGCTTTGACTGGAAGAATTGCTCGCTGGCAAGTCCTGCTATCAGAATATGACATTGTCTATGTCACCCAAAAAGCAATAAAAGGGAGTGCTCTTGCAGAATATTTAGCCAATCAGCCGGTAGAAGATTATGGATCGATGCAATGTGATTTTCCAGATGAAGATATAATGGCTTTGTTTGATCGCGAGCAATCACCAGAAAAAGAAAAGTGGACTTTGTTATTTGACGGAGCTTCTAATGCATTGGGGCACGGAATCGGGGCAATCTTAATCTCACCAGAAAATGATTATTTCCCTGTCACTGCAAGACTTTGCTTCGATTGTACAAACAATATAGCCGAATACGAAGCTTGTGCACTAGGGATTTTGGCAGCAATGGAGGCAAAAGCAAGGATACTGGAGGTATATGGGGACTCTGCACTAGTCATCCACCAGCTAAGGGGGGAATGGGAAACCCGAGATGCCAAGTTAATTCCGTACCATGATTACATCAAAGGTTTAATTGAGCAGTTTGACGAAGTCACATTTCATCATATTCCCCTAGAGGATAACCAATTAGCTGACGCGCTGTCTACCTTGTCCTCAATGTTCAAAGTAAGTGACGAGAGGAACCTACCACTCATCAAAATGGAAAGTCGTGATCATCCTGCATATTGTCAAGTGATAGAGGAAGAGTCTAATAAAAAACCGTGGTACCATGACATCAAATGTTTCATCCAAAGAAGGGAATACCCTCCGGGTGCTTCGGAAAATGACAAAATAACTCTAAGAAGACTTGCAATGAGTTTCTATTTAGATGGAGATATTCTCTACAAAAGAAACCATGACATGGTGTTGTTGAGGTGCGTTGACGCAAAAGAAGCTAAACTGATAGTTGAGGAGGTACATGAAGGACCTTTTGGAACACACGCGAGCGGTCATGCAATGGCCAAGAAAATCTTGAGGACTGGCCAATATTGGTTGACAATGGAGGCTGATTGCTTTAATTGTGCGAAGAAGTGCCATAAGTGTCAAATATATGCTGATAAGGTTCATGCGCCGCCAGCTCCCTTGAATATCATGTCGGCACCCTGGCCGTTCTCAATGTGGGGAATAGATGTGATCGGGCCCATCGAACCAAAAGCCTCAAATGGACATCGCTTCATTCTTGTTGCCATCGATTATTTCACCAAGTGGGTGGAGGCTGCATCATATTCCAATGTGACCAGGAATGTCGTGATCATATTTGTCAAAAGAGAGTTAATTTGTCGTTATGGGTTGCCGAGTGAAATTATCACTGATAATGCGACCAATTTGAACAATAAGATGATGAAGGAGATGTGCGAAAATTTCAAAATAAAGCATCATAATTCCTCTCCGTACCGCCCAAAGATGAACGGGGCAGTTGAGGCCGCTAATAAAAATATCAAGAAGATTGTCCAAAAGATGGTGGTGACGTATAAGGATTGGCACGAGATGTTACCTTTTGCTTTACACGGCTATCGTACCTCTATTCGCACCTCGACAGGGGCAACGCCATATTCTTTAGTTTATGGGATGGAGGCAGTGCTCCCGATTGAAGTAGAGATCCCCTCATTAAGAGTACTGAGAGAAGCAGAATTAGAAGAAGCTGAGTGGGTCCAGGATCGATTAGACCAATTGAACCTCATTGAAGAGAAGAGATTAGGGGCGTTGTGTCACGGCCAGTTATACCAGAGAAGGTTGATGAGAGCTTATGAGAAGAAGGTACGCCCACGACAGTTTCGGGAGGGTGACCTGGTGCTCAAGAAGATTCTACCAATCCAAAAGGATCATCGAGGGAAATGGACTCCGAACTACGAAGGACCTTACGTTATGAAAAAGGCCTTCTTTGGAGGAGCTTTAATTCTCACCAGGATGGATGGGGAAGACCTCCGCTCCTCGTGAACTCGGATGCAGTAAAAAAGTATTATGCTTGAACACACTTCCCAAGAAGAAGAAGAAAAGAAAAGAAAAAAGAAAAATGAAAAGAGAAAAGGCTCGCTAGACTGAAAATCTGAAAAGACAGTCTAGGCAAAAGTTAGAGCAACCCGCTAGGCTGAAAACCTGAAAAGGCGGTCTAGGCAAAAGTTAGGGTTCAAAAAAAAAATGAATATATATATATATATATATATATATATAACAATGGAAGTGTCGTCAAGTCGATGAACTGGGGCAGTCCGTAGGTTGGATATATGAAGATTGGGGCAGACAACATCTCTGAAGCCAATTAATGAGCAGTCAAGATTGTATGAGGGATACTAAAATTAGTCATTGAAAGAGACATCACTTGAGGAGATGTGATTCTACTCCGCAACGTTTTGCAACTTATGCTTTGTACACCTTTTTCAATCCAAGTATAATGACATTGACTTCCTTTACTTTATTTCGCTACCTTGGTCCTTTCCTCTTAACTTTTGTCATCTGTGTGTGTGCATTCATCCTGATAAGTATATACTGAAACGTGAAACAAGTAATGTTTTTTTTAAGCAGTTAGAATTCCTTAGAAAGCCTCAAAAGGTCTTGGAGGGCATGATGCTTCCCCTATAAAGGGCATCGAAGAAAGGAAGGAATACTGAGACACAACCATCGAGATAATTATCATCAAGAACATCTAATCATCAGGGGATAAAAGTGCAAGATATCTCTCCCAGATAAGATGGGCCTTGTTTTAGTTCATCCTCAAGACTGACTGTGATCGATGCCTTTAGGGGGTCAAGGATCCAATAATGAAAGAAATAGCAGAGAAGAAATAATCTATCATCAATCTTTTGCATCATGCCCAAAATTAATAAGGTTTCTCATCATCATCATTCTTTCTGTAAATTGAAAACTAGTTATTTGAGTTTTCGCATTGTCATTCCATCAGTGAGCAAAATCTACATTCATATATTGCATTTGTCTATATGGCCTCACAAGCTTTTTATCTTTCAGTTCGAGCTTCTGACAGGCAATCCACCCCGTAGGCTCTTTTATCTTCAGTTCGAGCTTCTAACGGGCAATCCACCCCGTAGGCTCTTTTATCTTCAGTTCGAGCTTCTGACGGGCAATCCACCCCGTAAGCTCTTTTATCTTTCAGTTCGAGCTTCTGACGGGCAATCCACCCCGTAAGCTCTTTTATCTTTCAGTTCGAGCTTCTGACGGGCAATCCACCCCGTAGGCTCTTTTATCTTTCAGTTCGAGCTTCTGACGGGTAATCCACCCCGTAATCTCTTTTATCTTTCAGTTCGAGCTTCTAACGGGCAATCCACCCCGTAGGCTCTTTTATCTTGATTCGAGCTTCGACGCGCAATCCACCCCGTAAGCTCTTTTATCTTTCGATTCGAGCTTCGACGGGCAATACACCCCGTATGCTGTTTTATCTTTCCGTTCGAGCTTCTTACGGGAAATCCACCCCGTAAGCTCTTTTATCTTTCAGTTCGAGCTTCTGACGGGCAATCCAACCCGTAGGCTCTTTCATCTTTCAGTTCGAGCTTCAGACGGGCAATCCACCCCGTGAGCTCATTTATCTTTCTGTTTTGAGTCGGACGGGTAATCAAACACGTAAGCTCTTTTATCTTTATGCTAGAGTTTCAGACGGCAATCCACCCCATAAGCTCTTTATCTTTATTTTTAAGCTCGGCAGGCAACCCACCCTGCAAGCTTTTTATGTGTGTACCTCGTTGGGTAATCCAACCCGCTGGTTCAATACAGGAAATCACTTTTTAGTCACAGGTCTTTTCTGTTTGTCAGTGTACCCCGAACAAAATTGGAGTTCATGTCTTTACTCATTTCTTATAGCGATAATATGTTAACTACGGTTACACATTTTATCTAATAAGAAAAAGTAAAGAGGGGCAGCTGTGAACACCTAATTTTGCCCGGGTATATTTTTATCCTTTTAACAATAATAAATAAATAAATAAATAAAAATGCCAAGAAAAAAATAATTTGTTTGTCTGATTTCTTGATTATTTTTAAGAAAAGTTAAATTAAAAAAAAAAAAAAGAAAAGAAAAAAGAAGAAGAAACGTTGAGTCCCTTCCCTGCAACATCTACTGTTGGTCTTTCTCCTCCAGCTTCCATCTTTAACCAACATGTACCCAAGCCACTTTTGAGTATGGCAAAAATCAGAACTCAGATGGGGACTGCTCAAGGAAGCCAATGCAACTGTCAGCATGGTAACTTCTGCAACACTCAAGTTTGCAAGGTCCCAATGACATTGAGAAGAGTTCATCTTCTTCTATAAAAAGGACCCAGCAGAAACAACAAAGGGGAGAAGACATACAGAAAAATCTGAAAGAGGGAAACAGCAGAAAAAATACTCAATACTCTCCTCTCATCCTTCATCTTCTTCAACAACCCAACAGCAATAAAACAGAAAAAGAAGAAAAATCCACATACACTCCCACAACTCAGATCCGGTTCTGGTTCGTGCTCCACCACTGCGAGCCATACGCGAACCGCTGCTTCTCCTCCACTCCGAGCCCAGCCGTCGCGCTCCTCCCTGTCGCTGCCACCCTTCTCGTCGTCCCAAGCCTCTGCAGAACCCAGATCCATCGGACCACCACCCCCTTCTTCTCCATCGCTCCCAATCTACTCTGCTTATTCGACCACCCATCACCACTGTGTGCAGAACCGTCACCACCGCGTGAACCGCCGCACGAACCTCCATCTCCGCCGCGTTCGGTCCGAACCACCACGCCGCTCCCCAGATCTGCTCGTCGCCCGCCGTTCCGGTTCGCCACGCTCCGCCGCATCGCTCGCCCCTCCGTGACGCCACCATATCGTGCTCAGACTCAGCCGCACCAAACACTCCACCCATACGCCTCCGCCGTGCTCGCCCCTGTACAGGTCTACCTCTGCAGTTTCACCTAGTCTATCTCATTTGGTAACGAAGGAGAAGAAAAGTTTCTGACTTTGTTTTGTTTTCAACTTTATTTTCATATTTTTTTTTATTATGTGAATTGTTGGCTGGTTTGGGTCAGTTTGTTTGGGCCAGTGTTTTGCTTTTTATTTGGGCCAAGTTCTTCCAGAAATTGATGCCAATCTTTTTTTAAAAAAAATATATATTAAAGATAGAAAATCTTTTTAAAAAATATATATATTTCAGTTTATTGTTTAAATAAAAGCCTCTTAAGAATCCTCTTAAAAAAAATCATAAAACCAAAAAGTTACTAAAAATAAAATAAAATCTTTTTAAACGAAAATATTTTTAATTCACGCAGCAATCTATGACGTTGATGTATGATTTTTCATCCTCAAGTGTCATATGAATTGTAAGGGTTTATCGTATAATTTCACTATCTTTAACCCTATGCAAAAAGTGAAATATCTTTTATCAGAAATAATAAATTTTCAACTTGCTCTTTTAACAAATTTTATCCAACATTTTTGTAAAAAATATATATATATATATATATATATATATATATATATATATATATATATATATATATAGATATATATATAAAAAATAAAAATCCTTTTTTAATTCACGCAACAATCTACGATGTTGATGTATGATTTTTCATCCTCAAGTGTCGTACGAATTGTAAGGGTTTATCGTGTAGCATTGCTATCTTGAACCTTGTGCAAGAGTGAATTTATTCTGAAATAAAATCCTTTTAAAAAATAAAATAAAATCAAAACAAAATCAAATCTTTTATCAAAATTAAAATCAACCAACCAATCAAATCTTTTCCAAGAGAACTACGTGGCTTTGAGTTTCCCATCGCACCCGGGAATACGTAGGAGCAAGATAAATCATCTTGTCGGGCCAAAACTAAATTTTCCTTTTTTTTTTGTGTCTCTTTTTATGTTAAAATAATTAATCAAAATAATTAAACTTTTCTCTTTCCAGGGATGCTCTATGGACACGGTGCCATGTTTAATCCCTTAGATTTGAGGTTGTCCTGTGGACTCATATGCCATGTTCAACCTCATTTAGTTTTTTACAAACCATAAAGTCAAAAATATAAAAAATTTAATAAAAGTCAAAAATTAAAATTTAAAATAATTCTTTCTTGTAAATAATTTTCGGGGTAAAATAAATATTTAAAAGGTTATTAAAATATTTTTTTTGCACAATTAACTTGAGGTATCATTTTTTAAACGGGCGATGTGGGGTGCTAATACCTTCCCTACTCGTAACCGACTCCCAGACTCATATCTCTCCTTTTTTTAAAAGACCAGCTTACCTTTAAATAATTGGGTTTTCTAAGATTCTCCCAATAAAAATCTTAGTGACGACTCCTCTGTTTTTTATCCATCTTTTCGCGGCTCCCGGACGGGACGGTCGCGACAACTATCTTGATCATAGAGATACAAGTGCTTTACAATAGAAATCTCCCACAATCTTTTCTCCTAGTCTTGCCTTCCATGTCTTTCACATGGTATCTTCAAGAACTACCACAAGATTGATGTTTCCACTCCTATACATTTTTCCCTTTCTCTCACCAAATCAATACATGATTCTCTCAAGATAGAATTACCTCACACTCAAATCACTCTCTTCTTTTCACACACCTATGTGTCTATTGATTAGTGTTCCCTCACTTCTCTTTTTCCATCCTATACATGATGATCTATTTATAGACTAATATAGCCAATCATAGTGAAGCTTTAGGATCCAAGTTAGTTATGCCTAACTAACTAACCAACTTCAAATTATTGATTTAGAGGCATTAATCAACAATTCTCCACCTTGACTCTAAATCAGGGAATATGAGTTCAAGCCAATCACCAATGTTGTGCTCTCCCACTTGTGCTCCAGAGAATCCAATCATTCCTTTGAGTCACCGAGCTTCCTAGTGTGCCTTTCTTCCACACTTGCAACATAAGCCAAACTTGCTTCCATGTTGTTCCAGCAGCTCCACCTCAAAATGAAACCTTTCTCTGTCAAGCATCAATCTGATTTCTCCACTGTGCTGTATTCAAGAATTTTCTGAATCTTCAAGTATTTGCAAATGCAATCAATTGACAGATCAACCTCGCTAGCCTGGTACCAAGCTGCAGTCTACACGATTCGAATCCTACCACTGCATCTCTGAGTTTTTTATGCATTAATCGATTACAATTAAAATGAAATAAAACAATCAAAATGCAAACCCTCAGAATCGAACCAGTGACCTCTAAGACTCCACCTTCAGCGCCTCACCACTAGGACATGCCAGCTTCTAATACAAATACTACCATGATTTTATTTGTCCAAAAAACACTTCCTCATCACTCACTCCCATAAATTTTGTAATGTCTGTCACTATAAGCCTTTCTGCAATGCAATAAGTGTCCCTCAGTGCAGCCTCAGCAACTTGCTTCAAGTCTCCAACAGTTGCATGCAATGGAACCATCACAATCTCACCATAACCTGGCTCTCTCAACTCAGATCTGATGTCCACAAAATTTGGTTTTAGCCTGCAGATGAATGTCAATACCTGCTCCATTTCATCCATCAGTCCCCACTCTTTCACAAAGTGCCTGCTGTCAAGAATTGTCTGAACTGCCAAGTCCACTGCTTCTGAATTTGGGTACCCCAATAGCACATTCTTGTACACATAAAGTACATCACTGTAAACATCATTACCAGGCATCCTAGATGAATCTACTTGGGGATCTACATAAGCCATTGCCTCAGGCTCCACTTCAGGGGCTTTAACCCCATCTCCAAGCTCATGAATGGTATATTCAAGGATCCTAGTTGAAGGGTTCACCATGCGGCGGACGACATAGTTTCCAACAATCACATTGTTCAGTGATTTCAGCACATAATCCAGTAATCCTGTGTCACCAATGTGAAGTCTAGCAGCATCTCTCACATCCTGCCTTGTCATTCCACCAAAACCTGATTTCACACCTTTGTTCTCTTTCAGTGCATCTACAATTACTTGAGCTGCAAACTATAGTCTCCTTGTAGGCCACCTGCTATCCATGTTAGCCACTGCAGTGCTGAACTTCTTGTACCTCACAGATTTATCCTTCATTGGATTTGATCTGTTTGAGAGTGCATACACTAGTGCAGAAAATGGATTCCACACCGGTTATTTTTGGCTTTACACATCAGTTTTAAAACTGATGTTGAAACGACTGATGTGGTTTATTGGCACTTTACACATCGGTTTTATAACCGATGTTTATAATATTTTATACAGCGGTTAACACTTAACCGATGTGGAAAATTAATTTGTCAATTGGTATCCTATTGGGAAATTTCACTTTACACATCGGTTTTATATAAAGTGAAATTTCACATCGGTTTTGTTTAAAACTGATGTGGAAATTTCACTTTCCACATCGGTTTTAATGAAAACCGATGTGTAAAGTGAAATTTCCACATTGGTTTTAATAAAACCGATGTGTAAAGTCTCATTTTTTTTCTGTTATTTACATTTCTATCATTCCTTCCCCCCTGTTTCAGTAATGCAGATCAATATATACCAGAATAACATACTGTAAATATTCTCAACACAACTAACATATATTGAATTTATTACGAACAATACATATATATATATATATATATATATATATATATATATATATATATATATATAAGTTAAATTAAAATCAGAGACAGCAAAAATAATAATAAACAAAAAAGCTACATGATATATTATAGATTTCATATCAAAATACATATAATCAGTCAAAAGTAATAGCTAGTACATGATAAGTTTTTAAACTAACTACATATATACAAACTATGGTTGGTACACTTCAAGAAAGAAAGTTGCCCAACGCCTCTTTATGTTGTTGATGTCGGAATCAAATAATGGAGTTGGATTGTTGAATATCTGCAAGTTTAATTGGACAAAAGATTATACCTTTTAAGTAATAAACTATCATAAAACATATAACGAATCTATACTATTACTTCTAATTGTGTCAATTAACATTTACCTCGTGCCATCTTTCAGTGATCCTGGAGGAAATAATTTCCAACATCCACTGCATCACATAGTAGCCACATTCCCATGACCCACGTTGTATACGTGACTACGTACAAATGAAACCCAATTAGAATATGAGGAATTAAATAAAATACAAATCAATTATTGTACCCACTGCATTTGATGCATTTGAACTAATAAATATCTTACGCTGAGAATAATCCATCTGATAGCCCGAGTACGCCTTTCACCACGCAACATGTGGGTTGCATTAATAGACCTATCATGACAAAAACATTAATTAAAGTATATCTAATAGATTTCAGATAATTAAAACAACTGCATTACTGATTATAAAGTATTTTAATGCTTACGTTTCGATGATCGTCTTGATTGATTCGCCGGCTTATTTCCCAATGAGCGAAAGAAGACCACGACGTTCATTCTTGGGTACAAGAGCAACGATTGCCAATGCAGGCTGTATTTGCGAAACAGATTAGTGACTAAGTCATATATAGTTATACTTAAATAACCGGTACTTACTTATTGAGATAAGGCGCAAGATAGAATTGATGATCGTCTCGGGCAAGTATATCACGTATGGTAGTGACCAGGGTCTTCGATGCTAGGAGAACATCATCCTGAATGAACATGACTAAGGCTCATAGGGATAAACACTTTGTTAACAATGGGCCCAAAAAAATGCATTCTAGAGAAAACAAATTTGCAGCCAACAATTCTACTAACTCACAATGTTAACATCCCTTAATGGCTTAATTTAACTTTTGTTCTCAGTATAAAGGAGGAAACAATTAAAAGTGCAGTAGAACCAATGTCATTGCAATATAAACAATACAAAGTAAGCCTCACTTCTCTGTTTTTCGTTGAGTTCAAGAAAAACCCATTTTTTATTATCACTTCATAACACTAAAAACCTATAAGCATCTAATCAAAGTGGCACATGCATGCTGGTTCATATTTGACACATCGTGACCAATCTCTTTGCTTTAACAAAAGGTTGAAAATTGGAAATGAGCAAGTGAAATCATCATTTTTACAAGCATTTAACATGTTCTATCTATACTACACTAAACCACTTTTAAACAGAATAAGCTTTTTGCTAGTAACGTATGCATAAATCAGACACCACACCAACAAAGATTACACACCTGAACATTACTTTTCGATTACAGAATGTGAATACTTGAACCAGAATGTCTTGTTGCAATTAGAAATTCAATTATCGGGAGTTCACATACCAATGAGTATCTGCTGCAAACGATGTGATCAATTTGACATAACATTCTCACACACATTTAAGCAAACATATGACAAGCAACCCAATTCTAGAATTCCATCAATCATCAAGCAATAACGAGAACCCATAAAGCTACTAAAAACCAGAAGATAAATCGAGAGAAGCGAGTGCATGGAAGATAACACTTTAACCACTCAGGCTTTTCATCGAACATTTCATCTCCAAGAGTTTAAATACAACTAAATCCATTGAATCGATTAAAGCTGAATATTACTAAGTTGTCAACAACAGTGCAAACAAACAACAGCAATAAAGGAAGATGGATGTTAGTTACCTCTTAAATGGTCTCCCTCTCTTGCACGCTAATGGGGCGAATGAGTGTGTGTGACCTGTTTTCGTGGCAATGGAGGTGAGGAATGGGGTTTTCTGGGAGGGACAGTGAGCACAGGCATGCAAGATGAACTTCGAGGAGAGAGCCGCGCGTTAGCAGGGAAAGAATGGGAGTGTTAGCGGAGGCAGTGGTAGGGTTGGAGACAAGGGATGAGTAACTGGTTTTATGAGTAATGCTAATATTAAACAATAGGATTTCAGCCAAAGAAAAAAAGTAAACAAAAATACCTTTCACGCGGAGGGAGAAGCAGAAGCAGAAGCGGAGGCAGAAGCGGAGAAAGGCCGGCGACCTGGGAGGCCGCGCGTTAGCAGAGGAGATGAACTTCGAGGAGGAGATGAGGGAGGAGATGAACTTCGAGCTGGGAGGCCGCGCGTTAGCAAAGGGAGGGAGTGTTTTCTGTTTTAGGGTTCATAAACTGAAGAATGGGATAGGGCGCGGAACAGAAGGAGGGAATGATAAAAATTAGCAATATTACACATCGGTTATGCTGAAAACCGATGTGGTTAACCATATTATATACATCGGTTAAGCTAAAACCGATGTGTAAAAAGTAAACTTTTAAATTCTAATTTTTTTTTATAATTTTATACATCGGTTATTAAAACCGATGTGAAAAAGTAAAATTTTAAATTCTAATTTTTTTTTATGATTTTATACATCAGTTAGATAAAAACCGATGTGGTTAATCACTATTTTACACATCGGTTATTAAAGAACCGATGTTAAATGTTAAAAATTCTGACTTTAAATTTTTTTTATTTTAATTTTAAACATCGTTAGAAATAACCGATGTGGAAATGTTTTACACATCGGTTAATCTATAAACCGATGTGTAATACTTTGATTTTAATTTCAAAAATGCCACTGCCTCGTTTTACACATCGGTTTACAAGAAACCGATGTGTAAACTCCGATGTGGAATCCCTTTTCTGCACTAGTGATATTTGGTTGAATTTCTTTGTGGCACTTTGTCTTACTCAAATCTCTTACAATCTCATCAAGCTCCAAAGAACCAAGAGCTTCAATTGCTTCATAGTAGTTTTTCTCTGTCATCCCAAAGCTTCCATGACAAAATCTATAACCCCACCTACCGAACCAAGAGTGGCCATAAGCAACTCCATGAAGAAGGCAAAGATCCATAGACCTTTTGCTTGAAACATCTTCCACTGAAATTTTCCTTGCTTTAAGGTTTGTACAGATCCTGTCCCATATATCCATGATTTCTCTGCCACTGAGGACATTGGAACCCCCTCCAATGCCATTAATGCAAAGCAAATGGCCACACCCATTGCAGTGAATCATCCTATGCAAGAGATGACTCTGATTATCAAGAGCACCATCACCTAAGGGTCTATGACACCCACTGTCCATTGGGATTATAAAATGGTACCTTCTCTTTGTCACAAAATGGCCACTCCAACCAGAAGATCGGCAATGATCACAGAAAGGGTGTGAAGACTGATATACATCTTCTTCAAGAGTGTAAAGAGGAGCCATGAGGTTGGTCTTTTCGTGAATGAGAAGGGTGCACCAAAGAGGGTTACTGAGGACATTGTAGTCTTCAAGCTCCCCACATTCTTGAAGAAAGAAACGAATGTTGTCACGGAAAGGGCCAGAAGGATCGATGGGGCAACTAGGGTCTGCAAAAGAATTGAACCTGAAGATTTTTTGCCATCTTTTTCGCTTCTTGCATGCTTCGATCAGAGAGAAAGACATGGTTGGTTTTGTGGGTTGATGTGTGATTGAGAGAAAGATCAGAGCTTCGATCTTCTCTCCTCTCTCTACGTGGTCTTGTCTTCTTTCTAGAAACTGCTTCCTCTTCTTCTTCCGCACAGAACAGAACTAACCCAGAATAGACAAACATGGAACTAGCAGTTCCGTCCAGATCCATCCAGACACAATCCGCTTTCTTCCAAGAACTTGTTCCTTCTCCGAAAGCTTCAAGAAGAGCGAGACATCGCGAAAACCTCCGCGTCCCTCATCCTTGCTCCACCTGAATCACCACCATAGCCACTGTTCTGCACCACATGCAAATCTGCGAAGCACCGCCATTCGCGACAGGACCGTCGTATAAAGCCACCATGTTCCGCTGCACCACGTCACCGCGCTGCACGGTCCTGCCATCGCGAGCCGCTTCCCTGGTTCCAACCCAAGAACCTGTTCCAACAAGAACAAACACAGCAGCCCAACCAAAAAAGAGAAAAAAAAAACACTAACAAGTAAATTAAGAAGAAAAATGAAACTGATCTGAAAGATGAAATTGAATACACCTTCTATACAAGCTTCAATTTCCATCTTTCCGGTTTCCCTTTCTTTTTTTCTTTCCAATTCGATTTCCTTTTCTGCATTCTTGATTCGCTTCATAATCGATTGTGGAGAATCGATTACAACCTCTCTGGTTCTTGCCCCCTTTGCTCTCACAGTTTTTTGCTTTGTGCATTTCCCACAGACGACGCCACTTGTTGGGTTTTGTCGTTCCCATTAGAGAAAGTGGCTCTGATACCACTTGTTGGGGATTTTCGATCGGGGCCATGAAGCCTCCATAGAAGTAATGCACCATGAAAGGAAACAAGAAAGAACGTTAAAGCATGCAAATCAACCATAACAAGAATTAATCGAAAACTAAAGAAGATAAAACGGTAAAAGAAAAGATGAACATCGGGATTTTAGTGGTTCGGTCATTGATGACCTACGTCCACGGGAGAGAGCACAACAAGTCTTCTTCTCCCCTTCACTATCTTGATCATAGAGATACAAGTGCTTTACAACAGAAATCTCCCACAATCTTTCCTCCTAGTCTTGCCTTTCATGTCTTTCACATGGTATCTCCAAGAACTACCACAAGATTGATGTTTCCACTCCTATAAATCAATACATGATTCTCTCAAGATAGAATTGCCTCACACTCAAATCTCTCTCTTCTTTTCACACACCTATGTGTCTATTGATTAGTGTTCCCTCACTTCTCTTTTTCCATCTTATACATGATGATCTATTTATAGACTAATATAGCCAATCATAGTGAAGCTTTAGGATCCAAGTTAATTATGCCTAACTAACTAACCAACTTCAAATTATTGATTTAGAGGCATTAATCAACACACATATTAAGGTGATTAATTAATATCATTGAATCTTGTAAAAAAGTAGATTTGTTACCTAAATTATCTTTCATCTAAATCTTCAATCTTCATTAAATGAGTTATTGAAATGAATGATATTTTGGGAATAATGTCATCGATTGGGTCATTGGAAAACAAAATTTACTTATATATTGGACCAAAAACCTTGGGACTTTTTTGCGTATATATTGGATCGGAGGGAGTAAGAGGTTTCTTAATTATATTTTGCAGAAACATTGTACCATTTTGAAAGCATGTGGAGGGTTGTAGTTTGAGTTTCTTTTTTAACTACTTTTATGATGGCCTCATGATAGATATTGTACCATTTTGAAAGCATGTGAAGGGTTGTAGTCTCTATTAATATTTGACCGATATTCTCAAAAGTACTTGTTACTTTGGCATGAGAATTTGACAATTCTCGGAAGGTTTTTACTTTTTATTCTGAAGATGTGAAGAGGATGTCAAAAGTCAGGGGATATAAGCAGAAAATCAAAAAAGATGTCAATGCTATTATAGTATTCTCATGGGTACTATTGCAACTCCCTTAAATTTGGGAGAGCCATCTGGTGACCAATTTTATTTTATTTTTAATAGAAAAGGGAATTTATTAACTCTTAATCAAAGAGAGGGTAAAGACCTCATTACAATCCTTCAGAACAAATAAATTCAGCACATGATTAGCTGAATTAATCCACTGCAAACTCCTAGGAGTAGGAGCATCAAAGCCACATTTAGCTAAATAATCCGCACACTTGTTAAGCTCTCTAGGGGTATGCAAAATAGAGACTTGCCAAGACCAAGAGTGAAACATCCGTTTAATCTCATCCAACAGGGAGTTGATTTGAGGAGATATTGAAGCCCCATTGGAGATTAAGCACTCTATTTGCATCCATGAAAGCAGGAGGTTTAGAGATGTCTTTTTCCTCCCAATAAGCTTGGGAAGAGATTGAGACAGGGAATTCTTCTTGGCCTTGAGGAATGATTCCTAAACATACATCAGATAGACTACTCAAGTTAGGTCGCCATTTATCTTTCCAAAACCTAATGCTTCTGCCATTGTTAATAGACCAACAGATATTTTCATCAACCTCAGGCCAAATTCCATTTATCTGGTGACCAATTTTTATAGGCAGTTTCTAATGATGTGAGAAATTCACCACCCCAAATCTAAAAAGAAACCATGAGAGAGTCAAAATAACCATTGGGTTTATTAATTTAAAAATCTAGTGGTTGAGATCAATGCATTGCTACTTTCATTTTTTCTCCTCTGTACTTTGAGTTCAGGGCCTCTTCCTCTGCAATATTAATGTTCTTTCCTTTCTCTCTCTATTGTTTCTTCCTCATCTTTTTCAACTGTTCTCTCTATTGGTTTCATTACGACTCAACTGAAACTACCTGTCTAGCTAGCTTCCTGAACTGATACACATATTTGATGAAAAATGTTTTCTTTTTGCTCCACGGTTATTTTATATTGTGCTTCATGATGTTCCCAAAAGTCAATTTTGTTTATTGATAAAGTTTCCTTGTGGATGAAACATTTGTAACTTCCCTGTCTCATGTTCACTGTGAAACTTTCATACTTACCATCAACTGCATTAAAGAAACAACACATTAAAATTAATTACAGAAGCTGGGTTTTTGTTTCAAACATTGGTTGATTACTAACTAAGGATTGTGTTGTTTGAATAGAAACGTGTAGCTCTGGTTGGTTATGCTAGTTGTGCAGGATTCTTGATCTCTCTAGCTCACACAAGTCATTTCAATGTAGAAAAATCTGAACATTTCAAGCTTCCTTGTCATGCTTAATTTTCTATGATTGCTCTCCTTTTGGTTCTGCAACTCCACGTTTTTTTTTCAACTCAAGTTAATGCAGTAGCATACTGCAATTATGAACTCCTTTTGCAGACTTTGGACAAGAACAAGAAAAATGTCCCATTTCCCATTGTACTTGATTTTTACCCTGCAGACTTCTTCAACAAGATAAGGATTGTAACATCATATGCATACATTGCCTCAACACTACTATGGGTGTTCTGTTTCATTCAGGACCAAAAGTCCCACCATTGAAAATCACTGGCTGATTGACCTAAGAGATCATCAGACTCAAAGTTACTCCAGGCTTCTGGTGAGGTCAATGAACCATCACCATGCTCAACAAAATTGAGAAGGCCAGGTTCATCTTCCATGCCAAAATATTCTACCTTTATGCTTGTGTCATCATCTGAGACAACACCAATTACATGTTCTGATCTTTCCAGTGATGGGCTTGGCTTGACCTCAGCTTCACATTTGATTGTGTCTCCATTTTCTGATTCACTGTCCATGCTGTTTGCTGCTTTAACTTGTGTAGAACTAGAACTCTGGGCTTGCTCTTGTGGCTTCTGTATTAGATCATTCAGCTTCTGCAACTGTTCAAAATTGAAAGCGCAATTGTTATCTTCTAATATAAAATGGATCATGCTCACAACAAATGTAATAATTAATTAAAAGGTGAAAACTATATAAATGTGTAGTGACATATATGTAATAAAATGGATAGAATTGTATGCTAGTCCATTCTAATTGACAAATATGTATAAATGTATCATATAAGTAAGTACCTGTATTACTAATGCTTGCTTTTCCTTCTTGAGAGCTTCAAACTTTGAAGCCAAATTATTATAATTGGATCGAAGTATGTTGTAATCTCTCTCAAGTTGCTTTGACTTCCATCTAGCTCTCCTGTTCTGAAACCATATAGCAATCTGTCTTGGCTGCAACCCCAATTCTCTTGCCAACTGCAACTTCATTCTTGGTTCTAGCCTTGATTCTGTCTCAAACATAGATTCCAATGATTTGATTTGTTCATCACTGAACCTCTTTGTGTTTTTGTTTTTCTTCTTTCTCATGGCTGCTGCTGATGAAGTTGTTGTGCTGCTGTAAGTTTCTGCCTCAGCAGTTTCAGCTGAATAAGTATATTCCCTATGGTCTAACATCTTGTGGGGATCGATATGCACACTCACTTGCTGGAACTTAAAGCCCTTGAGGATAGGGGATTTTTCTTTTCTTTCTTTGGGAGGGTGTGCCTTGTGATATGTATGTATCTATTGGCTTTAACTTAATGGAGTTCATATATGATGGTGGTGTTGGGATCAGACTGAATTCCCCAATTGCTGGCTTTATATCCAAAACTCAATGGTCCTGTTAACATACAGTGCATTTCCACCTGTGCCTTGTCAATATTACCTATTTTTCTTTTTCCTATGTTTATTTATATTTTTTTCTTTATTAGCTTTGAGATAAACACTGCAGGGGGTTTATGGATTTGATTTGAGCCATGCTTGTTGGCTTGGCTCCAGTGGCTTGCTTAATGCTTCAACTATAGTGTAATTTATTTATATGAAATCTTCAGCATGATCAAATAACAACGTACTCTTATTTATCTCTGTTAATTAACACATTTTTAATGATTATGCGAGTGGGAATGGGACTTTTAATATTCATTTGGTCACTATCACTGCCATCATCCTTAATAAATTGTGTCGGCTACATGATTCACGTTCTGCACTAATATATTCAGTATATACTAGTTTAACAATTATATATTGGAGTTCATCTATTAATTTAATAATGTTATTGATACCATCTTACTTCACTATATATTATAGCAGTAGTTTGCACATAACTTGATTAAAATAAATCAATGAAGTAGTATTACTTTATGAAATCGTCCGAGTTTAATCAAGGTTTATTTATTATCAGTATTTTGACTGAAGCCTCTTCATTTAGCATGATTCATGCGTGTGATTTCTTTTTACTTTATTCAAAAGCTCTAGAAGCTAAGAATGTGTAGATATAGCACAATTTGAGGGAATGATGTGTGCGGTTATAGTGTGTAAAGCGTGAAACATAATTAACTTGTGAATAAGTAAATAAATGGTTGGTATGTGGTCTATATGGATTGAAAAAGTGTAGGGTCAGTGGTGAAGAGAGGCTCTCCACGTGCTAATAAGAGAGCAAATTATTAATCTGGACAATGATTTACAGTGAAATTGGTGTGTTGAAGACGGATAGTGGAGTTGGCCCATTAGGCCCAACTGAGATTGTGAATGTTCTAGAAGCTTATCACACGGATGACTCCATTATAATAGAGAGTGAGTCATCAAAATTGTCACCAAGTCACTCTTTAGGAGCTGCAAATTAGTTATTCCGTTTCAAGGAGTTTTCTAATGTAATAAAGCACACTTTTGTGCATCCATACACCACACGGTTAGCATATATAGTACACTATTGTATTGGGAAAACTCAGTTGATTGAATAGAGAATTCATCACTCACATTTCCTTTTCTTTCTTATCATAGTCTTTGCTTGAAGACCGTTTATCGACAAGGAATCTCAAAATTTAAACCTAAGTTGTTCTCGTAAGTGGAAAATCAACTAAGTGAGTCAATATTCACTAGTGCAGAAAAGAGATTCTACATCGGAGTTTACACATCGGTTTAGTAGAAACCGATGTGTAAAACGAGGCGGTGGCATTTTTGAAATTAAAACGAAAGTATTACACATCGGTTTAGAGAATAACCGATGTGTAAAACTTTTCCACATCGGTTATTTATAACCGATGTGTAAAATTAAAATAAAATAAAATTAAAACTCGGAATTTTTAACATTCAACATCGGTTCTTTTTGAACCGATGTGTAAAATGGTGAGTAACCACATCGGTTTTTATTTAACCGATGTATAAAATTATAAATAAAAAAAATAGAAATTAAAATTTTACTTTTACACATCGGTTTTGAATAACCGATGTATAAAATTTTTTTAAAAAAATTGGGAATTAAAAGTTTAAGGTTTACACATCGGTTTCAGGATAACCGATGTGTATAATATGGTTAACCACATCGGTTTATGGCATAACCGATGTGTAATATTGCCAATTTGTATTACATTCGCGCTTATCCCTCCATTCTTCAGTTTCGAGTTTTGCTGAACCCTAAAACAGAAAACACCCTTTGCTCGGTTCATTCCTCACCTTGTGCTTTACCTTTGCGTTTGGATGCTCGCCCTCACCTCGCTCTGTCCGCTTGCCGCCATTGCTTCATTCTCTGGTGAGTGCTTCCTCCATTTTACTTTGCTTCACTTTCCCTTCACCTTGCTTCATTCTCCAGTATTCACTTTGTTCAGTTTGTTGTTGTGGTTCATTCACTGATGTGTATGGGTAATGGATTCACTTTGTTCAGTTTGTTGTTGTTGTTCATTCACTGTTATGTTGTTTCGTTTTTTTTCTACCAGCATTGCACGGTACTCATCTCCTCTGCTAACGCGCGGCCTCCGCTTCTGCCTCCGCTTCTGCTTCTGCTTCTCCCTCCCATCTCTGTCTCTCAAGGCGTGAAAGGTATTTTTCTTTTACTTTTTTGTTTATAGTTCTATCTCTGTCTCCTAATGTATGATATGGTTGTGGTGATGTGGGGTTTCTGGAAGAAAGGGATAGAGCTTCTTTTGAAGATGCTGTGAAGGTTTTGCTGCTGGGTCTTGGGGAAGATATAGATAGGGAAGGTCTTAGAAAGACACCATTTGGAGTTCCCAGGTCCTTTTTCCCTTTTTCCCTTTACTGGTTGTTCTGTCATGGCCGTGACCACCATCACGGCTAGGCCGTGATCAGTTCTGCCTGTGAGGGTCTAGTTCAGTTGGCATGTCACGGCCGTGATGGCCATCACGGCCAGGCCGTGACAGGTTCTGCCTTGGAGGTTACATTACTGGTTGTCTGTCACGGCCGTGACCACCATCACGGCTAGGCCGTGATCAGTTCTGATGTGAGGGTCTGGTTCAGTTGGCATGTCACGGCCGTGATAGGTTCTGCCTTGGAGGTTGCTTCACTGGTTGGTCTATCACGGCCGTGACCACCATCACGGCTAGGCCGTGATCAGTTCTGCCTGTGAGGGTCTGGTACAGCTGACATGTCACGGCCGTGATGGGCATCACGGGATGGCCGTGACCAGTTCTGACTTTTCCATTCTTTCTTTTAAGCTATACTCGATCACGGTTATGTGTTTACGTTGATATTTATAAGTTATGTTTATGTACGTTGATCGATATTTATAAGTTATGTTTGATATTTATCCTGACATACTAACAAGTTTTTTTTTGTTTTGTGTTTAAACAGGTATACATGGCTGATCATGAGGATACACCTCCTTCATGCAGCGGGTCAGAGACCCCGTCTACCGGTAGAAAGGGTAGACGTGCCACACGGATGAGGCATTTGACTGCCAACTGTGGGTCAAATCAGAGGATAAGAGTAGATTTTGATGATAACCTCAAACCTATTGGGCCAATGGAAGATCAGTTTACCAGTTTTGTGGCGACCCTTGCTAGGAACAGGCCTAGTATACTCATTGATAGGTGGAGAGATGTACCGGCGGACGTGAAGGAGCAGATATGGGAGAGTATTCTGGTATCTATACTTCTACGTCCTGTGTTTGTCTGTATCTACTTTATTTTTATCTTAATAATATCATACAATAATTCGTTGATTCTTTTGGTCTTAATGTAGTTGACATTTGACATACCGGATACATACGCTATGAAGAAGTGTTTGCTTTGAAGTATCTTTGGAGAGCATTGGAGGGGTTTTAAGGCCGACTCGGCGGATACTATATATTCGGTCCAAAAAGTAAAAAGAACCCACTTGAGGTGTATCCGTTTCTTGACAAGGCGACGTGGGATCGCTTTGTTCGAGCCGACGTGATCCCAGCTTTTCAGGTTAACTTATTTGATTTGTCTCTAAATTTATGTAATTGCATTAATTTCATTTACTTATGTAATTTAATTGTCTTTTATTTATAACGGGAGAAGAGGAAAAAGGGGCGGGAAAACCAAAGCAAGAATGTCTACCCCCATGTCATGTCTCGTGGGGGATATAAAAAGCTTGTTAAGAAAATGGTTGAAGAGGAAAAGAAAGCACGTCGGCAGGCGACATCTCGGGCGGATCCTAATGCTGAAAATCTTCCAGAGGTTGTTGATCCACCTCCACCCCCACGCCATCGTTCATGGAAGAGGGGCCGACAAAGAAAAACGGGACAATATACATCCGAGGAGGCCCGCCAAGTAGCTGAGAGGATTGTAAGTATAGTTTGTTGTAATTGTCATTTTAAGATTGTTACCGAATTGTAATGTGACCTGATATTTTTATGTGATAGGATGCCTTGGATGATCAGCTAACCCAAGGAACCTTTGTTCCTAGAGGACGCAATGATATCTTATCTACTGCCATCGGTAAACCAGACCACCCGGGTCGTGTCATTGGTGTTGGATGGGGAGTCGGCATTCGCCAATACCATGGTTCATCTTCACACCAATGCCACAGGGATTCGGTTGCAGATAGAGCACAACTAAAACAGGAGATTGCAGCTGAGCTTCGACAGGAGATGGCCGACCAGTTTGCCCAGCAGATGGCAATATTTACTTCTTTGTCCCAGCAGATGACACAAATGGTGTCCAACCCTCTCGTCCAACCCTCGTCTCCATGTGAGCACTAAGGGCTCATGTGATCCTCCTCATCATCCTGAAAATGATGATGATGCTGCTGCTGATGATGATGATGATGATGATGATGATGATGATGATGATGATGATGACGACCCTGATAGGTGTGAGCTGTATGTTGATGATCACCATCATCATCGCCGCTTAGTGGCATTGGGTAGGGCATATAATAAGTTAGGTAATACCATACACCATCGGTTATTACTGGATGATCATCTGAGGGTGTCTGTTGAGATTATTCGAGATGCTGATGCTCGAGTCCCCCGTGCTCCACCGAGGAGGTTCAAACAAGTGGGTCGGGCCCCTGCAACTTCATCCTCCGGCCAAGAAGACTGGTCGACTTTCTTGTTGCATCTGAGGTATTCGGTTAGTTGTGTTTTTCTATATTCATAGTTGAAATATATTTATTATTGTTTAAAGATAATGCTTTATTTGTATTTGTTATAGGATGTTGGAAATGATATTGTGCCTAAAAGGTCGGATCTAGGAAGACCAGAGATGTCTGCTCCTGGCAAGGTATTCATTTGACCATTTAGTTCATAACGAATTAAATAACTTAATTATCCGTGATTACTAATATATATCTATGTTGTTTAGGGGATCGACAAAGGGGCACCTGGCCATGGTGATGTTTTCAAAGATCTTGCTATACAGGTTGTCACCATGGAGGATGATGCAGCATTGGTAACGTTGGAACATGATGCCAGCCCTGGTGAACTGTATATACCAAAGAAAGAACTTATGGAGATGGCACTCAATAAAGAAATGGCCAGTTCTGCACACATATCGTTTTGGTGCACGTAAGTACATTTTATTTATAAGTTAAGTACGTAATTAATTTTTAAATACAATGATAATTAACATGTTTTTCCAATATATTAGGTATCTGCATCGTATGTTAGTCGATCAGGGTAACCTCGCCCTTTATGGGTTCATTGACCCCATGTTCATTCAGGGTGATGTTCTCGTAGCATCGGAAGACCCGGTCACTACCATACGTGATATACTTGCCCGAGACGATCATCAATTCTATCTTGCGCCTTATCTCAATAAGTAAGTACCTGTTATTAATTTAAGTATAACTATATATGACTTACAGTCACTAATTGTTCCGCAAATACAAGAAGCATTGGCAATCGTTGCTCTTGTACCCAAGAATGAACGCCGTGGTCTTCTTACGCTCATTGGGACATAAGCCGCGAATGAACTCGAAGACGATCATCGAAACGTAAGCGTTAAAATACTTTATAATCAGTAATGCAGTTGTTTTAATTATCTAAAATCTATTATATATACTTTAATTAATGTTTTTGTCATGATAGGTCTATTAATGCATCCCACATGCAGCGTGGTGAAAGGCGTACTCGGGCTATCAGATGGATTATTCCCAGCGTAAGATATTTATTAGTTCAAATGCATCAAATGCAGTGGGTACAATAATTGATTTCTATTTTATTTAATTCCTCATATTCTAATTGGGTTTAATTTGTACGTAGTCACGTATACAACGTGGGTCATGGGAATGTGGCTACTATGTGATGCAGTGGATGTTGGAAATTATCTCCTCCGGGATCACTGAAAGATGGAGTGAGGTAAATGTTAATTGACACAATTAGAAGTAATAGTATAGATTCGTTATATGTTTTATGTTAGTTTATTACTTAAAAGATATAATCTTTTGTCCAATTAAACTTGCAGATATTCAACAATCCATCTCCATTGTCCGGTTCGACATCAACATCATAAAGAGGCGTTGGGCAACTTTCTTTCTTGAAATGTACCACCCATAGTTTGTATATATGTAGTTAGTTTAAAAACTTATCATATACTAGCTATAGTGTACGTATACCTTTGACCGATGATATGTATTAGTGCTCGTGTCCGGTTCAATTCTTCTTCTCTCGTGTTTTGATGTAGCTTTGATAAAGTGTTGTTTTCATTCCTTCGAAATTAATTAGGCCTGATGCCCTCTGTTTTCAGATCTGTGCTAACTAGTCATTTGATGAAATGTCAATATTTTTAACCATATGTGTAAGAGCTAATTGGCTGTGCTAAGAAAATTGAATGAAGTATGTTTTGCTTTTGAATGATTGTGTCAAAACTGGTTTGGTGTTCTGTTGTTGTTTCTTGTTTGATCGAGTGCTTTGCTGGTTTGTTTATTGATCTGCATTAGTGAAAACAGGAATGATTGAAATGTAAATAATAGATTAAAAAAAATGAGATTTTACACATCGGTTCTAAATAACCGATGTGTAAACTTGACTTTCTACATCGGTTTTGCATAAAACCGATGTGTAAATTTAACTTTACACATCGGTTCTTTGGAAAACCGATGTAGAAAGTCAATTTTACACATCGGTTTTAACAAAAACCGATGTAGAAAGTTAAATTTCCAACTGCTTATCAATTGCTAAATTAATTTTACACATCGGTTAGAATAAAACCGATGTTTAAAATATACTTTACACATCGGTTTTAAAACCGATGTGTAAAGTGGCAATAAACCACATCGGTCGTTTCCACATCAGTTTCAAAACCGATGTAGAAAGCCAAAAATAACCGACGTAGAATCCCTTTTGTGCACTAGTGATTGATTAAAATTGTGTAGATTAATCATTATGCAAGTAAACTATTTATTTAAAAAAAAACCCTTAAACCAATGTTTTGTTTCATAATACAACAAAAGATAATGTTTTTGGTGAGTATAAATTAAGAATTGTTTACGAAGCAATTTAATATAGTTGGAGACTAAAGAAATCCCACATTGATTAGAAATGGACTAAATGAAGAGTACATAAGGGACAAGACTCGTATATTAAATATATTAAGGTTTTGGATCAAATGTGATGTCAAGTCTTAATTCTTATTATTATTATTATTTTTACTAGTAAATCTAAGTAAGGAATTTGGATGTCACGTGAAAAGATCACGGTAAGAAATAGAAAAAGGTAGTTTTTTTAAAACTAAATTGTATTATTATGGGATTCGAGGGATTCATTCACTTAAGAATCTTCTCCTTGGATCATTCCAAATAAACATTCTTATGTTGACGAATATATAAAATTTAACTTACCACAATATGAAAATTTAAGTCAATACATATTATTATTTTTAAGTTAACATCAACTAGTATTCAAATAGAGTTACATCATGCAATGTGATAAGACGATAACAAACATATTGAATATTGAATCTTTGAAAGTAATAAAATAGTAAATAAAATTGAATATCTTTCATAGAAATCGTATCCAAATATCAATTCTCAAATTAAACAATTATCTAAGCATAATTTTGAAAGAGGAAAGGAGATCAATATTCATCAAGCAAAGCAATAAACTACTAAAAAAAAAAGCAATTAGATGCTTTTGAAATTTTTTTATTAAGTAATTGGACAAACACTTGGTGGGTGAAAGCAATAATAAAAATAGGTAGAGATTTAATTTCATAAAATTATGAATCCATTTCTTCATCTAGAAAGAATCCTTTGAGTTATCAGAATCCTAATTATCCTAATCTCAATTATCTTGTGGAAGGTTAAATTTTCTTTACTAGTTGAAACTCAATCCCTTAGCAAGTCAACTCTGCCAAACGTTACCAACTACCCTAATTCCTTAGATCAAGTTGAAAATGCATGATGATTAAGTTCAATGGAATTTTATGACCAAATTAACTAACTTCTCTATTCCTATATTAACTCAATCGATGACAATTGATTATAAAAGACAAAGGTTCATAAATTATTATTTCTAGTATATAAATGAACCCTCAAAATACATGATTGAATATCAATTATCCAATAACATTAAACAAAGTAATCATTACATCATCGAAAGCAAAAGTTCAAAGAATGAGGTACCTAGGTTGAGAGAGCAACATTGTCCTCGTTCTTCCGTCTTCAAGCTCTAAGAATGCCAAATTAGGGTGTGAGAGGAGACTCTTTGAAATACGGTACCCGGGTTCTCCCCAAATTGAAAAAAAAAAGAGAGAGGATTTTATACCCATCATTAAAACATATCATTGCCAAGCACACACTTTCTAGTACTAGCTAGGCAAAGGCCATCACTAAAAGTTTGGCTTTCAAAGTTTATTTAAATGTCTACTTTGCAATAAGGCTTTTAAATAGACCGATAGACCTACATTTAAATAGGTCAATGATTTTATGAATAAAAATAATATAATTACACATAAAATATATAATAATTATAAATATATTTTACTATTATCTTTATATATATAAAAGTAAGGTAGTGTGGGTGTTGCCATAGGGGTATAAACACAAATTATATTATTATTCGATTTAATTACTTTGCATGTCCATAAACTTTTTGTGAATTTTTAAAACGGTCCCTATATTTTAATAATTTTTAATTGGATCCCTGAACTTGTAAATAATTAATAATTGGGTCTCATGTTTGTAACCGAGTCCCTGAACTTGTAAATAATTTATAATTTATAATTAGGCCCCTGGAGTAGAGTTCCTTCAACAAACTTCATGGTTCAAAAATCCTATTGCAGAGACCTAATTGAAATTTACATACAAGCTCAAGGACCCAATTATAAATGTGGGATCCAATAAAAAAATTTAAAAATATAGGGACCTATTTAGAAATTTCCAAATAGTTTAAGTGTCTGCAAAGTAATTAAACCTAATAATATTATAATTTGTGTTTTTTATCTTTAGGCAACACCCAACACCACCTTTCTTTTATACAAACTAGATGTTGTACCTTTGCGATGCACGAGCATATTATGTATCTTTGCACTATTCTGTTTGGAAAGTTATTTTAAAATGTTGAAAAAATTAAAACTTGTTCAAATTTTGATGTGAGAAATCATTAAATGAGTGTTTTGTGTTTCGTACTTCTAAATATTTTGAATTTGCTTATATTTTATGTTCTTAAATTCAATATATTTACATAATTAACTAAATAACAACTTTATGTATGAGTTATATTTGAAGTAGGAAATATTTAGATAAATTCAGTTACATGTATGAAATCAATTATTTTGGCTTAAAAATATTTGGAATATATATAAATTAAAATATAAAGTTGCTAGTTGGAATCCTTAAAAAGGAAAGAAGTGAGATATAAACCGAAACAACCATTAAATATAATAATTTAAGAATAATTTAAATTGTGAAAGAACCAAGTTCATGTTTGACATCAACTTCCAAATTAAGCTCGTTAAGTTTGGTGTGGTTTGTGACCATCTTCGACCTGTCAACACCAAATTTTTTAAATTAAAAAATCCCAAAAATATTACTTATAGGGTTTAATGTTGATATATATGAAATATTCTTGTATTCAAATGCATTTTTTCGTTAGAATATTTTTGTCAAAACTGTGCGTTATGTTTTTTAATTTATATTATTATTCAATCAATTTAAATTTTTTTAACATAATATTATACTCTTAAGTCATTAGTCCTACCTTTATTTTTGGTTCTATACTTAAGTTGTCAATCATATACAATTTTTTATATTATTTTTATATAATATTTTCTTTTTTATTATAAATTTTATATGAAAAAAAAAAACAAATTTAATGTGTCATCTGTTTCTAACTTTGCTCAATTATTTGCTAAGATTCATCAAAATTAACTATATTCCAAATTTTTAGGCATTAAGTCATGAAAACTTTGACGGTTTGCCCCTACCCCACTCCGGTTCCCCTAAAATTTGATTTAATTACCCCCTGAACCTTTTTTTAATTACGTCAATTTATTAAAATTTATGTAATTTCATCCATTTACACTTACTCATGAAAAATGAAATTAAAATCATCCAACATTAACTTTTAAAATAATAAAGTACCCAATATTTTTATTACCAAAAAAACACAATATTTTTTTAATAGTATGTTATTAAAAAAACAGTAAAATAGAATAAAAAATACAATTATAAATTAGTATATTATAAAAAAAACACAATATTTTAATAGTATATTATTATTGTCAGCTGTTATAACAGTAAAAAAAAAAATGACCATTGTATTCTAGACATTTCAATTATAAATTATTTCCATGAATCATTATAGCGTAAGAGTTATGCATCATATGTTGTATTAGTTTTTCATCATATGTACCACGGCATTTACCTATAATTAATTTAATTAAGAAGCCAAAAATCATACTTGTAGCATCATATACTTATATGCAAACTATAACCTAAGGGTGGCAAATGGATAGATCGGATAAATTTTTATTCGGATCTTAACGGATGGATTAAAAACAATCCATTAATCCATTATAATCCATTAAAAATTCATTTAAAAAAATCAAATCCATCCATGATCCATTAAATAAAATCCATCCGATCCATCAATTAACAACTTTTCATGGATGGATATCCAATCCAACAACTAAAATTTATTTTAAGAAATTAAATAATTTTATATCTGTTTTATCCATCTATAAAATATTTTTAAAAATAAAATAATTTGTAAAAAAAAATTAAAATATTATCTCTATCCCACCCTCGCTCTCATCTTTCTTCCTTTCTCTACCCTTTCTCTCTCTCCCTTTTTTCCTACTCTCTCTATCTTTACTCTGTCTCCACTCTATCCCACGACCCCATTTTTCTATTATTATATGAGAGTTATTAATTATGTGCATCGATAGAGGTTGTTTTGCCACAACGTTTCATGATATTGTTTTACGAAACTTGTTACGACTTTCTGTGATTTCAATTAGTTATTACTTTTTTTTTGAAGTTTCTCAGCAAAAAAAAAGGCAACGAAAAAAGAAAACGTACGTGATAAAGTGGACTACAAGTGGTGCTTGAGAATAATTAATTAGTTAATACTTAATGTAACAAAAAAAGAAAAAAAATAGATAAATAAAATAAAAAATAGTGAAGAAAAAATAATAGGGAACGGAAGAGAAATTTAGATGGAGTGTTTTTTTTTTGTTACAAATGGAGGTTTTTTTTTATTTGATGAAAAATAATATGAAAAAAATAAATTGGTTTTGGAATGGGTAAAAGTTGATCAATTATATTTTTTTATTGTTGGTTCAATGGATTTAAAAAAATATTGGATGGATCATAAACCATCCACTAAAAAAGAATCCAATCCATTTATATTATTTTTTTATATAAATGGATGGATTGGATGGATTTTCTCATGGATGGACTGGTTGGATGGTGGACAAATGGATTATTTTGCCACCCCTATTATAACCTATTCATGTTTGAAACGGAAGAAATGCCAATTGAGGCTATTTGTTTCGAACTAAATGTGAATTAATGCGATAAAGAAAGGCCAATTAAAATTAAAAATCAACTAACCTATTCATAGCATTTAATAAATGTCAATTAAGGTCGACCATTTGAAAGTAAATGCCAATTAAGTCAATGTTTAAAGGCAAATCAAAATGAAACCTATGGGTGCGTTTGATTGACTAATAACTAAGGGATTGGACAGCACAAGTGTACTTGTTCCACGTTTGATTCAAAAAATGATCTAGGGACATGACAAATAATGGAACAATGGACAACACAAAAACTCAAAATCTTATCCATCACAAAACCATGGGACAAAAAATTGTCCCATGACAACTATAAAAAAAGGCAAAAATACTCACATTTATTTCCCTCTAAAATACTCCCTCCCTCACTCCCTCACTCCCTCACTCTCTCATCCGTTACTCTTTCTCTACTTTTAGTTTACGTATTTTTTTACCGGATAGTTTATGTATTATATATATACTGCGTATGATATATCATATCATCATATAATATAAATATTGCAAATCACAAATAACATATATATATATATATATATATATATATATATATATATATATATAAAGATTATTTATGTAATGCTTATAAAAAGATTATGACTAGATAGTTTGTGTCTGTGTATAAAAAATATATAATGCTTATTTAATTTATATAATATTATATATAAATATATAATATTATTACATTATATTGAATAATATGTTATATAATATCATATAATATGTACATTATAAAGGATATTCGAGTAAATTTAATATTATTTTAGTTGCGTTGTTCATTGTCCATCAAACACTGTACAAAACAAAAAGTTGTGCTATGACCCAAGCAGTTGTCCTGTACTATCCTGTGTTGTCTTGATACTTTTTACAAATCAAACACACCCTAAACCAATTTCACGTATGCTACTATAAGGAAATACTTTTCCTGCTGTATTAGTTGCCATCATATATACCACAACATTTAATTAAAATTATAATTTAAATTAAATTAGGAAGGCAAAAATCGTACTCGTAGCACAATGTGGTTATATACAAATCATTACCGATTCATGTTTCACATACAAATGCCAATTAAAGGCTATACGTTTCGAACTAAATGCGAATCAATGTAATTAAAAAAGGCCAATTAAAATCAAACCTCTACTACATAGAATTTACCAAACGTCAATTAAGGTTGATTATTTCAAACTAAATACCAATTAAGTCAATCTTAAAAGCCAATCAAAATGAAACCTCAACCAAATTGATGGCGGATGTAAATGCCAACTTATACACATTTCAAATTTTAAATGTATAATAAACAACACCTAAATAATGGGAATGGGAAATAGAATAAAAAAACCAAGCTAGTGAGATTGTGGTCATTTTGCCTCGGAGTGGAAAACTTTAACCGTTAAGGAATTTTTTTTGACAACTTGGTAGTTAGAAATTTGGTCAGCTTATTACACAATTCTGAAAATTGTTAATAGCTACTCTTGTTACTGTTCAACTAAGTCCAAAGGGGATCACTCATTGCCACTTTGCAGAACTTAAACAGAAATTGATAAACTATTTGGAAAAGCAGAAAATCATTTGCAGACGAACCATAATACCTCTAAATATGTGAAACAAAACCGGAAAATTAGAGCAATTAACGTATTAAAAATTAAAAATTTCCTTGAATGACAATCATCGAATTATGGATTCGAATTCCCTGACGTTGTGGCGGGTAACGTCAGGTGCCTAGGGTTGCTTATGAGCCGTCGGATAGTGACACGTGGCTTCACTTTTTTTTTTTTTAAAAAAAAAGATAAAAAACTCAGAAAGAAGCTCATAATGTCGAACCCAAAAGGTGTTGTCTAAGTTACATCATTCATCAAAGTGGTGCAGTGGTGCACCACCCATATGCGCTCCTCCTCCTGCAGCCGCTGCACTGCCGTTGCACCGCCGCTGCAACCACCGTAAAGGTAACATATTTTGAGTTCAAAAAGGAGCTTTCTTTATGCTATTGCTGGAGTTCAGTTACATATATGATTGTGCAAATATAAATGAGATTATCATTATTGTTAGTATTATGGAAAGAGTAGTGAGTGGCCATCAGATCATGATTGTTGATTTTTTTTTCCGTATCCTTAGATTGAGACCTTATTTTTTTGGTATCCTTTTTCACTCAAATTGTACTTCTTCTATCTATTGGAAATTTTAACTTGTTTCCCTTTAGGATTAAAAAAAAATCGCTTTAACTAATCATTTTTTCACTTGTTAGGTTCTTTGATCAAATATGACATCTTCAAATGTTGATTGGAAGCCAAGGATTGGTATGGAATTTGATAATAGAGAGGCAGCTTTTGAATTTTGGCTCGCATATAGTGTACGTGTTGGCTTTGGAGTTAGAAAATGTTACTCGAACAAGAGAAAAAAAGGATTTTGTATTATATCATCATGTAGGTTTACTTGTTGCAAGGAAGGAGTATGAAAGAAAGACAAGAGAGATGCTTCTGTTAAAAAACACAGGCCCGAGACTAGAACTGATTGCAAAGCAAAGATTTCACTTGTATTAAGGAATATGAAGTTTGTCATCCATGAATTTATAGAGGACCTTAACCACCCTCTACAACCTCCAGAGACAACACACATGCTTGCATCCCACAGAAAGACAACTGAAGTCCAAGCATATGAGATTGATATGGCTGCAGACTCTGGGTTAAGGGATTAGTTAACATTTCAACTTATGAGCACGCATGCAGGACATAGAGCCAATCTTGGATATACACGGGTGGATGTAAGAAATTACCTCAAGGCAAGAAGACAAAGAAGTATGGTGTATGGCGAGGCTGGATGTCTTTCGCAATATTTTCAGCGGCAATTATTAGAGAATATGTCATTCTTTCATGCATACTAGATGGATATGGAAGAACAAATCACAAATGTATTTTGGTGTGATGCAAAAATGGTGTTGGATTATGAGTATTTTGGTGACGTTGTCTCATTGGATACTACTTATTGTACCAACTGTGCTAATAGACCACTTGCTATGTTTTCTGGTTTCAATCACTATAGGGGTTCAATTATTTTTGGTGCAGTGCTATTGTATGACGAAACAGTTGAATCATTTAAATGGTTGTTCCAGACATTCTTACAAGCACACAAGAACAAAAAACCTCATACTATCTTTACTGACCAAGATCGGGCAATGGCCAAGGCACTTGATGAAGTGATGCCTGAGACTCGCCATGGTTTATGCACCTGGCACTTGTTGCAGAATGGAATTAATTAAACATCTTGGAAACTTGATGAAGGGCGGAAGTTATTTTTTAAGAGATTTCAAGAAATGCATGTATGACTTTGACACCGTGACTGATTTTGAGACGGCTTGGACCAAGATGGTCAACGAGTATAATGTTCATGAAAATAATTGGATCAAATCAGTTTAGGCTATAAAAGAAAAATGGGCTTCGTGTTACATGAGGGAAGCATTCACACTTGGGATGCGAAGTACACAACTTAGTGAAAGCCTGAATTCTAACTTTAAGTCTTGAATGAGACCAAATGTGGATATTATCCAATTCTTCAAACACTTTGAAAGGGTTGTTGAGGAGAAAAGAGACAACGAGTTGACTTGTGAGTATGCATCCTTACATAAGCTTGCAATGTTAAGATATGAGTTGTCACCAAAACTAATACAAATGGGAAAAATGTACACACGCACTGTATTTGATTTGTTCCAGAATGAGTTTAAGTTGTTCTTAGCTTCATGCATATCAGAGAGAAATGAGTCTCACTCCTTCCAATATGTCATCACTAGGGTCAACCATGAAGGATCCTGGAGAGTATCATTTGATCGTGCTACAACCTCAATATCTTGTAGTTGTAGAAAGTTTAAGACATTTGGCATACTTTGTTCACATGCACTGAAAGTGTTTGAAGCACATGATGTTAAGGTCATTCTTGAGAAGTATATTTCAAGAAGGTGGACTAGAGAAGCACGTTGCGACGTTGTGCAAGATGTGAAGGGAAAGGAGGTTGAAGGAGATCCAAAATTAGCTATCACACGGAGATTTAGACAACTTGTCTCTAAGTTCATTAGACTGGCAGCCGAGGTGTCAACCTGTGAAGAATACCACAAGCATGTAGATAACAGTGTAGATGTCATGTGTAAGCAAATAATGGAACTTCGCTTACAAGCCGGAAACAATAATAGTCCTAACAATGGTAATCCCCCATTTGTGAGTAATGATGTTATGCAACCGAAGGGATTCAAGCATAGACCTGGCATACAGAGACATAAGTGACAGAAGGGTTGGGTTGAGTGTCAAAACAGTAGGAGAATAGGACCTCCACCAAGAGGACAACCAAATGGTCAACCATCTCAGGTATATTCCTCAATGAGTATCACTTGGACTAACTACTTGTACTATCATTTGTTTTAACTTTACATAATTATTTTAGGATAAAGAATTAAGAAATCATCAGCCTTGTGAAGTATCTTGTTCGCACCTCCAAGTTATGAGTCTACTTAAAGACAAGAGGATCAATTTAGTTTCATGGCATTTTTGATGGTAATGTCATCTATATTTTTGAAAAAAGTGTTATCCTTACTTTTTTGATAGAGATGTTGATTAGTTTATGTTTTTATGTGTAGGCACCTCTTGATGAAACGAACACCGCACCATTAGATATCATGTCTTCAATCCCTGATCTACATTGAAAGAATTGAAGCATTGATCACTTTAGATATCATTTTTTGGAACTTTATTTTTTGGTGTTGATATCTTTATGTATTTTTTTTATGGTGATATCTTGGTCCATTTTTTGATATTGAGATCATCACATATTGCAGCATTTTTTGGTGTATTTATACGATTGAAACTGTTACTCATTACTGATGTTAATTATTGAAGTTGTTACTTATTTGCTATTAAACATCTTTGATATAGTCAACATGGGCAGCTTGCAATAAGTAATATATAAGTCATAATGTACAATATGAATAAGTGGAATTTCATTAATAGGAATACATGATGCCAATACATTCCAATGGCTTCAAACTTTTATATCATAATAAAATACTGTACTTTTACATTAAATTCTGAACAAAATAAATTAAAGATATTATGTAATTTTAAAGTACAAGTTTGTATTTTTGGTACATATATTGCTTGGACTAATCCGCTGCACCAATAAGCTCAACTTCATAAACAAAATCTTCTGATCTCAAGAACGTGCACAGATTTAGACAAACCAAATCCCTGTATAAGCTTGCAACCAAACCCCTATCTATGTTGATCTGGTTTTGAGCAGAAACCAAAGTTCAAACCAGAAGTGAGTGCAGTGTAAATGATCAGAAAAATGAACCACGGAGCAGCCACAACAATTATGAACCGGATGTTCAAACCAGAAGTCAGTGCAGGGTAAATGAGTATAAACCAATCTTTTACAGAACATTTCAATTATGAACCATGGAGCAGCCACAACAATTGGTTCAGCCACAACAAGATGTTCACTGAATGAATCATGAAAAATCAAGCAAATTGAAACACATAACCAATGTTTACAGAATGAAGCAAATTGAAAAATGAACCATGGAGCAAATTGAAACATTTGTTTCATTCACTGTCTTGGGTTCAAATCGAATCACAGAGAGGAAGGGAGGGAGGCGTTCGACTGTGCGGATCTGGCGGAGGGCATGGCTGCTGCTGCGGATGGCGGATCCACAGATCCGTTTGCCCTTTTCTAGGTTAGGGTCAGTGGAGATAAATGGAGCGGCACTGCGGTGGAGTGGCGCCGGTGGTGGAGCGGAGTGGGTCGTGGACAAAACATGGAAAAGTTCGAAAATTGGGAAGTAGGGGTAAAGGCTTTGAGTTTTTCATCTTTTTTTTTAAAAAAAAAATAATAAGTGAAGTCACGTGTCACTTTCTAGGCAGTCGGATGCCACATGTCACTTTCTGGACCGTTGGATTGATCCGACGGCTCATAAGCAACCAAAGGTACCTGACGTTATGCGCCACAACGTCAGGGAATTCGAATCCTCGAGTTATCACACAGCTAAGCTACCCTACAATTCTGCAGACAAAGGTAAGAGATTTTTTATTTAGCAAATCATAGAATGTCTGATTGGGATTAAAAAATGAAAAAGAAAAAAAAGAAAAAGAAATAACTTCATGTAATGCCTATCTAGACATAATAACACTCTGCTACCAAAGAAACAAATAACACATGAACAAAGGCATCTGGATCTATCATATATCAACAATTAGGAGAATGTATACAAAGAAGAAAAACCAAAATTTATATAGATTATTATTATTATGTATCTTACCAAATACCAATCATCTGAGGCACCTTTTACAGGTTGATCAAAATAGCCTTCAGATATGAGAAACGCATACTTCCAACAAAAGAATGAACTCCAATAACCTTCATGATATTAACCTTATCACGAATGAAAGAAAACCCAAAACAGATCCCATTGTATAAAATAGCCTCAATGAAACTATAGGGAATGAGAGATGAAGTAGAGTACCAACAGGGGTGGCCACTTGAGAGTGCCAAAGATGCTAAAAGATTTAGGGGACATCATGTGAGTAAGAAGCAGAGTCTCATTAAAATAATTGGAAAAACGCATATAAATTAAATTTATCAAGCAGAGAACTCACATAATGATTGAGGGAAAACGCTTTGAATAGCGGATTTGGATATGAAGAGCAGCTGCTGCATTTGGAAAAAGGAAGAAGTTGAAAACTTACTCGGATAAAAGAAAAGATGAAGATAAATAAATACAGCTAAAACGAAGGGAAAAAAAAAGTGAATTGATAATATTATCTTATACTACCTTATTTTTACAAACTCCAAGTGAGTTTATAAAATTACCCCAACTACTACCTTCCTTTTAATAATAAAGATTATTATTTTCAAATTTAGGAATCCATTTATCAATTTTAAAGGATTAATTACCGTTTTGATCTCTGTGATTATACAAACGAGTGAACTTGATCCATATAATTTCAATTGCTCAAATTAAGCCTCTCTAATCTTAAAATCGAACAAATATGGTCGTGTCATCAACCTATCACCTAATATTTAATGGGGATTGTTGAGTCGACTAATCCTTTATGACATGACATTAGTGTATGGTTAGTTTTATTTAGTTAGTTAAAAAATGTTAAAAACTAAAATTAAAAAGCTAAAAAACAGTAAAAGGGAACCCACACGTAGACCACGTTCGATAAACTATCATGAATCAAATCCACCCGTTCGAGAAACTGCAAAAAATTGATTGGAGCAATTGAAACTACAGGAATTTGATTTATTCGATTTTAAAATTAGAGAAACTTGATTTGAGTAATTAAAACTATAAAGACCAAAATCATCTATTTATTAAACTACAGAAATTAAAACTACAATTAAACCAATTTTTAAATATAATGCCATATTTAAAAATTTCTAAATAGCTCAGTAACCTCCAGCGTAATTGAGCCTGTATTATCATTATTATTTTTTACAGTAATTGAGCCTTTATTATTGTTATTACTTATTGTTGAGAAATAGACCGAAGTGGACAAAAGAGCTGAAGCCTTGAGCTTAATTAGCCGCTGGTTGAAGCCTCTTCCGTTCGGCTATGACTAAAACTATGATTCCGTGGGGGTTAGTTTGAGTCACTGTCACATACAGTCTCAACACAACGTGTCTATCTTTCATTCTTCACTTGGAATATTTTTTTTCCATAAAAAATAAAATTCCCATTCATTATCATCATTCAAAGTTCCTATATTTTTTCTAATAAAATACATTTCTTGTCCAATCAAAATGGTTCCCAAGAGACACGAATCTGTCACTCTGTCACGCATCAACCAATGGTATAGTGCCACATGCAACGAGGTCAAGACATGGTATCCCATTACGTCGTCTTTTCCTTTGGAATTTTGAGTTTTTCTCTCGTTACGTGGCACAAGCACCATGGGAGTACGCTGAAATCAAGATCGAAAATTTCTCGACACGTGGCATATCTAATCCAATATCGTAGTTAATTGAGACTCTGATTCGTGGGGACAATGTTTTTTGCGGTACACACGTGTCGTGATATCTTTTGGGTTCTCTCTGCTTTGTCGACACGTAATTTGTTGCATTCAGTATAATGGATAACAATTAATTAATTAATATTGGTTAAACCAACTTACCAAAGTAGTAAAAATGAAGAAAAATATATTTTTTCTCTTTAATTATTAAATTACATGTAAATTAATACTAAAAAAACTTATTAACGTGACTGTATAAATTTAATTTTGATTGAGTAAATATATCCAATTATTTTTGTTGTTTAGTATAATGATGATAATGACAAGTGATGACATGCATGCTTTTAGAAATTCTAGGAATCTAGTTTTGGGGTGATCTGGCTCCATAAAATTAACATGTTAACTAATAATTAACACTTTACCTAATGTATTATGAAATAAACATATTACTATTTGAATCTTTGATGGATTATGTTGCTTAAACATTGATATTAAGTGTCTAAGTTCCGCATTGGTTGAGTATATGAGTCTAAAACCATTTATAATAACTTGGACATTCCTCCTTCTATGAGCTAGTTTTTAGAGTGGAGTTAGGCCCAATTATTCTAACAATTGTATTAGGTTCTTCTAGAACCCTGATTCCCTTGTTTCTTTTCCTTTCTTTCAGCTAAAATTTAAGCTTTTTAATCTCTCCATCTTATGTATTATGCAAAAATACTTAAAATATTTGATCTAGCTAACTTTTAGAGTGGAATTAAGCCCAATTATTCTAACAATTGAATTAGGAGCTTCTAGAACCCTGATTCTCTTGTTTCTTTTCCTTTCTTTCAGCTAAAATTTATGCCTTTTAATCTCTCCATCTTATGTATTATACAAAAATACCTAAAACACTTGGTCTAGCTAGCTAGACATGTTGATTACTTTGGATGGATGATCATCTTGTGGTGCTTCCAATGAGGTAAGGACGTTTATATCATTGAAAACGAACATGTCTGATACTATTAACAAAAATTGTTCAATAAGAAGAATGTCTTATTGTCGTTTTATTATTTTCCTATTGCTTTCACATTTTCCTCTGGACAAGCTAAATCATTAGTCACATGAACATAGTATATGGACAAAATTTTGTAAGAACCGGAGGTACGGGATCAAATTTATCATCGTAAGGAGGAGGGATCAGCTTCCAAATTAAAGAAAGGGAAATTGTGATTAAGATAGTTACAGAAAAAGACTTGACGAGGTTGATATCATTACTATTTTGTTGCTTTTAACATTTGGCTAACAATAATGATATTTTCATATCAACTTTTTTTACACATATTTTATGACAGTTGACCAATTCATTTTTATCTTTGTAAATAATAAAGGGTAAGTTATAGATAATTAGGATTTAAGTATCTAAAAAAAAAAACGGTAAGGTGATCATCTTTTCTTTGGCTAAGCATGGAGAAAAAAGGGCCAATCTTTTCATAAAAAAAAAGGCCTATTTGTTGCGTGAGAGTGTCGACTAAGGATTACAAGCACACATCAAAATGAATGAATCTACTGTTTAATGAAATTCAAAACAAGTTGAGATATTGAACTGTTTACATTTGCTTTGAAAAGCTTTTGCAGAGTCTTAGAATGATAAGATGGCAAGAAATGGATACTGATCGAGGGGTGTTGTGCGATAGCAAGCTCGAAATAGAGTTATCTCCATTTTTTTTTTTTTTACAATCATGTCACAGGAATGTACTAATTTCCGTCGGGTAATCTATTAAGCATACAAGGAAATATAGTATTATAGTTATCTCCATTAAAATCATTTAGATTTCTTGATAAAAAAAAAATTTATATTCACTTCTTTACTTTGGCTGTGAAAAAGAAAATAGGGAAAAAAGACTGAACCAGCATCATATACAGAGAGAAAATTCTAAATCAGGCATCCAGGATGTCAGAATATGTTGGGAACTGTTATAAGTCCCACATAGAGTAGATAATAATATTCAATGGGGTACTTTAGTCATGAGACTCTCCTATCTAATAAACTAGTCTTTTGGGTTGGGCTATCCTCATGGGCTTAACTCCTAACATTCACTACTACAGAAAAAGGTTTTAAAAGCGTTTTTTTTTGCTTTTAGTAGCGCTTACAAGCGCTATCTATTCACCCGCTACTGAAGATGAAAACAATAGGCAGCGCTTAAAAAAGCGCTATTGAAAGTGGGAATAGGTAGCGTTTTCTTGAGAAAGCGCTGTCTAAAGTTAAAAATAGACGGCGCTTCCTAAAGAAAGCGCTATCTATTGCATATACTTTAGACAGCGTTTCCTTGAGAAAGCACTGTCTAAAGTATGCAATAGATAGCGCTTTCTCAAGGAAGCGCTACCTATTCCCCTTTTTTTTTCTATTATTATTATTCACCTTGTTTTCCTTAATTTCCCGCTCGCACTTAGCACTTAGCAATTCATAGTTTTTCTTGTTGTTGATAAATCAAATTTATATTGAAAGAGTACTAGAAGTACTCAAAAACAGTCACACATATATAATGTACAAAGCTTACATACGATATTGGTAAGTATATATAAACTAAACCAAATATCAAAATAATGCATATAAC
Source organism: Sophora flavescens (assembly GCA_030762895.1). Lineage (NCBI taxonomy): Eukaryota > Viridiplantae > Streptophyta > Magnoliopsida > Fabales > Fabaceae > Sophora > Sophora flavescens. The sequence goes on from CM061065.1 coordinate 164,421,302, forward strand.
CAATTAACTAATATACTTTAACACAATTCACAGTAAGGCTTACACATAATCAATTCTAATATTTAAGTCCATAAACCAAAAGGTCGCTAACCTACACTAGACAATAACCATGCACTACTAACAATGTATACAAGCTAATCAACACACTAGTAATTCTAAACAATTTGTGCATGCGGCTTCCATTTTCTACTTGATCGCACAAAATCCTTATTAAGAATTGCATAAGAATTTTCATAAATACCACAACAATGCACCCAGCTCTAGCAAATATCACAAAACCATTGGGGTTGATTTTGAATCTCTGTAAACCTACAAATAAGCCAAAAACAAATAGTCAACTTTCACATTTCTTTCTTTGCCCCACATTGTTTATCAGTAAATATGTGCATATAACCCCAACATTCAGGGGATGCAGACAAAGACAGAGTTTAAGGCAAAATGACATTATTGGAGATATTATGCATGAAAGTACAGCGTCATATTTTAAAAACTGGGTGAGTGGATACGAAACCTTATACAAACTTGTGGCACACTTCTAGACATTCAATTGATCATACAAAAATGTACATACAAACAAATCCATGTTGCTGGCCTGCATAAGATGCACACAAATCACTTGCACATGCAAACAAGTCTAATATACAGGAGACAATGTTATAAGATAGACATCCTTCTAAAGAGAAATGACAATGTTGCGAGAGAATACAAACCACACGAACTCACGAGCATCCTCTTGTCTTCCATAGCCAAGAGTACGACCAATATTAGGCAACAAGTGGCCTTGTGAACCTACAATGATTTGCAACGAATGTAAATTTCTCCCTGAATCCTTAATCGCTAATTAGAACCACCTCAGTTAGAACGATAATAAAAAAATAACAAAAGAAAATCACCTTGGAACCACCTCAATTAGAACGATAATAGAAAAAATAACAAAAGAAAATCACTTGAAAGCAACAAGGGAACTTGAAAAGAGATTAAATGGATCTCTTCCATAATGGAAGGATATGCATATATTTAGCTAAATATAAGCACATAATTCAGATGTACTTCACCTGATGACCTGCTAGATATAAAGAGATTAAATGGATGTATCTTTTAAAATACAAAGGTTTAAATCTTTAACATGATGAGAAATTTTGATTCATAACATGGATATGTGTCTAATGTCATGTATATTGGAATGCTGTACCAAACTTCATAATAAATATCAAATCCAAATTTCTATCTCAATGTTGCACATGGGCTCAGCATATTTTTTTATTCTTCCTATTCATCTTTAGTAACAAAAGAAAGTATTTTCAGTGAATGGATATTTAGATCTTTTCCTTGAATTACCTCATTTGACTATAACATTCAAGGTCGTGAGTCATGACCCAGGTGACCAATAGGAATAGCTCTAAGAAGTTTCACAGCTTTGATTTTTGTGAGCTTTCAAGGGTAAAGGAGCCAGATCTTCTTGAAAATTAACAACACAAAAACTTCATTTAGAAGAGTAGAGTCAACACTAAATTTTCATGCTATAATTGTAATTTTTCAGTTTTTAACTTCACTTTGGTCTTTTTCTTTTAGAACAAACAATAAGCACCATATAGCAGAAATAATAATCTAGTTGAATAAGCTTTCTTTTGTCCTAATAACTTCATTAAGCATCAAATTCTTTTGCTTTTTGCTTATTCCTTTCTTGACTTGACAGTATGGTTTCATCAAATGAAACCAAGTGTTCAAGAACCAAAACCATTCTAAGATCTGGTTCTGGTGTATGACTACATGCTTAAACTTATGCCAACTCAGAGGAAAAGTTAGATCTGAAATAAATCATTTCAATATATCAGACAGAATACCCTGCAACAAACCATTTCAAGAAAGTCTGACCTTAAAAAGACAAAGGAGCATTACAAACTAGAAAGAAAATACAAAAGAAAAATAGAATCCACTCACCTTGCTTGACTTCTCTACAGCTTGTCCCATATGTTAAGAATGTTTGAAGGATAAAATTGGACCAAATGAAACTCTCTTGTCAAATACACCATAAAGTTAGCAAACAACCCAAATTCTGCCAACCTCTCAAACGTTTCGTTCCCTGTAACATTAACACAAAATAACTTAATTAAGAAAGTTAAGTTATTTGTATTTGAGCTTTGTTGGTGAAAGAATGAATTGATTATGCAATTGAATAAAAGTAGGCTTAAAATTTTGAAAGAAAAGTTGAGACCTAAAATAAAAAGGATGGCCTTAATTAATTTTGAACTTGAAGAATTAATGCCACTTCTGCAGCATAGAACCAACCAACAAGAAGGAGTGGTAGAGAGCTTAGACCCCTTATCATTTGCAACCAACATTTTCTCACAAATTATATCTATTGTCTGTCTCCCTAGGTAGCTAAAACTAAATTGCTCTCTCCTCCATATGCCTCTATGTTAAAAAATTTTGCAATACTTAGCATCAATATCTCTATGCACTCCTCTCAAGGCATAAGGCACATGTGTTAGGCTTTGGTGGGTTAGAGCTATAAAGGACCCAAGACACTGATTTATTTATATACACACTGAATGATTGAATGGTGGAGGATAGAACTTAACTGTGTATTTGAATTGAATTTAGAATGCATCCAAACAAAGATAGGCTTTAGACGTATGCTCACCAACTGCAACAATTCAAATTAAAAAAAAAACATAGTTTTGCTTGAATAAATCAGTTTCATTAGAAAAATTAATAAAAATAGAAAAAATTCCTCAATGAAACAGAAAGAGAAAGGGATAGAAAACAGAGGAAGCAAAGACTCACAAAGTGGAAGTTGTTGTGTTGGGAAACAGAGAGTGGCTATGAAAACCTGCAATGGAAGACATTAACAGAGAACCCATTAGTCACAGTTCAAAGAACAAATAAATGTAAAAAGAAAAATAAAGAAGAAAATTTTGAAGTGTATGGGTTTGGCGGGGAGAGGCAAAACCTGAAATCAGGAGTGGGCAATGGAAGGGAAGAATGATGGGGCAAAAGGGTCGCATCACTATAAATCACCTCAGCGACCACATCGATGGTGTTCATGCGCACCTTCACCATCGTGCTATCTCTCTATGACTCTGAGTTCCCAGGGTTTGATGGCGTGACAGTACGTAGTAGCTTCGACGCAGGCAGCGGACATCAGTGACAACAAAAAACGAACAGTGGTAGATAGCGAATGTTTCGAGTGGTAGACGAATGGGCTCGACTGGGTTACGACACGAGGGAGACGAGAGTGGTGGTGGTAGACGAACGGCGGCAGTGGTAGCTTAGGCGGTGGTGGTAGACGAGAGTGGTGAGGGTTTCGAGAAATAGGGTGAGAGGGAAACTTGGCCGCTTAAGGAAATTGTTTTATGATAGGTTGTTTTGAGAGTGAGAGGGAACAGTGTGGGAGGGAAACATTTATTTTTAGGGTAAGGAATAGACAGTGCTCCCTTAAACAAACGCTATCTTAGGTAATGAATAGATAACGCTTTCTCAAACAAGCGCTATCTATTCATCACAAATAGATAGCGCTTCCTCAAATAAGCGTTATCTATTCTTACCTATCAACTTTTAATAGCGGTTCCTTGGAGAAGCGTTGTCTTAGGTTATATCTAAAATAGCACTTCTTTAAGGAAGCGCTACTAAATGTCTTCCGCCTCTCTTTTAATAGCGTTTCGGTTAGAAACGCTATTAAAGGTGCGCTACTAAAACTCTTTCCTGTAGTAGTGATTGGTGCTTTCGTTGAGAGCTGGGCCACGGAAAGGGCTACCTATAGGCTAGAATAAGGTGCAACCGAATATTGATTTATGAGTGCCACATTGAGTAGACAAGGATGATCAATGTGGTACTTAAGCCATGAGTCTCTCCCACCTTTTTTTTATAAGCAAAGAATCGTATGCAAAAGCGTCACTATAGAGCAAGACATCCCAACTAGGTTGGCACCCCAAGCTCAATCTATCATTTGCAGCTTACCACAATTTATTCAAATCAAATAAAAGAAAAACAAAAAGCATGGGGGGCATGAACTTAATCCATGAAGAAAAAGAAACAACATCAACTAAATCGATACATTGGAAGACCCCATCTATTACAGAAAAAATCTTGCCTAATAAAACTAGGGATGAGGTTCCAAAAAGAGAAACATTTTGAGGCAACTCCACAAGTAGCCAGCTTGTCTGCACAGTGATTCCCTTCTCTGAAGATGTAAGAAACTTTGAAATTCATGTTTTTTTACAGAGATAAGGCAATTTTTCCATTTGGTCCTAACATTCCAAGGAACAATATCCGGGTAGGGAAAAGCTTGCACTACATGGGCTTAATAGACTAGTCTCTCCCACCTAATAAACTAGTTTTTTTGGGTTGGGCTCTCCTCATGGGCTTATCAAATGCGGTTTGGATTGGATTGAATAATTCGGTTTTTGACATTTTGTTTCCTTATGACAAGTGTCATTTCTACTTATTTAATAATGGACAAAATATAATCTTCATTTTAATTTAGGAGTTTAAGAAAAAATAATTATTGATATTTTTAACACATTCTTTTATGTTAATTTTCTATATCTAATATTACTTATCCTATTTTTTTTTCCTTGAATTGGCTACAAATAAATTGTAGCGAATTATTTTTCAAATTTACTTAATTAATTTCCTATTTTTCATGTTTACTCAATCAAGTATATATATGTTATGCATCAAAACTTTTAGCAAAATATAAATTCAAGACATTAATATTTATTATAAATAGTCTCATATATATCATTCCAAAAAAAAATATTAAAGACAATGAGGGACATACAAGTATGAAAAACAATGTTTAAGTATAAATAATACTATAATTTCAAAAATAATAGTATATGTATATAATATATCAGTTTGGATTGGATTTCACTAAAGGATCCAAAATCCAATCCAATCCAATTAAAAAAAGCGGTTTTTTCGATTATTTTGGTTTTCGGTTTATTGGGTTTGATTTTTTTTTTTTGAATCGGTTTGAATCGGTTGATGAACACCCCTAATAGGAGGGTTATTTCTAACTTCTATTACATTAGAACATTTTAGCTGAAGAGATATCAGTTTCTCATCTTCCTATAGTTTGAAATGACAAAAGTTCAAAGGATCATAACATAGTGTACATTAAAATCAGGAACAATATCAGGTTTTAATCATGTGAATCATAGTGCCAGAATCCCACTATTTAAGGCAATAGTCATGAGCCATAAACTGAGAGGCGTTAAGAAGTTTACCTCTAGCCAAAAGCCAATAAACAGTATTAAGGGAATTAATTCTGTCAAGTTGAAAAAGATTACCAAGGTGAAACTACGTATTACACATAGTTAGAACTTGTTAGAGTTAAGCAATTAGTTACTAGTCTTATTAGCTATTACACATTAGTTAGCGAGTTAGTTACTACTCTTATTAACTAGCTATATAAACACCTATTGTACTCTTGTAAAATCACTTCACTCATTTGTATCAAATGCTTTGGCTCTCATAAATCAAGAAATGGTATATCTTAGGTAGATTACTAAAGATATCTGCTCCTGGAATCTCCAGAGTGGGTCTCTTTCACAAATTGGTTGGGAGTAGGGTTGTCAATGGGATGGGGCGGGGCGGGGCGGGGCGGTCACGGATACTGGTTATCCGCTACTCGTTCCGTTGGATAAAAAATCTACCCGTATCCATCCCGTACCCGCACGGATATCCGCTTAACGGGTTTTTAACGGATTCGCGGGTTTTCACGGGTATCCGCGGATATCCATGGATAGTTATGAAAAACAAACAAATCTTTTTTTTAATTAAAAAAATACACACAAAACTTAAACAAACCACCATATTAATATCTTACGATATTCGAACAAAATAGCACCTACAAATTAATACATAATACTTAAAATATCCATGAAACAACACAATAGATGAAAATTATATATGAAATGATATAAGGACTTTGAGAGTAGATATATATAATAAAGGGTATTATAGTAATTAAGTAACAGGTGCGAGTATCGGCGGGCACGGATAGTGTGATACTCGTCCTCGCCCCGTTTATAGACGGATATTGGAATTACCCGTTTATTTTACCCGCGGGTACCCGTTTAACTACCCGCCCCGTGCCCGTTGTGGATTTTATCTGCGGGTATCTGCAGATACAGATAAAATTGCCATCCCTGGTTGGGAGGAATGTTCTTGAGCTTGTTGATGCCACGGGGATACTATTATTCTTAGGTGGTGTTGGGTCAAGATAGAATTTCAACCATGATGTTTTGTTAATTACTAATGGTAAACTTTTATCTTGTTGTCTCACTTGTATCTTTTCTTTTCCCATTCCCTGTATATGGGTTTAAGTATTATAAGAATTTTTAAATTTTGCTACTAATAAAATTAGTAGTCAATCCCAAGCTAATTGATTATATATTAGCTACTAACATATCTCACTAATTACTCGTGCTTCTATTAAGCATTACAGATAACATTTTTCAAAATAAACTTCTCTCATAAAAAAAAAAAAACTACATTCATTTTTCATTATTTACCATTCCAAAATCAATCAAATTCTATCAGGCTTCTTTTCTTTTGATTTCTCCCTGATTTCTCTCTCATTTCCTCTCTACCTTTCCCCATAACAGAGATCCAATTCCAGATTTGAAGATGAAGGTTTTGCTTTAAATCCCTAAATTTGTGCAATATTTTGATTTCTTGCTTTTGTAACTCGATCTTTCAACACCACCATGTCCTTGGTGCCGGCGCTGCGCATGGCCAGGTGGACGGCCGATCTGCATTGGTGGCAGAGGCCGCGTATGGCGGTGGCGGCAGATCTGCGAATTCCCTCACGACGGAGGGAAGAGATGAGCCGCGCACGGCGGCGGCGGGAGGAACGCACGTCACGCGACAGTGGGAAGAGACGAGCCGCGTCTCTAGGCTGACAACGACAGAGAGGGCAGTGGCGGGGAGGAAAACGGTCGTATTTCGAGGTTGTCGACGGCGAAGGGTGAGCACGACAGATCTTCTCTTCCTTTTTCTTTCTTCTTCTAATTATTTTCAAAATGAGATTGGTTTTGATTTTGTGTTCTTTGTATGTGCAAGAGAGGTTAGAGATCCATAAAGATGTAGAGAGCTTGAAGACAAAGGAAAGGCAGAGGCTGTTTTCTAACTTCTCCCCTCTTTTCTTCCTTTTTTTTCCCATTATTTATGTATTTGTGGACTGATTATGATCGTGTTTATATTGTATCTATAATGGACATTGATGAATATTTGGACATTGTGTTAATTTAGGGCTTCAACTCCAAGTTGTCCTTCATGTCTTATTTTGTTTTGCTTGTAAGTTGTAACTTACTGATTCATAATAGCTAAATATTTTATTTCTTTCATGTTTAAGATTTCATGCAATTGGTTGAGTACTTGGTTGATTCTCTTTAAAGTGTAACTGACAACAATGTGGCTTCACCTTATTTATGTGAAGCACTTAATAACCACCATAAGTAGTAATATATATCAGCTTTACTGCACTGAAGAAATGACAATGCCTTTTTGTCTCTTACTAAAGTGGAAGCGGTAAACCAAACTGTTTCCTGTTACTGATAGTGGCAATTCCTGTTGTTGAAGATAAATTGTGGAACGTCACATGTTTTTGTTGGAAACTATTTTCCTTTTACCCATGTGTAGGATTATGACGATGGTTCATGGTTCATTCCAAGGAAGCTATTCAGGTACTTTTTCCACCATATGTTTCTCTTGCTTCTATATGTAGACTTCTTGGAGTCTAAAGTATTTGATTTATCAGTTATGTTATTAATTTCATGCTAATTGATATCATTTCTTTAGAAAACTTCTCTTTTGCATTGCTTTGATGTCTTAATAGATTTCTTTGATGTTGTCTCTTTGAAGTTGAACTTCTTTGTTTAATGTTGATTAGTATTGTCCAGTACCATCTAAATTGAGTGGGCATTTAGATTAACCAGATTGCACCACTTGTGGACTTTTGAATATAATTCATTTTTTATTGTTGGTTTTGAAATTGACTAGTTCTTTTAATTAATGAAATGGAATAGTATAGGTGAAGATATCACAATGACAAGGAGATGGAAACCAAAATACTATTTACCAGCTCCAAAGTTTCACATTTCTGAAATGATACTTGTTTTTTTGCCTTAGCCATTAGTCTTAGTATGACATTGGTCATGCATCTCTTCACTTATAACTTTCTTTGTTATAGAGGATATATGTTTCTTGCTACGCATCATATGCTTGTCTTCTTGATGTCAAGATCATGTTGTACATCACTAATGATTTAAGTGAATCTGCAGATTATAACTAAAATGTCAACAACAAATGGACTAAGGCATATTTGGATTGGTCAAAATGGATTGCTCTCAACTCTTGCTGTATCTGCTGCTATATGTGTATTTTTGCAATTTGCATCTTTGAATCCTTGATCTCTTTGCCTAGAAAGTATTTTGTTTCTACAAGATTTGTGAGGAACTGCATTTTTCAGATTTTAGCCAAGTTATAAGTAATTTTATTTTTCATATTTTTTAGATTTGAATGTGTTTTGTCTATGTCATGTTTATATTTCATTGACATTTTAATTAAGTAGTTGGTGTAATTTGGGGTGCATTTATTTTTTATGAAAGTGGTGAAGCTGATTTACTACCTACTCACTCCTCAAATGCTAATCTCTTTTGCTTCATAATCTGGTCCTCTCTCTCTCTCTTTCTCTCAATTCTTAATTTTAGCTTATTTGTTTAATTGGGTGCATAGATGATCTTTGTGTGATTATTATGAATATATTAGCTTAAATTGGCATGCTCCACTCTGAATTCTTAAACATATATAAGTGTTTCTGGGTAGTTCTTATTTTTTCACTTACGGGTGATGGTTGGCATGTTTTGGATTGTTCATCTGGATGTTGATTGTTCTGATTTTTTGGTTTTAGGTGCTGTTTGCTGCTGGCATTTACTAATTTTTATGAAACTTTACTAATTTTCACCTTTAAACATGACCAGAGAAATGCTTTCATATTTTAGAATATTTGAAAAAATGAAGATACATGTGCTACCACCAAAGGCAAGAGTCCTGCCACTATAAGAGTTTTTTTATTATCCCTGTCATAATCGATGTTGCTTATTCTGTAATCTTATATTCTTTTTATCAAGCATGACTAATGTATATTTTGATTGTTTTCCTGAGGCTTCAATGATATTAAAATCGGAGAGATTTAGTTTGCAATATCCTTTTATTCTTACCTACATTCTGGAAGGTTGACAAGTCAAAACTTGTGGCATCACCTCTGTCTCTTAATTTATATACATACATGACCTTAAAGTTAGAATAGTTGGTGTTGTTTTATTTCCATTTTACAGATTTAATTTAATCAAGAAACTCAAGCTTGCTGTTTATTTGCTTAAATATGAAAGTAAGCTGTTTTTCCAAAGAAATTAAGGGTGCGTTTGGATAAACAACTTAATTAAGAGCTTATTATATAAGACCTTATCGTACGAGAGCTTATGTCATAAGTGCTTAAAGAAAGAAAAAGAAAGAAAGGGGCATGAGAGGATTCGAATAGTGAAAAACACGGAGATGATGTTTAGTGCATAAGCTCCTATGATAATTTCATAAGCTTTTCCCAGTGACTTATGAAAATAAGTCAAAAACTCCTTATGGGATGACATAAGTTATTTTTATAAGCTCTGTCAAACACACTGCATAAGAGCTTATGTCATCAGATAAGTCAAAAGGAGCTTAAATAAGCTATTCCAAACGCCACCTAAGTGTATCTTCCTTTGACTTGTGGTGATCTTTTACTTTTTTTTACGGTAAAATGGAAAAAAAATGTGAAAAGCATTTTGTGGTGATCTTTTACTGAAGTTTCACATTTATTTTTGCCAATGATAATTTACAGGTTTCGCAACCGTCCCGTCCGGGAGCCGCGAAAAGAAGGTAAAAATAGGGGAGTCGCCACCAATATTTATTTAGGAAAAACATTGGAAAAACCATTTATTTAAGGTAAACCGGTCTTTTAAAAAACATAGATTTTGAGTTCGGGAGTCGGTTACGAGTAGGGGAGGTGTTAGCACTGTACATCACCCGTTTTAAAAACGGTACCTCAAGTTAATTGTACAAAACATTTTAATAATCTTTTAAATAACAAAAAGAACCAAACCAGAGGGGCCCAATATCAAAATTTATTTTTTCTGAAACATTCCTAAAACCTTTATTGGGAGGCCCATCTGAAACCAAAGACCAAGTCAGAAACCTAAAACAAACAATATTAACCAGTTAAAACATGAGAAAAATTGACCTTAACGTTCAAGAAAGAAGTATCAGATTGTTGGTGGAGATGCAGATCTGTGCAGAGATCCGAGCACAGAGGCGAGGCGGAGGATGCGAATGACGGCGGCGCTCAGGGACGTCGAGGCGACGTGCGTGGCGACGATGGATGACGTGGGTTGGGAGTTTCTACGGTGGTTCTAGACAAAGACGTCGCGGCGGCGGCGAACGTCTCTGGTGGAGGTGTTCGCGCGGATATGCGTGGTGGTTCGAGGTGGAGAGGGTGCGTGAGCGGCGGGCTTGGTGGTGACTGGTGGAACATGCGGTAGACAGGGGTGGAGGTCAACGGCGGAGGTGGACGGCGAGGAAGGAGCAGACAACGGCGACATGGGTTCGTGACGGAGACTAGCGGGCAAAGGTCTTGGTTCGAATGAGACTTTGGGAGTCACGGTTATGTCCTGTTTTTTTCTTTATTATTGCTATTTCTTTGCTTTTTTGATTGTGAAAGTGGTGATGGCTTATGGTAAGTTGAAGAGGATGAAAGGGTGTTTGAAATAAGCATGAAGGTGATGGTTGAAATGGGTTTACAGTGTAAGATAGAGTGTGTGGTTCATGATGTAAAGGAGGAGGAGCCTCTGAGTTTTATTTATTTTATGAAGAAGAAGATGGAAGATGGAAGGTGGAAGGTGGAAGGTGAAGTAGCAAATGAGATAGAGTGATGGAGAGTGGTTTTAGAGGTTTTTCTGAAGGCTCCCCCTATGCTTCTGTTCTGTCGAAAATATATTCACCAAAAAGGATGGAAAAAGACAAAATTTGTCATTGCTTTTTTCTGTGAGGAAAGGACGTTGATGGAGGCAAATCAACTTTTTGTATTCTCCAATGCCTAGATAGTGCCGCGTTGGTGGTGCAATGTGGGCAGAGTGCAGATACCATTTTTGTGAAAGGAAATAAGGGGCCAACACATCAAGGGAAAACACAGTGGGTTCATACTTGAAAAAGGTGGAGAAGGACAAAACATGGATGATCCAGAAGGCAAAACAAAAGTTCAATTTTTTTTTATATTTTTTATTAGTAATCAGAAACTTTTTATTTCTCTTTTTATTTTAAAACTTAATTTCATTTTTGTTTACTTGGGCTTGAGCCTTGGGGCCTAAGAAAAATGTGCAATGAAAAAATGGCTATATCAACTAATTGGGCCAAGAACAATGAGCAATTTTTTATTTTTTATTATGGCAATTTTAATTTTCAAAATATTAATTAACAGGGTAAAATACCCTGACAAAATTAAGTGTTCACAGCTGCCCCTCTTTACTTGTTTCTTATTAGATAATTGGTGTAACCGTAGTTAACATATTATCGTTATAAGGAATGAGTAAAGACATAAACTCCAATTTTGTTCGCGGTACACTGCCAAGCAAAAGGACCTGTGACTACAACACGATTTCCTGTAAAGAACCCACGGGTTGGATTACCCACTGAGGTTTGCACTTAAAAGCTTATAGGGTGGATTACCTGCTGAGCTTAAAAAACAAAGATAAAGAGCTTACGAAGTGGATTGCCTGTCAAAAGCTCGAACAGAAAGATAAAGAACTTATGGGCTGGATTGCTCGTCAGAAGCTCAAACAGAAAGGTAAAAGAGCTTATGGGGTGGATTGCCAGCAGAAGCTCGAATAGAAAGATAAAAGAGTGTACGGGGTGGATTACCCGTCAGAAGGTCGAACATAAAGGTAAATGAGCTTACGAGGTGGATTGCCCTTGCCCGTCAGAAGCTCGAATATAAAGATAAATGAGCTTATGGTGTGGATTGCCCATCAGAAGCTCGAACACAAAGATAAAGGAGCTTACGGGGTGGATTGCCCGTCAGAAGCTTGAACACAAAGATAAAAAAGAGTTTACGGGGTGGATTACCAGTCAGAAGCTCGAACAGAAAAATAAATGAGCTTATGGAGTGGATTGCCCGTCAGAAGCTCGAACATAAATATAAAAAAGAGCTTACGAGGTGGATTGCCCGTCAGAAGCTCGAACAGAAAAATAAATGAGCTTAAGGGGTGGATTGCCCGTCAGAAGCTCGAACAGAAAGATAAAAGAACTTATGAGGTGGATTGCCCGTCAGAAACTCGAACAGAAGATAAAGGCGGTGTATGGTACCCGTCGAAGCTTGACAACAAGAGATAGAAAGCTCGCGGAGTCGGGTATCCGCTGAAGCTTGACATGAAAGATAAAAAACTTGTGAGGTCCTATGCCAAAAGAAGCCAACAAAGGTATAGCTTATGGACCCTGTGATCGTTGAAGATGAACAACGCGAAGCTCATGAGGCCATGTGCCTACCAAAGCTAACAAAGATACAGCTTATGGGCCCTGTGCCCGCTATAGTTGAACAAAAATAATACCAAGCTTATGAGGCCATATGCCCACTAAAGCTACACCAAACAAACATGAAGCTTATGAGGTCCTATGCCTCCTATGCTAGCAAAGATATGGGCCATGTGCCCGTTAAAGCTAAACAAAAACAGGAAGAAGCTTATGATATATTGTGCTTGCTAAAGCTAACTAAGATATGACTTTTGGGCCCTTGAACCCGCTAAAGTCGAACACATGCAATGCAGAGATGTTGATTTTGTCAATGCCAGAAATGGTCAGCCAAGGCATGATATGAGAGCTGCTCTTTTGTGATTGATGAAAACTGTGAATTTTTTTTTTATGTATGATGCATAAGATGCTTTTGATGATTGATGAAAACCTTGGTTAATTTTTTTTTATGCATGATGCATAAGATGCTTTTAATGATTGATGAAAACCTTGGTTAAATTTTTTTTTATGCATGATGCATGAGGTACTTTTATCATTGATAGAAACTCTGATTTTTTCCTTTTTTTGAAAACAACTCTTTGATCCTTGGCTCCTTAAAGTTTTGATTGCAGCAGAGATTGGGGATGAGCTAGAGTGAGACTCTTTGATCTCGATCATCACTTGCTTGCTGAATTGATGTTTTACTTCTTGCCTGAGATATGCTTCTTTGTGATGATTATCTCAATGGATGAGATTGTCTGGTCAACTTTCAAGTATGTGACTTGCCCCAGTCCTCATGTATTGGGAGCATTTCATGACTTGTCCACTTAAACTACCCCAGTTTGTCAAATTGAGGAGACTTCTTGTACTTTGTTTGTATTTGACCCTAATTTTTGCCTAGGACGCTCTTTGCGAGTTTTCAATTTATCGGGTCGCTCTAACTTTTTCCTAGACAGCCTTTTCAGGTTTTCAGTCTAGTGAGCCTTTTTGTTTGCTTTTTATTTTGAATTTTTCTCCCTTTCCTTTCTTTTTTTGGGATGTGGACAATTTTGCCACCCTTGTTTGTGAAGATCAAAGCTTTTTGATTGAATGCCAACTGAGATGCCATTTCCCCCCTTGTATTATGAATTCTTCTGGCAAGAGTTGTTCATCAAAGAATTACCATTAGATGGTTAAATTGTATCATTAAACTCATGTTTACCTTACCTGAAGCATCATGTAACAAACATGCATGGATTCAAAAGTATGACAGGAAATAACATTATTGCTTGAACAACTTCTTGATTGGTGTTGGAAGTTTGATGACTCAAATGGTATTTAAAGCCAGACACACAAGAGGTGGTATGGAGGTCAAAAGGATCTTGCCCTTGTTAGAATTGATTTGATTTTGGATACAATGGATTTTGCTTACCAGAATTTTGCTACAATCTCAGGCATGTGAAAATGAAATGGGCTTGATGTAATCCGCTTAAGAACAAAATTGCCCCAGAGTAGTTCCCTCAAGGATGGAGTGCCCCAGTGTAGGATTCCCAGAATGAATCTGTCCTCGTGTAGAGCACTAGATAAGGAAAAAAGTTGAGAATGAAGATGCCCCAGGATAAGGCATCCAAGAATGAATCTGCCCAGTGTAGGGCACTTAACAAGGAAAACTTGACAATGGAGCTGCCCTAGTGTAGGGCGTCCAATAATGGAAATGTTCTAGAATAAGGCCCTTGAAAGTAAAGTTTTGCCCCATGTAGAACTTGCCCTAAATTTTGCTTTAGGCTGCCTTTGAGGGTTTTCAACCTAACGAGTTTTTTTTTTTTAATTTTCATTATTTTATTTCTTTTCTTTTATTTTTTTTAAGAGGAGCAATCAATTGAAAACTAGAAGAGCACAAACTTTTTGTCTCGAAATTAAAGTTGAAGAAAAAGTAACAATCATTCATTGATCAGAATGGACTTTTCAGGCTTGTAATGTGGCCAATGGCTGGGGGTCATGAAAGGAAGGATATAAGGCTCAAACAAAGTGCTTTTAGTGTTGAAAAGGACCAAGGATCCATGCTTTTTTTATATATTTTTTAGAACGTTTGCTTTCCGCTAACTTCCTTTTTATTCTTTTTCTTTTTGTTGCATGAGGTTTTTCACCCTCTTTCTTTCTCCATCTTTATTTTCGTTACTTCTTCTTCTTCTTCTTCTTTTTTTTTTCATTTTATGCTTCATGATTAGGGGTGAAAGTAGGCCAGGCCGCCCGACAGGGGCCTATGGCCTGGCCTGTTTATGGCCTGGCCTGGCCTATTTAATAAAAAGGTCGGGTAAAGGCTTTTTCAAAAGCCTTTTTAGATAAATAGGCCAGGCTTGAACTTCAGAAAAAGCCTACGAAGCCTGATAGGCCGGCCTATTTATAAATAATAAATAAATAAATAAATAATATTAAAAATAAAATTATTTTTTATTATATATATATATATATATAATATGATTTATATAATTTAAAGAGATGCAATTTGCTCTTTATTTATAGAATGTTGGTTTGCTCCACATATATACTTTGAGAGATGTGAGAACTTTATAGAATGTTGGTTTGCTCCAATCACCCTCTTGTTTCCATGCTTTGCCTGAAGTTTCATTTCGACCTCTACCTCTTCCGCTAACCCCATTAACATCCGTAAGAGTTTCCTTTAGTCCACCAACATCACCAGCAACAAGTGGTTCTCCCACTGAATTAAATGCTTGGTCATCCTTGTTTTTTTGATTCTGCTATATAAACTCCAATTGTATTACCATGAAAATCTTTGTTGTTAAACCATTCGACAGCAACTAACGCAGCATGTGGGTCTTCATATGTTACAGTAGCATCTCCCTTTAGTTCATTAGATAAATAGAGAGTTATAGGAGTTAGTCCCACATTGCTAAAACTATACATGTGGACCAGACCATCATTCTATAAATAGAGAGCAATTGTGTATATTTTAATAAAATTAGACAGGCCCTTAAAAAGGCTAACAGGCCAGGCTAGGCTTTTAAAAAGGTCAGGCCATGCTTAAAAAAAAGCCTTTGACAAGTAATAGGCCAGGCTTAGGCTTTTAATTTTTCAAACAGGCCAGGCCTATTTAATCAAAGCCTGGCTTGGCCTATTTCCACCCCTATTCATGATCACCATTTCCTTCTTGCTTGCCCCTTGTTTAGGGGTGATCCTTGTCCAAGGTTCTTTGAAGAAAAGTTTCAAGCTCAAAAGGGGTAACAAGGGATAATGATGATATTTTGCTAAGGGTATAGAAAAACGGTCGACCTTTATTTCAAATCATGATTGTTTATTTTTTTAAAACTTTATTCTAGAGACAAAGATGGTACTCACCAAGTTTTTATTTATTTGCACCTCTTTTATTTTCTTTTTCTTTTCATTTTTTTTTTGAAAAGGTGTGGGCACATGTGGGCTGATCAATGCCCCACAAAGAACTTCTAATAACGCGATCTTAATGAACAAAACCAAGGATGATACTTGGGGAAGAAAAAGTGAAGCTGAGATATGAGAATGATGAGAGAAATATTATGATGTGGAAGACGATGTAAAGAATGGATGAGACAATGTATGGATGCAAATCCATTACATTAATGCTCCAAGAAAGTGAACATGATTCAAGTATTACATGATGAAATACAATGTAATCACTATTTCATGGTAAACCACTATTGAATCAATCTAGTCTGGGCTGGTTAGAAATTCCCAAGACGGGGATCGAAAAGTGTTGGCACTTCTCACAACCATAGAATGCGAATCTCTGGTGATGTTGTTGTAGCTTTCTTCTTGAAGTCTCAGTAGTCCACTAGAAAATAACATTTTCAGAGAGATCTCAAAATTGACATGCCCTACTTTACTTTTGAGAAATGACTGTGAAAGCGTGCCCCTTAACTTCATTGGCATCCTAACTTGCATGATCAGGTACAAGATTGTGATCCGCATTTTCAGGCCACCTAAGCGACTCTTATTTCCAGCTTCACCTCATGATCCATGGTTTAATTGGAATTCTTTGAAAGTGCGATGGTTCTATTTTCTCCAAGGAGCACAATGCATGGAATGAATTTTTATTTTTATTTTTTTTAATAAACTTTCACCTTAAACAGAAATAAGTATATAAAATGCATGAAAAGGGGTTTTTTATTTTTTTACCCAAATGGTATTAATGCATGAGTTGTATGAAAAAGAATTATTTATATTGACTCGAAAAATTAATTAATGCATGAGATGCAAAAAAAAAAAAAAATAATGATCTTTTTTATTATTTTACAGGAAATGTGGATGGGTTAGAAAAAAATGATTTACACAAGTCATTTTTTATTATTCTTAGAAATGTAAGAGTTACAAAATATGAAGAATTTTTTTTTTTTTTGTAAAAAAACAAAAGGACTTGTGTAAATCAATTTTTTCTTTTAGAAAAAAAAAATGTGGATTTTTTTTTTGACAAAAATAAAATAAAAGACATGAAGATGGGTAAAGAAAAAAATGCTCCCTCTGTGTCCTAAGATTTAGGGTTGACACACCTAAAGTCCTGACTTTAACAGGCTGGCCCCTAAGTTTGTTTTATCAGTGAAAATTGGGTAGGGTCTAGACTTCTAAAATTCATGGTCCTCAGATTGCTCCTATCCTGAAAGATAAGTATCCGACTCATGAGTCTAGCCACAAGTAGGGATAAACCCTCTCAATATGACTATCCCATGATATCGGGTACAACCTGAGTGGTGAATGGACAAATATCAGGGGGGTACAAGACCTCTTCAATGACAATGTCGACACACCGCCTAATCCTTAAGCTTCCACAAGTTCTGGTATAGAGCTAAAAGTGTGTGAAATAAGTGTAAGTGATATGTGTGCTGGGAGCATACAAACATACTCCAAACCTATTAAAATGAAAACTACATCACACACGCAAAAAAGAACAGCCAACAACATAATAATTCTCTACCCTAGGGTTGCAAGAATATACAAAGGCATTTATTAAAGTATATAACAATTTACAAAACAAATAAAACAAAGAGGGGTAAAATTAATATTTTCAAAGTTATTAAAAGAAGTCGCACAGCCAACTATGATAGGCCTGACTCTCTAAAATCCCCAGTGGAGTCGCCAGCTATCGCGACTGTCCTGTCCGGGAGTCGCGAAAAGAAGGTAAAAACAGGGGAATCACCACCAATATTTATTTAGGAAAAACATTGGAAAAACTATTTATTTAAGGTAAACTGGTCTTTTAAAAAACATAGAGACTTTGATTTCGGGAGTCGGTTACGAGTAGGGAAGGTGTTAGCACCCTAATCACCCGTTTTAAAAACGGTACCTCAAGTTAATTGTGCAAAACATTTTAATAACCTTTTAAATATTTATTTTACCCCAAAAATTATTTACAAGAAAGAATTATTATTTTTTTAATATTTTGTATTTATTTATTAGTTTTGTATTTTAAAAATTATTGTTGATAAAACCTAAATGAGGTTGAACATGGCACATAAGTCCAAAGAGCAACCTCAAATCTAAGGGATTGAACATGGCACCCGAGTCCATAGGGCATCCCTAAATAACATAAATTTAAATATTTTAATTAGTTATTCATAAATAAAAGGCGACACAAAAATAAGGAAAAAATTAGTTTTGACTTGACAAGATGATTTATCTTGCTCCTACGTATTTCCGGGTGCGATGGGAAACTCAAAGCCACGTAGTTCTTTAAAAAAAGCTTGCTTGGTTGGTTGATTTTAATTTTGAAAAGATTTTTTTCTTTTTAGATTTTTTTATTAAGGAACAAAGAACTAGAAATCTTTTTTAGAGGACCTTTTTTTGATTTTTTTTTTGAAAATGATTTTCGAACTTAGAAATTTGAAAATATTATTTCATTTTTATTAGATGTAAAGACATATCACATAGACTTGCCAAAAAAAAACAAAAAGAACCAAATCAGAGGGGCCCAATATCAAATTTTATTTTTTCTGAAACATTCCTAAACCCTTTATTGGGAGGCCCATCTGAAACCAAATCCCAAGTCAGAAACCTAAAACAAACAATATTAACCAGTTAAAACATGAGAAAAATTGACCTTAACGTTCAAGAAAGAAGCACCAGATTGTTGGTGGAGATGCAGATCTGCGCAGAGATCCAGGCACAGAGGTGAGGCGGAGGATGCGAATGGCGGCGGAGCTCGAGCACGTCGAGGCGACGTGCGTGGCGGCGATGGATGACGTGGGTTGGGAGTTTCTGCGGTGGTTCTGGACAAAGATGTCGCGGCGGCAGCGGACGTCTCTGGTGGAGGTGTTCGTGCGGATATACATGGTGGTTCCAGGTAGCGAGGGTGTGTGAGCGGCGGACTTGGTGGTGACTGGTGGAACGCGCGGTAGACAGGGGTGGAGGTCAACGGCGAAGGTGGACGACGAGGAAGGAGCAGACAGCGGCAACATGGGTTCGTGACGGAGACGGCGGAACAGTGCTGGTTCGAATGAGACTTTGGGAGTCACAGTTATGTCCTGTTTTTTTCTTTGTTGTTGTTATTTCTTTGCTTTTTTGATTGTGAAAGTGGTGATGGCTTATGGTAAGTCGAAGAGGATGAAAGGGTGTTTGAAATAAGGATGAAGATGATGGTTAAAATGGGTTTACAGTGTAAGATAGAGTGTGTGGTTCATGATGTAAAGGAGGAGGAGCCTCTGAATTTTATTTATTTTATGAAGAAGAAGATGGAAGATGTAAGATGGAAGGTGAAGTAGCAAATGAGATAGAGTGATGGAGAGTGGTTTTAGAGGTTTTTATGAAGGCTCCCCCCATGCTTCTGTTCTGTCCAAAATATATTCACCAACAAGGATGGAAAAAGACAAAATTTGTCATTGCTTTTTCTGTGAGGAAAGGACGTTGATGGAGGCAAATCAACTTTTGTATTCTCCAATGCCTGGATAGTGCCGCGTTGGTGGTGCAATGTGGGCAGAGTGCAGATACCATTTTTGTGAAAGGAAATAACACTACAAGAAATTAAGCTATTTCCCAGGGAAAAAAATCCCTAGGAAATTTTTACATTTCCCACGGCCAAGACCCTCGAAAAAGTCTCCCTTGATTTCCCACGACTTGGTCCCTAGGAAAAAGAGGCACCAAACGTTCCCGCTTTATTTCCCACGGGCTGGGTCGTAGGTAACAGAAGGCGCTGTTTCCCACGGACAGAGCCCTGGGAAATGGTTCACTTTTCCCACGGACTTGGCCATGTCAAGTCAACACGGAGTTTCCCACGGATGGGCCCGTCGCAAAATCCAACAGTTTCCCACGGCTGTGACGGTCGCAAAAATAAGCGGTGTTTCCCACGGCCAAGCCCGTGGGAAAATGATGTTAACCTACTGTGCGCCTTCCTCCTCTTCACTCGGTCCCTTCGCGTCTCCAGCCATTAACAGTGCCGTCCAACCCTCCTTCGCGCCTCCAGCTCCTTTCCGGTCCGCTCCGGTCGCGCCGCCCTCGTCCGGTCCCACCTCCGCGCCTGCTCGTCTTCTCTCTCCACGGAAACATCTTTCTCCTCCATTCTTCCTCTGCTAAAGGTAAGCATTCTTTAACTATTCATCACTCTCGAAGTCGAAGAGACCGAACCACAAGTGTACGTTTTCTATTCTCATGATTCCAGTTTTAATATCTACCAAGCTCATACCCTTTCCTCTCTTTTGATTTTAGGTGCAGAAGCAGAAGCCGAAGCCGCTCTCCGAGTCACAAGCGCTGCCGAAGCAGAACTCTGAAGCGGAGAAGCAGAAGGCATAGAAGCAGGAGTAGTTCATCCCTCTCCCCTCCCCCTAAATCACGCAGTCCTAGCCTTGTCTCCAATAACCTTTTCCTCAGAAAAGACGAACTAGAAAAGAAAAGGTTCTTACCAATTCCTCTCTTTTTTGTTTTTTATTTTTGTATAAATGATAAATGATGATAATAGGAAAATTGCTTATGAAGAAGAAAAAGAACACGCCTTGAAATTCAGATTAATACTAATTAGCAATGATTAATTATGCTGCTGTCATTACTGTCTTTAAGTGGTTTTGGGGAAGGGGAAGAGGGATGATGGTGAAGAAAGGGGGTAAAAATGGAAGTTTCATGGTAGCTTTACATGCTACATCAGATCAGAATCCCTCCCTCATGGGTGAGGGACTTAACTACTCACTCACCCTAGAAGCCACCAAAAAGTAGATTAGTGATTCAAAGAAAATTTAAATTTAGTATCCTAAAAATGAGATTGCTCAGTGTTACAACAATTAGCTAAATTACCCCAAATCTCTGTAGAACCAAAAGCGAGAGAGTGCTGCAGCCATTCAATAGAACTCCTGCCCATACTGGGATGTGGAAGAGTATGTTCAGCGCAAAGGCTGTGCCAATCACTGCCGCAATCAAGTTGGGACAAAATTAATGAGAAATTGAGAATAGAAGACTAATTAATTAGGAAATCAAATTAATGTATCTTGATTTTTAATCCAAAGGGAAATTAAAGAACAAGGGGATGGAACAATTATAGAAAAACAAATAAGGACCTTCAGGTATGTCTGCTTCTATGACAGCAAGCTCGGCTAGTAACCATAAGCAATACTTGACAAGTAATGGGTACTCAGCTTTACATATTTCTGCAAGGTGTTTTCCTGCCAAATTCAGATAAAAAAGATTACATTTACACATTACAATGACAATTACAATGACAATTTAAATATTATATATATATAGAGAGAGAGAAAACAAATTTATCAATGTGTAGCAATTTAAGTACACTGAAACACATGCATTGTTGTGTTTGTTTCGAATCTTACCAATGGTCACCCACAGCAGCTGAACTCAGCAACAACACATATATAGTTTCAATTTTACAGCTTATATTTTATTTAAGCTAGTAGCAAATAAATAAATCGATTAATATTTATATATCTCTTAATTATTTGGGCTGTATCCTTTCTTCAAATTTCAAACTATTTGGTTTGGTTCATGTTTTCCTAGTTTGTTGGCCAATTGCGCTATACCTGAATGAAAATGTTTCATGAACATCTCTATTCTCAACGTTTTAAGACAACATAAAGTTGTTTTAATATATATATATATATATATATATATATATATATATATATATTGTACAAATATCATTACTCATGTTCTTATACCTCTTATAACTATTTACCCTTCTTGATTTAATGTTTTACTTTTGAATCATCAAAGTTGTTTAAATCATGGCATCTTAGTGACCTAGACATCACTTTAAGGTTCACCTGGCCCTCCAAATTCCTCATTTTTTAGCCTACACATGACAAGTCCAACAATTATTTAAGTTGGTCAAATTTACCATCCCTTTCACATAGATAAGAGAGATAGAATGAAAGGTAAAATGCTTTATGGAATATCTGTTACCTAGGATTTCCTCTTGATTAGCTAAGCTAATTACTGGTGGATGATTTGATGAATTGAACTGGACTAATTTTGGCACTTTGACTTGTCATCATTACTTCTATATTTTTTGTGTATACTTTAATAATTGAACGTGTTGAAATTTGGTATAGTCATTTTAGCTCATTGCTTGTAGTTGTACCTCCCTATTCACGATGCTAATACTATCTCTAAGTGGACATGTTGAAATTTAATGTTAAAATTTATCTGGATTTTTTATTAATATGCAGAAGATGGATTGTTATCCTTCGAATCATAGTTAGGTGTATGATAGGCTATATCCGAAAAGAAGGGGTTTGAAACCAACTTTCGTAGATGGGGTTGAAGAGTTTGTTACCCAAGCAAAGCGACAAAAGTGTTTCATCGATGATGGAAACCGAATTAGATGTCCGTGTGCTAAATGTCGATGTTGAAAGATTAAGAGTGAAGACCTTGTGAAGACTGACTTGTATATGAATGGGTTCCAGGAAAATTACTGGATTTGGACTCTCCATGGTGAAGAAGTGCCACATGTTGATTTTGGGGTTGACGAGAATTGCACGGGTGCCTCAAGCATTCGTGCAGATATGGGATGTGGGGAACAGTTTGTGTCAATGCAGGAGATGGTGGTTGATGCTCTCGGGGTAAACGAGGCGCATGATTACGATAACACTGAAGATCTTCCGAATGAGGAAGCACAAAGATTTTATAATCTTTTAACTGAGACAGCAAAAAAGCCATTGTTTGAAGGGGCCTCAGACTCTAAATTATCGCTGTGTGTGAGGCTTTTAGTTTGCAAGTCCAATTGGAATATTCCTGAAAAGTGTTTAGATTTTTTTATGAAAATGCTTCAGGACGTGACACCTATAAAAGGAGTTGTACCAAAGAATTATTATGGTGCAAAGAGGTTAGTGTCGAAGCTGGGATTGGAAGTCAAGAGGATTGATTGTTGCATTAATGGATGCATGTTGTATTACGACAATGAATTCGGCATAAATGATGGAGCTTTGGTCAAATGAAAATTTGGTCAAGCTCCGAGGTATTGCCCTCCCAAGTCTGGGACAAGTAATATCAAACCAATTCCCGTAAAGGCGATGTTCTATTTGTCAATAGTTCCAAGGCTACAGAGAATTTTCGCATCAATGCAAACTGCAGGAAAAATGACATGGCACTTTGAGAACAAAAGAACTTCAGACGTCTTACGGCATCCATCCGATGGCGAAGCATGGAAGCACTTTGACCGGGTACATACTGATTTTGCTTCGGATCCACGTAATGTACGACTTGGTTTAAGCTCCGATGGTTTTATCCCGTATATCCAAGCGTTGGCTTCACCATATTCTTGTTGGCCCGTAATTGTTACTCCATACAATCTTCCTCCTAATATGTGCATGTCGAAACCTTATATGTTTTTGACGTGTCTCATACCGGGACCATCCAATCCGAAGGCTGGTATTGATGTTTATTTACAGCCTTTGATTGATGATTTGAAGAGGTTGTGGAGCGGCGTGTTGACGTACGATATCGCAAGGAAGGAAAATTTTATAATGAAGGCAACTTTGATGTGGACCATTAATGACTTCCCTGCTTATGGTATGTTGTCTGGTTGGGGGACTCATGGTAAATTGGCATGTCCACATTGCATGGAGTATACCAAGGCCTTTACCTTGAAACACGGGGGGAAAAGTTCTTGGTTTGACTCGCATCGTATGTTCTTGGAAATGGATCATTCATTTAGACGGAATAAGAATGACTTCAAAAAGGGGGAAGTTGAAAAAGATGCACCGCCGCCTAGGTTCAAACCGGAAGAGATTTGGAGTAGAGTAAGAGAACTACCAAAAGTCACTGGCAACGGTCGTGTGTCCAAATTACAAGGATACGGGGAAGGCCATAACTGGACAAAAAGAAGTACTTTTTGGGACCTCCCGTATTGGAAAGATAATTTGTTGAGACACAATCTCGATGTTATGCACATAGAGAAGAACTTTTTTGATAACATAGTAAACACTGTCATGAATGTCAGTGGGAAAACCAAGGACAATGAGAAGGCAAGAATGGACTTAGCTTTGTACTGTAGGTGACCGGAGTTGGAGCTAAAGTCGCAGGATAATGGGAAGATGTTAAAACCGAAAGCTAGTTACACTTTAACTGTCGATGAATCAAAGACCGTTTGTCGCTGGATAACAGAACTTAGGATGCCAGACAATTATTCTTCCAACTTAGCAAGATGTGCCGATGTTAACAAAGGAAGGATGCATGGGATGAAAAGCCATGATTGTCATGTATTCATGGAATGTTTACTTCCTATTGCTTTTAGTTCATTGCCCGTGCATGTCTCGAATCCGCTTACTGAATTGAGTCAATTCTTCAAGGATTTGTGCTCTGCAACGTTGAGGGAGAATGATCTGATTATAATGGAGCAAAATATTCCCATCATTCTATGCAAGTTGGAGAAAATATTCCCCCCTGGTTTCTTTGATTCTATGGAGCATCTCCCAGTACATCTCGCGTATGAAGCGAGGCTTGGTGGACCGGTTCAATACAGGTGGATGTATCCATTTGAAAGGTAATATAACCATCATAGAATTTTAATTAGACTTTTTTCCATTCGAAGTGAAAGGATATGACTATGAACTTCTTGTTGTTTTATAGATTCATGGGTGATTCGAAACGATCGGTGAAAAATACGGCTAAGGTTGAAGGATCAATCTATGCGTCTTACTTACACCGCGAGACAACCCATTTTTGTTCCCATTATTTCAAGAACTTCATGTTGTCACAAAAAAATAGTAGGAATGAAATGGAAAGTGAAAGTGAAAGACATCCGTTAACCTTGTCAGTCTTTTGCCAGCCTGGTCGTGCTTCCGGGAAGGAGACCTCTCACTGGTTATCGGACAAAGAGAGGAAGTCGGCTAATGTTCATTGGTTGATCAATTGTACCGAAGTTAAACCATACCTTGAGTACGCATTTCGTATCTTTTTCTTTCGAATACCTAATAGTATATATTTTTCTGCTTATAATATATATTGTCCAACTTTACAGTGCCTTCTTGATATCTGCAAACAGCGAGCAAGAACAGTCCACTCGTATACATGCTGAATTTCCAATCTGGTTTAAGCAACAAGTTAGTATCTTAAAAATCTTTGAATTATCCATTGTGAGTAAAATGTAGACATGATTTTTTAGAACTGACATATGTAGGTTTACCGTGAGAAACCAACTCCCATCAACAAACACTTAAGGAACTTAGCCGATGGTCCTAATACAGAAGTCAAAGAATGGCACACTTACTTCGTGAACGGGTACAAATTTCATACCCAATCATGGACGGAGGGCAAAAAAACCATCAATAGCGGGGTCCATGTAAAGGGTCTCACAGAAGGAATTGAAGATGACTTCTACAGCGTGATCCAAAATATATATGAACCGGTGTACCCTTCTTTAGACTATACTAAAAGAATAGTTCTATTTTATTGTATCTGGTTCGATCCGTCCGGTAGAGGCACAAAATTTATCCCGAAATGTAATACTGTGGACATCCGAATGAGTAGAAGATATCAAAGGGATGATCCGTTTGTCATAGCACAAAATGTGAGACAGGTGTATTATGTACCTTATCCACCAACTCGTAAGGACAAACGAGGTTGGTCCGTCGCCATTAAGACAACACCAAGGGGTAGCATCGAAGTGGATGATTCAGAGGGAGAGGTGCCTTATCAAGTGGATGTAATGTCACATGTAGCTGAAGTCATTGAAGTTGAACCTATTGATGGCTTAGGGGACTTGCAAGTCGCTGGTGAAGAAGTGAATATCGCCAATTTGTCATCCATCCAGGAGCATTTGGATGAAGAAGACGATAATTCCACTGAAGAGCATGAAGAGACAGGATCTGAAGATGATGAGGAAGAAGATAATGACTCAACAGGAGCTGAAGACGATGACTCAAATTCTGAATAAATCGTAGTTAATTTGTATTAGATCTTCTGAAGACTTTATGATTTGGATGATTAAGTTATTTTTGGCTGTTGGATTATTAGTTAGTTATACTTGTTGACTTTATGACTTAGATAACTTATTTTTGGTTGTTGGATTATTAGTGAGTTATACTTGTTGACTTTATGACTTAGATAACTTATTTTTGGTTGTTGGATTATTAGTTAGTTATATTTGTTGACTTTATGACTTAGACAACTTATATTATTGCTATATCTGATAATTTTTGTTTTAACATTAAATTGCTCTGTAGACATGTCTGCAGGACATGACCCACCTCCACCCATCAATAAGGGTAAGGGTATTATGGTTGATACTGACCCCCGTCCAACTCCCCGTCGTCGTCGGAACAGACCTTCCACAAATTTAGTGATTCGTGAGTCTACAGACGGATACTCACGTATGCCTTCAACGCTTACCTCAGCAGCGTCAGCACCACACCCACATGTACCTACATCGCGCCCACCACAGCAAGCACCTTCACTGCCTCCATGTGTTGCACCTACATCGCCTCATTTCGATATGATTCCCACCCCGGGGGTCACGACACATGCACGCTATAGAGCATCTCCTTCAAATGTGTGGATGAGGAGCAACAATATAGTCCAGGCTATTCACGCTCACCTTCGATTGCGGATGTGCATGAGCAGCAGAGGAGCCTATGGAGCCAAAGTGGAGCTAGAGGAGCTAGATGGGTCGAGGGTAGTTGAGCTCATTCCCGATGGTCGACCTATTATTAGGCCTAGTGGTAACGGGTAAGAATTAATAAAATTTCTATGTGTTTGGTTGATTCATGCATTTTATCATAATTTATTACCATGTGTTTGATTGGTTCATGCGTCTTTCTCATTAAGGTTCCTTCCTTGTAAGAGAGCAAAGAGTGCCATCGCGTTTGTTATCCAAAGAAAAGGTATCATAGGGCATTTACATCATGGGAAAACTCACCGACAATGAGCGGATTAGTATGTTTGATGCGTTTAGAGTAAGTAGCAAATTTCAATTTACTTAATGTGGTTTTTATTATTTCCAAACTATTAATATAACAATTGTTATTTATCTTAAAACAGGGTCAAAGGCGGCATGGAGGAACGAAGATGAGTCGAGAGATCCGAGAGGATCTTTCACCATAAAGCCTCCGAACGCCTTTCTGATATGCTTAGGGAGGCTCGTGAGAGTGGCATACAACGATCCTGGATTGGAGATGGTATTTGGGAGGAGTTGCGTCGTTATTGGGCTTCTGATCAATTTAAAAAATTTTCTGCTCAGGCAAAGAAAAATAAAGCATCAGAAAAGGGTGGGAGCCTGCACACGGGAGGAAGCATTTCCCAGTCGCAGTGGGCAGATCGTATGGTATGCTCATACTG
The DNA here is from genome assembly GCA_030762895.1 of Sophora flavescens. Taxonomy (NCBI): domain Eukaryota; kingdom Viridiplantae; phylum Streptophyta; class Magnoliopsida; order Fabales; family Fabaceae; genus Sophora; species Sophora flavescens. The sequence continues at coordinate 164,448,581 of CM061065.1, forward strand.
TCATTCTTTATGCATTAAATGTATTTATTCCAACATCATAGTTCATTAATTGTTATCTTAATCATCTATGCTTGTGTTATAGGCTCGCCGGTATAATCGAGGAGTACAAATTCATGAGGTTCACAAACGCACCCATACTAGGAAGGATACCGGCGAGTACATAGATGAGCGCTCCAAGCGCACTCAGGTAATATGCCCTTTTGATTTTTGAAGAAGCTATTGACTTTAATAGATATTGTAACACTCATACTTTACTGGACTTGAGAGGCGGAAATGTTATGACTAGTTTGAGCATTGACTTTTAGGGAGTTTAATAAGAAAGCAAGATGGTATTTCACATATTCTTTACTGAAGTGAGTATCTTTTTCAACTTTCACATTCTAATTTTAGTGTTGTTAATCAATTTCATTGGACAAAGACAAATGATGTAAGTATGTGGTTGTTGCTTTGGCTCTCAAGCCAGTTTGAATATATTGCTTTGTGTGAATCTTATTAAGCTTTTGATGACTTGCAGTTTTAAATTGTGGTGTTCAATTTGTAAAGTTTGAGTTTAGGGGAAACTCTGTCCAATTTTCTGCATAATTAATCATGTAACATACTATTCATGTTTTGATTACTGAGTCTGTAGAGTCACTTTATATTTGGACCTATTGATACTGCCTGACATTGGAAATGTTATAATTAATTTGGACATGATAATTTGTGTGCATCCTATTAAGCTTTTGATGATGATTTATGGATTTAAATTGCGGTGTTCTGTTTGTAAACATTGGGATGTTGTAGTTTTAAGGGAAACTCTGTCCATTTTTCTGCATAATTTATCTTGTAACATATTGTTCAAATTTTGATAGTCTGATGTATTGTAACAGGAGGAGTTTCATGAGAGGATGAGTCAACATAGGTCTCAAGCATCAGCCTCTTCACTATCCACCCCTAACCCTAACCCACGAGAGGACGAGCAGCTTGCGCTGAATGTTTTGGGCGTGGTCGCCGGCGGCAAGTATAAGGGTCGTTTGTACGGTCTTTGAGACCTTGCCGCAACTACTCGGAAAGGGCCCTCATGCAAGTTAGAGATTAGGGTTGGAGCGTCCACCACTGCAATCGTTACCCTCGGAGTCTCGTGAGATTGCTCGGTTGAGGGCAGATGTTGGTCGCTTCCCGAGAGAGGGAGCGACAGAGGATGAGGAGCATCGTCCGATGATGGATACGATGCGACAAAGAGATGGAGACAAGGCACGGCGATTAAAGCAGCAGAGCCCCCCACATCAACGATGCCTAGTCGACGACTCCAGCGTGCTCGGGGAGGACAACGACTCTCTTGACCATTTTGTTGAGGATCCTTATAATGGGGATTCTTAGACTTTTGAATGAATTTATACGTTTATTTTACTTATCATGTTAATTATGGTTTGAAATAATTTTTTCGTTGAACAAATATGACTTGAATAACATTTTGTGTTGAACAAATTGTTTGCTTGAATTATGATGTTAATTTCTTTGTTGATGCATTCATATAAAAATAATAATTATTTATTTATCCACTTTAACATTAATGTTAAGTTATAAGGTTTTATAATTTAAACAAAACATATATTTCCCAGGGTTATAACCCTGGGAAATATACCCCTGGGAATATTTCCCAGGGATATATCCCTGGGAAATATTTCACAGGGTTCTAACCCTGGGAAATATTTCCCACGGTTAGAACCCTGGGAAATTTCCCAAGGCTGTAACCGCGGGGTATTTCCCAGGGCATACCCGTGGGAAACATTTCCGACCAGCTGAAAACCGACGGATCTGAATCCGTGGGTCATCCCTGGGAAATGTATATTTTCCCACGGATTTTATGGATTTCCCAGGGTGATAGGCCTTGGGAAACAGCGAAAATTCTTGTAGTGTAAGGGGCCAACACATCAAGGAAAAACACAGTGGGTTCATACTTGAAAAAGATGGAGAAGGACAAACATGGATGATCCAGAAGGCAAAACAAAAGTTCAATTTTTTATATTTTTTTATTAGTAATCAGAAACTTTTTTTTTTCTCTTTTTATTTTAAAACTTAATTTCATTTTTGTTTACTTGGACTTGAGCCTTGGGGCCTAACAAAAACGTGCAACTAAAAAAATGGCTATATCAACTAATTGGGCCAAGAACAATGAGCAATTTTTTATTTTTTATTATTTCAATTTTAGTTTTCAAAATATTAATTAACAAGATAAAATACCCGGACAAAATTAGTTGTTCACACCAGGTTATCATGCAGGTTGAAGAATGGAAGAGTTCAAATTGGTATACAGATAATTCATACTTGTTTGGTACAGCTTTTATTTTTTATGGATTTATTCTCATTGTTCCCTTTAGCCTTAAACTTAACATTATGACTGTCATGTGCAGGACACTGCACAAAGGTACCCCGGAATTCAAACATGGAGAAGCTGCAACATGGCTATTTGTGTCTTGAGGTGCCTTTCAATGTTATTTCCATTTATTGATTTCTTGATTGTTTATTTGAATTTGAGAATTAATGTGTTTCCTCGTGGAGCAAGCAGCAAGAAACCACATGTATAGAAATTTGTATTTTTTATGTTAATGCTTATGTATAACAACACTTTGTAGTAGGAAGGAAAACTATGTCAAGCTTGTATAACAACCATCCCAGCATAGATGGATAGAGTCATACTTACTAACAATATTTTTCTAGAAAAGTCTCTTGATTTGATAAGAAAATGTGGGCTCGTGGTGTTTTGCAATTTAGCTAGATTTTTTTAATATCAAATAACCAGTGAGTGGTCTTTTTAATATTTTTTAATTAGTTAGGAAATAGCTATAAAACTGTTATGAAATTTTCGCTATTGATTAATATAAACTCGCTATGATAATATTGTAGCTATTTAGCTAGAAAAAGCATTTATGTTCAACATATTACTAGGAATTAGATACAAATTAGCTAGAACTTTTTTAAGATTAGCTATGAATTGGCTAGGAGAATTTTTCTAGCAGATTTGCCACTCAATTTATGCTACCACCGATTATGTAGCTACTTTGTAGCTAAATTTGTTTGCTAGATATTAGATACAAATGAGCTACCAAATTTGTTGTAGCTAATCGCCAAATTTCTTGTAGTATACTCTTTGTACTCACACTTCAATATACTTTCACTTATAAAAAAAAAAAAATCACTCATTTGTATCATTATTCATTTTACACTTTTAAACAATACACTTTCTCTCAATTCTCTCTTTTGAGCCCGTAGACTAAATAACTCCACACCACTGCATTAGGACCATAATCTCTGTGTGGGATGACTTGTCTGATGTAGGCACATTACCTACCTAATGAAAGTACGACACTGCTTACAATTTAATTACAATAACTATGATCATCTTTTGTAAAATGTTACTGGAATGTTCATGCATAATTTTTTTTAACATTTTGAAAAGTAAAACAGATCAAATTGGCAGAAAGAGTTGAGGTAATAAGTACTTCAGCAAGATAGTTGAAGGAAATGAAATTGAGAGGAGAAAAGTGATCATGCAGCTAAACAAGAGTTAATTAATGGCTAACTTAGGACTTTCGATTGACATAGGTAATAACAGATGTAATGTAAATAATAAGCAGCAAGCAATTGATGAATGAATATGCATTAACAAAAAGAAAGATAAACTGATCAGTGATCACTAAGTAGGTAATTAAGCATGACTTTGCAAAGCAAAATATAATAATTAAGATATAATTTACTGGCTTGCATCTGCTTATAACTCCATGAACATGAAGATATCATAAAATGAGACCAAAGATTAAAAATTTGTCAGCAAAGAAACTTACCTTGCTGTCATCAATGCTGAGCTGAACCATACATCATAAAAATTTCTTCACACCTGTAAGTTAAATTTTGAACAATCCCATAAAAGATCATCAGAAGAAAAATTGATAACTTAGACTATGTTTGGTTTACCGTTGTAAACATACTTTTGAGTCCCAAAAATACGTTTACCCCAAAGTAATTTTATAAATACTTTATCCTAAACGTACGTTTGCAAGCTTCCCAATTATAAACCAATCGTGCACTTAACCTTCTATGCTTTAGACATGAGTCAGTTGCAAGAAAGGTTTCTCAAATGTTGAAGTGATTAATCACTATGTGAAGTGTTTTTTTTAATAAAAAAACTCACATATTAAAAGGGGATCGCTATACATCTAGGACGGGGCAGTTTTGCAATTTCCAATTTGTCATTTTCATTTTCTTTCAACTCGGGATTTTTTTTTAAATATCACACTTTTAATTTTTATTTACCTATCTACCACCCTTTTTTAATTTTGTTTTTTAAAATTTTGTTAATGGTTTAAGTTGTTTAATTAATATTTAATTTAATTAATCATTTGATTCATTATAACAATTAGTTTATTAATTAAATAAATAATTTTATTTATTTAAATAGTTAATTAATTATTATAATTAAATTAGTTAACATCATCATAATAATAATAATGAATAATACACTTAGTAGAAAATATTTAACATTAATTAAAATACAAATTTGCTACAGTTGCATAGAAGACCTAGGACGATTAGGGCCTGTTTGACATAGATTAAAAAAATAAGTAATTCTGACATTCAACAATTTAGAGATTATTTAAAAAAAACATAAGCTATTTCGTGTTTGTTTACAATTATAAAAATCATTTTTTAAAAGATAGTTAGTGATAAATGAGCCCGTTTGTTTAAGATTAAAAAATAAATGATTATGATACAAAATAATTTAGTGATTATTTTTAGAGATTTTTAAAAAAATAGAAGCAGATTTGTGTTTATTTACAATGAAAAAATCATATTTTTTAAACAGTAGTTAGTTATAAAAACTGATTTTTTTCCAAAAGCTAATGAAAGTTGTTTTTCATTTTAACCCTGAAAATGATTTTTTTTCCTGCTTTTCATTATTTTCAAAAGCAAAGACAAACACCCTAAAAGTTTTATAAAATGATTATTCAGTTAAAAAAATGATTTTTTTTAGTAAAATAAGCAATAACAAACGCACTCAAAAAATGATTTCCCCAAAAACTAATGAAAGTAGCTTCTCATTTTAATCTTAAAAATAACTTTTTTAAAAAATTCATTTTTATGAAAAGCTAAAACAAACACAACTAAACTTATTAAAAATAATTTTTTTACTTAAAAAAAGTGATTTTGTCATCAAATAATCTAACAAACACCTTCTTATTCCTATTATGACCCTCATTCCGACACATTCTACATCTCTAACGGCAACTCAGGGATTAACGGGTCGGTTTTAGATAGAAAAATCCGAATCAATAAAAAATGGTTCGGTTTGGTTTGGTTAAGTTTTAAGAGTTTTTCCTACAAAACCAGAACCAAACCAAACCAAATAAGAACGGATTGGTTCGGTTCGGACAATAAAATTATTAAATATCAAAATATATATGAAAATTAAATATTTTATACTAAAATATATATAAAAATAAATAAATAAATATTAAATTATTAAAATATATAAATATTAATATATAAATAAATATTAAATACTAAAATATATATGTAAATATTAAAATATAGTAATATGTTCGGTTCGGTTCGGTTATCTAATACTAATATATATATGCTTTAAGTTATTTAGTTCATAATTAATTTAATTAATTAAATTAATTAATTAACCTCCTTAATTATTTATAACAATCAATTTTATGAATTAAATAAATAAATTTATTAATATAAATAGTTAATTAATTATTATAATTATGGCTTGTTAAAATATTAATTAAGAATGTAAATATTAATTATAGAAAAATAATGATAATAATAATTAAATTATACATTATGATTAATTAAATTTAAAATACAACAATTACAATTACATAAAAATTAATCTCCTAAATTGGTGTCCAGTCCCACATCGCGGAGTTACGCTTCTGGCGTGGGCGGGCGATCGATCTGATGTTCATCATTAGGTGCAGCGGGTTGATCGTGTTCCAACGTCTACGCCAAACAAATTGCTAATAAAATCTCCTTCACTGGATGCGAAAGAGTATCGGCGATGGTCAAAGTGCCCATAATGTTGTTGTTGTGTAGGGGTGAGTGCAAATGGAAATATCTTCAATGTTTATCGTGAAGAATCCAGTGTTGTGCCCAACAACGCATTTTGGCCAACATATATTGGATTGAGGAGTGTCACAATCTAAACATGCGGAGAAATCCATGGGACCGTCCATAATATGCCTGCATTCTTACATAGATAGATCTTAGGGAAACGGGTCGCCGCAAGAGATGTGGACTGCGTCGAAATGAGTGGCATAACCGGAATAAATACCCTAACCGTCCTGAGTGTTCAATGCAACAATAACAAATTTGTATTTTTAATTAGAGTAAAATATTTTCTTCTTTTTTTTGATAGAAGAGTAAAATATTTTCTATGAGTGTATCAATAATTATTATCATGGTTTTTTTTATCAATAATTATTATCATGGTGTTAACAAAACTAAATATTAATTATAATAAATAATGAACTAATTGAATTATTTAAATTAATATACAGATTATTTTAAAAAATTAATTAATAATTAAAATAATTAAATCTTTCATTAAAAAAATAACTTAATCATTAACAATCTTTAAAGATAAAGAAAAAATAAAAAAAATAAAAAAACATGTTGAGAAGTCGGTATAGGGGAACACAACTTCTCAAATACTAAAAAAAAAAAAATATTAATTTAACATTGAGAAGTGGTTGCTGGGAAACACGACTTCTCACTTTACATAAAAACCATGCTAGTTATGTATATAATCCTCAAATTGTGCTATTAGTGTAATTAAAAATAAAAAAACGTGATATTCTAAAAAAAAATCCTCAACTGGGTGTCAAAAAATAAAATGAGAAGGAGAAGAGAAGGAAAAGGTCACCTGATTGAAGGTTGTCTTATCTCTCTTTTAATAGATCTGCCTTCTCTCTGCACAAACAGTAACGAAAGTTTCAAACATTTAAGAAAAAGCTGTTCCCAATAAATAAGCTGCTGATTAGTTCAACATTTTGAGAAAGATGCTCAAGGGAAGCAATGCAAAGAGAAAAAGCTGCATATAACACATAACTCCTTATATATCAGTTCTGCTCAAGGGAAGCAATGGTCAGAACTCAAGTGAAGCATGACTGACTTACAAAGGACAAGGAGTGGAACAGAGGCAAGTGGGTTGCTTTCAATTCCAATGTTTCAAATTTTGAACTGAGTAATTCAATTAATGCATGCTTTACTTCAACTCCAAGTCCCATTGCTTGAAATGCCTCTGTAATTGTTGTTACAATCAACACTAAACAATTAAATTTCTTGTAAAGTGTCTACTATTTAAGAGCTTTAAACATGTTTTTACAACAGTTCGTGCTTTTAAAAAAGTCAGATGGCTCAAACTTTATGCTTTGATCCTCATAAGAGGCAAACCAATGGTGGCATTTAAACGAATTTGTGAAACAAGAACACATGATGAAACAAACGTTGAGCAAAAGGTTAGTGGTGATGTTGTTTGACTGAGACAGTGACAGAGAGGGTGAGGCACTGTGGAATAATGTAATAATGGGTGATGGAACAGAGATGGTAAAATCACAGTGGTCAATTCGGTGGAGGACAGTCATTAAGTTATAGTCTACGTACTGCCTTCTGGGAAGATGGAAAACTTTATAACATTCGAAATCCAGTGACTAAAAGATTTGAAAATTACTTTCACTATTTTTTTCACAAATGCCAATACTTGTTTTTTACAATCATGAATAATCCACTGCCAATCATGAATCGAAAACGGGGAAACACGAATCTTGGAAGAAATGTAACATATATTTCTAGATTGGAAATATTGTTCAATCTCTGATAGGATATATGAATGATATACTGAAAACATGTAATATTAATCGTCAACCTTGACAAAGACTCATCCATATAAGCCAACAACTAAACTCTAAAGACACTGCAAGGACACTACGATTTGAAACCACGTTAACTTGTCCCAGCTTCGGACTTTGAGGTATATATCCTTCTCAAAAACTTTAAAGCGACACTTTTTTTTTTAAGGTCTTCCTAAGGGTACCAAAATAAATAAAAGTTTATTGAAAAACCAAGTCTGACATTCTTTAAAATATGAAATACATCAAGTTTCAATACAAAAAATTCTTTTTGAATAAAGACCCAAAGTGGTTCTTCAAATTTTTCAAGTAGCCCAGTTTGGTCCTTGAAAAAAAAAGACAATTTGGTCCCCATAATTTTATATCGGGGGACCAAATTGTCCTTTTTTTTTCAGGGACCAAACTGAGCTACTTGAAAAATTTGAGGGACCACTTTGGATCTTTACTCTTTCTTTTTTTAGATCCTTAACCACCTTCCTTAGGGCACTGGTTAGCATTCTCCTTTAAAAAAAAATATTCTTAACCAATGCCCTTAGGACACTAGTTAACATTCTTCTTTTTTTAAAAGCTAATGTCTATGGTAATTATTGGAAAACTATTTCCAAAACTAGAAACTATAAATAGCCAAATAGGAAATGTAACCTTAAATTAGGGGTTTGTATTAAGATGGTTGTATCTCATTGTTGCTTATTCATTAGTATGTATTAGGAATGTTGTTAATTAGTTGTACTAGCCTATGTATAAAATAAGCAGTTTGGGATACATCTATCAGTTAAAGTAGGGACTTGCATAGCATATCAGTTTTATGTTAGAAGTCTCTAAAGACTTATTAGTTGAAGCCCTTGTATTCACCTGCTATATACAGAGCTGACTCATTTTGTATCTTTCACAATTCAATCAAATATACAATACAAAAAGTATTATTCATCCCAATTCTTTCAATATGGCATCATAGCAAGACAGGGATTCTGGGGATGAGAAAAAACTATAAGAGAAGGAAAGTACCTCTGAAGGAAAGAAAATTGTCAACCCACCTCCAAATCCAGCCTTCTTGTTGAATGCCTCTGATAACCCTGGGATTCCGCTAGTTGCTTCAATCCTCAATGGCGACAACTATAGGACCTGAGCAAGATCGATGAAGACAGTCTTAAGAGCTAAATCAAAGCTGGTTTTCATTGATGGTTCCATTACCAAACCCTAGTCAAATGCTGCGGATTTCTTGAGCTGGGATAAGGCGGATTCCATGGTGTTGACCTGGATCTTGAATTCAGTCGACCCAAAGCTCCATGCCAGTATCTCATACGCCACCGCAAATGAAATATTGGATGATCTTGAAGAAATAGTCGCTCAGAGAAATGCGCCTAGGGTTCATCCATTGTGGCACACCTTGTGCTTGATTCAACAAGAATCAGGGACCAATGTCAAGGACTTCTATACACAATTCAAAGGCTACCTCGACGAGCTGAGTGAGCTGCAACCCCGGAGTGTACCTGTGGATCTTCGAGGGCTTTGATGCAAAGGGATGAAGAGAACGGATTGCACCTATTTCTTGGGAGCATAGATAGTGAGCAATGTGCTCACATCAAGGCCACAATTCTCAACTCTAAACCCTTGCCTTCTCTCGCACAACCTTCAACCATGTCCTAAGAGAGGAATCAAGATTCCAAGGTGAAAAGGATAGGAACATCAAGACTGATTGGCTTCACTTTCTACTCCAACTACAACAAGTAGAAGGGTAGAGAGGGGCCAAGGCTAAAATGCGACCACCGTGGCAAAACAGGGGCACATAAAATCAAAATGCTTTGAGATAGTAGGATACCCACCTAATTAGGACATGAGGAGGACTCGGAAGGGTGCAAACAGAAATACGGGGGCATAACAACACCGCACACTATGTTCTTGATGAAGAAGAACAAGCAAAGAAACCAGATTCAAGTGCTATGGGACATGCTCTTCATGGCACTCATGTGAATCATGATGATATGGCTGGTAATGTAGGCACAATTAAAGGGCAAAATTGGGTTCTAGATAGTAGTGCTTCACACCATATGACCCATATCTTCACACTTTTGGAGAAAGTGAAGAAATAGAAAAAACTTTTCGGATAATTGTGCCTACTAGAGACACAGTAGTTGTAGAAAAGATGGGATCTTGCCATCTTAACAATGATATAACCTTGCATAATGTTCTTTTTGACAAAATTAGTTTTTGTGACATTTGTCATAGATCTAAACAATGTAGACCAAGTTTCAGTCAAAGTGATAATAAAGCCAAAGAACCTTTTGATCTCATTCACTGTGACTTGTGGGGAAATATCACACTTGCTTCCCATAATGGCTTATATTTCTTCTTAACTATAGTAGATGATTAATCTAGAGGAACTTGGGCATACTTAATGAGAGAGAAAACTGAAACTACTAGTATTCTTATGAATTTTCATAGTATGGTCAAGACTCAGTTCAATAAAAGAATTAAAAGAGTGAGGAGTAATAATGGAACAACGTTTGTCAACTCTGTGATTAAGAGATTCTTTCAACAAGAAAGAATCTCTCATGAAACTTCATGTGTTGCCACAACACAACAAAATGGAAGGGTGGAGACGAAGCATAGGCATATCCTCAATGTGGCTAGGGCTTTAAGATTCCAAGGGAATCTTGATAAACCGTTGGTTCATCTAGTTTTATGACTGGAAAGACCTTAATTTTGATACCAATTGTGCGAGTTCATTCTCGTTTTAACCCAAATTTAACTTTAATTGTTCACAAGCAATACTTTTGAGTCTTAGGAATAATTTTTAGTAATTTATTCTATTTTCTTATCAAAATAAAGCATTTAATGCTACTTTTAATTCCAGGTTAAAAGTGAAGCTCGAGGAAGCTAGGAAAAATGAAGAAATCAAGCAAAAAGGCAAAAATTGGCCATTTGCGCTCGCGAGGCAGTGCTCGCCTCACGAGCCAGACACAGTGAATTGAAGACCATTTTGTCTCACCTCGCGAGCATTGACTCGCCTCACGAGACATCCAAATTTGAACTGGTGCCAGTTTAAAATTCACCTCGCAAATCCTTGCTCTCCCCGTGAGGGCGCGCAAATCCTAAATTTTATAAATAGCTTGTTTTAGGTCAGAAGGGGCAGTTTTTTATTGTGAGTTGTAATCCTAGTTTGCTTGGAGCTATGTAGTGTGTTTTAAGTCAATTTCTTGAAGGAAGAATGCTTTCCTTACTTTGTTCGTTGTTTTCGTCTCTATGAGGAACTAATCCTCTTTTTCTAAGGGAATGATGAAGCCACCTTTGATGGTATAGTTTAACCAAGTAATATTTTCTTATACCCTTGTCTTTTTTCTTGTTTCTTAATTTTGTTTTGTTTTCGTTAATCATGTGGCCAGTGGTTAACTAGTCTAGTACGTTGAGGCTAGGAGGTGATTCGTGCTTAGGACTTGAATTAATAACATCGTTTGAATATTGCTAGGGATATAATAGGAAAGCGGTGCAATCACTATAGGGAACCAAGAACTTAATAAATCTAATTGTGGGTTGAATAGATTGGGAAATTGACAACTTGCAATCATAGATAATTCCTTTTGAAAATCAGAAGTGACATTAGGATAATTGAGGGTTCCAGGTTGACAAAGAAATTAAATTGAACATTGGGATAAGGAGATAAACACTTGGATAACTTGCTTGATAGGGTAGGTGGATTCGTGACCTTAGAGCCTTACTTGTGTTCGACCTCGGTATTTACTTACCGTGTTGTATTACTTGTAACGAAACGGTACACTTGCCGGATCGTCATCAAGTTTTTGGCGCCATTGTCGGGGATTTGCACAACCAATTTTCCAAAATTTTAGGAAATTTAATTTTTTGATCAAGCAATTTTTAATTAAATTTTCTGCAATTTTATCTATTTTTACTTCTTTGATACCACGTGGTCTTGCCTTGTTTTTGTGTATGCGAGGTACCCTTCCACAGGAGAACTTGCTATTTGATCCCGAGATCACCAAGACCGAGAAGCGGTTGAGGAAGGAATTTAAAGAGAGGAGGAGACTTGAAACAAACCAACCCATCAATCTTGAAGAGATGGCGGAAGAAAATCCACCACCTCCTCCTCCTCCGACTTACAAGCCTTTTTATGAGTACAATCTTCCTAACTTGGATGATTGTGTTTCTAGTATTGTCAAGCTTCCCATCACGGCTAATTCATTGGAGATGAAGGATGTTGCTCTGCGTCTAGTGCAAAACAACCAATTTGATGGGAGTGCACACCAAGACCCTTACAGGCACATCACTCACTTCTTGGACGCTTGCTACATGTACAAATATCCAGGAATGTCAGAAGACGCGTTCGTTTGTGGCTATTTCCTTTATCTCTTCGGGATAGAGAACGCGATCGTGCAAGAATCACTACTTGGGAACAGATGGCTCGAGTTCCTGCTAAAGATTCTTTCCTCCTGTAAAGCGGCACGATTGAAGATCGTCGTCACTTCCTTCAAGCAAACTGATGATGAGTCTTATAATGAGGCATGGGAAAGATATAATGTGCTTTTGAGGAGATGCCCTTCTTCCTATTTTGACATGGTAACAAAGGTTCAACACTTCTTTAATTGGTTGAAAGGAAGACATCATATGAATTGTCTTTTGCCGGTTGGCGGTTCTTTCACTTATTTATCGATCGAGGATGCATGGGCTTTACTTGAAAAGATGTCGAGGAATGATTACAATCGCAATATGGGCAGTGCTTCCGCATCACTACCGCAGATCACTTGAAGCTATTCTTGAACAGAACAAACTTTTGAAGATGCAATGTGAGGCAATATTTGGTAAAAGAAGGTTAATGCAGTGCAAGAAGGATTGCCCCGGGTATGAAGTTTACAATGGTGATCATGACGATCGAGTTGCCCCATCAATTTGTCTTAGGAACATATGGACTCATGCCACAATTTCTATGAACACTGTGCCCCCGGAACAACTACCTGAGGAATAGGCGAATGACTACAATCGAATCGGGGGTACATTTGAAGAGACCATCCGGGTTTCACTTGGAGCAACACTGGTGGTGGTCTAGCGGGCAACAACAACAACAAAATCGGAGGCCAAATTATGGAATCCAACAACGCAACAATCAGCGGCTCTCCCGTGGCCTAATCGATTGCAAATCACGGATGGTGGAAGGCAACCTTGGGAATTGGCTATTGAGATGACTAGTGCGGCCATTGAGATGTTGTCGGTGAATACAAACACGACTATTGATAAGTTATCAACTCATATAGGGGCAGCAATTCAGAATCTTGAGACACAGGGCCCAACTTGCAAAACAACCGAATGAGCATCTCCGGGCTCTTTCCCGGGTAATACAGAGAACAACCCCAAGAGCCAATGCAATGCCGTGACAACTCGGGGCGGTAAGGTGTTGGAATCTAATGGGGGTGCAACCAGCTCTCAAGAAATTGAGACTCCATAGTAACCACAGGTGGAAAAGGAGCAAGCCAAGGATGAGGAAGTAGCCAAGTGAAAAGGTGCTTTGGATCAAGGGAAGATTGAAGTTAGTAGATGAAGAATTCCGAAGGCAAAAGTGGGTGGATCCTCAATATCTTCCTCCCTTCATGAAGGTACCATATCCAGAAAGGTTGAAGAAGCCCTTGCAAGACAAGCAATTCAACAAGTTCCTTGATGTTTTCCGCAAGCTTCAAATCAATATTCCATTTGCGGAAGCATTGGAGCAAATGCCATCTTATGCCCGATTTATAAAGGAGCTTATCTCCAAGAAGCGTAAGATAGTGGATGAGGAAACGGTAGCTTTGACCGAGGAGTGTAGTGCAATTCTTCAAAGGAAACTACCTCCAAAATTGAAGGATCCGGGTTCTTTTAGTATACCATGCACCATTGGGAGGTAACTCTTGGGAAGGCATTGTGTGATCTAAGTGGCAAACATCAATTTGATGCCCTTATCTATGATGAAGAAGCTAGGCATAAAAAGGCCAAGGATACTAGGGCGTCACTCCAACTAGCGGATCGATCATCAAATATCCTTATGGGGTGGTGGAGGATTTGTTGGTAAAGGTAGACAAGTTCATATTTCCGACGGACTTTGTGGTGCTTGATATGGATGAAGATGCCGAGATCCTCTCTCATATTGGGTAGGCCTTTCTTAGCTACGGCGTGCTTTGATAGATGTGCAACAAGGAAAACTCATGCTAAGGGTGCAAGATGAGAATGTAGTCTTCAATGTCTTTGAAGCGATTAAACACCCCGTTGAGAGATCGGATGTATATACGGTTGATGTGGTAGAATCCATTGTAAAATCTATGTCCACAAAAGAAGCCAATGGTTCTTCACTTGCAAAAGTGTTTGTAAAATCCCATGATGAGGATGAAGAAGAAGACCTTTTGGGGAATGAGGATTATCTTGAGTGCTTAAATAATATGGAAGACTTGCCGGATCTCCCAAAGGATTTATGTCCAAAGGAAGAGCTCAACAAAGAAGGCACGGAAGAAGACAACAAAACTCCGGAGTTGAAAAAACTCCCGTCTCATTTGAGGTATGCATTCTTCAGTGAAAAGGGACAACATCCGGTCATCATTAGAAATGCCTTGAAAAAGGAAGAGGAAGAAAAGCTATTGAGAGTTCTTGGGGAACACAAATCCACAATTGTGTGAAAATTTTCGGATCTGAAAGGTATAAGTCATTCGCTATGCATGCACAAAATTTTGATGGAGGATGATTATAAACCGGTGGTTCAACCACAAAGGCGGTTAAATCCCATCATGAAAGAAGCGATGCGTAAGGAAGTGATTAAGATTTTGGATGCCGGAATCATTTATCCAATCTGGATAGCAAATGGGTTAGTCCAATTCATGTGGTCCCGAAGAAAGGTGGCACAACCGTGGTGGTCAATGAGAATAATGAAATAATTCTAACAAGAATCGTCACGGGGGTGGAGAGTTTGCATTGACTATAGAAAGTTAAATGATGCAACAAGAAAAGATCACCCCCCTCTTCCATTCATTGATCAAATGATTGAAAGGTTGGCCGGATATCAGTACTATTGTTTCTTGGATGGTTACACTCGTTAAAACCAAATTGTGGTGGATCCTCAAGACCAAGAGAAGACGGACTTCACTTGTCCATATGGAGTCTTTGCTTATAGGAGGATGCCCTTTGGATTGTGCAATGCTCCAAGCACCTTTCCAAAGGTGTATGTTTTCCCTCTTCTCAGACATGGTGGAGAAATTCATCGAAGTATTCATGGATGACTTCTCGGTCTTTGGGACTTCTTTTGATAATTTCTTGAAGAATTTGGCTTTGGTGCTTGAAAGATGCCAAGAAACCAACCTAGTGCTCAATTGGGAAAAAATCTATTTTATGGTCAAAGAAGGAATAGTTTTGGGGCACAAAATCTCCTAAAGGGGGATTGAGCTTGATAGAGCCAAGATAGAGTTGATTGAGAAGCTACCCCCACCAACTAATGTGAAGGGGGTGAGAAGTTTCTTAGGACATGCCGGTTTCTATCGGAGGTTCATTAAAGACTTCTCCAAGATAGCAAGACTCCTATGTGACCTTCTTGTGAATTATGTATCCTTTAATTTTAATGAGTCTTGCTTAAATTCTTTCAATACTTTAAAAATATGCTTGTTACCACATCCATAATCACTGCACCTAATTGGAATTTACCTTTTGAAATCATGTGTGATGCTAGTGATTATGTGGTGGGGGCGGTTTTGGGGTCAAAGGGTAGAAAAGTTAGCTCATGTGATTTACTATGCAAGTAAGGTTTTAAACGAAGCACAAGCTAACTATTCCACCACTGAAAAAGAACTCCTAGCTGTGGTTTTTGCTTTAGACAAATTTAGATCCTACGTTGTGGGGTCTAAAATTGTTGTTTACACCGATCATGCGGCCATAAGACTCTTGATGACAAAACAAGAGGTCAAACCTAGATTAATTCGATGGATTCTTCTTTTGCATGAGTTTGATATAAAGATTAGGGACCAGAAAGGGACAAAGAATAGTGTGGTGGACCACTTGTCAAGGTTGGTCAATCCGGACATCGAGGAGAAATTATTAGACATTAAGGAAGAATTCCCTGATGAGAAACTATTTGCAATTTTTGAAAAAAATTCTCCTTGGTTCGCGGATATGGCCAACTTCAAATCTTCAAATGTGGTTCCGCAAGGTTGGACTATGCAACAAAGAAAGAAGTTCTTCTCAGACGCGAGATACTATATCTGGGAGGACCCTTATCTTTTCAAGCAATGATCGGATAGGATCCTAAGAAGGTGCATTCCTCATGACCAAATTGGAAAGGTGTTGTGGCATTGCCATAGCTTGGATTATGGTGGGCATTTTGGGGGAAAGAAGACGGCGGAAAAAGTCCTCCAGAGCGGATTTTATTGGCCAACAATCTTCAAGGATGCACACACTTTTTTTGAGACTTGTGATCGTTGCCCAGGGTTAGAAACATATCTAAGCGGCATGAACTTCCTCTAAATTGTATGTTGGAAGTAGATCTCTTTGATGTTTGGAGGATAGATTTCATGGGACCCTTCCCACCTTCCTTCTCTTATCAATACATTTTGGTGGCGGTAGATTACGTGTCAAAGTGGGTGGAGGCAATTCCAGCAACAATTGATGATGCGCGGGTAGTCGTGGAATTCTTAAGGCGTAACATATTCACAAGGTTTGGGGGTCCTAGAGTCTTGATTAGTGATGGTGGATCTCACTTTTGCAATAAAAAAAATGAACCATCTACTATCGAGATATGGAGTCAAGCATAGAGTATCAACCCCCTACCATCCACAAACCAATGGGCAAGCAGAGATATCCAACCATGAGTTGAAGGGCATTCTTGAGAAAACTATCAACTCCTCACGGAAGGATCAGTCAAAGAAGTTAGATGATGCTTTGTGGGCCTATAGGAGTGCTTTCAAGACTCCAATTGGAAGGTCTCCGTACAACTTGGTGTTTGGGAAGGTTTGTCATCTAACGGGGAATTGGAACAAAAATCTTATTGGGCAATCAAAGAACTCAACTATGATTTGAAGAAGGCCGGAGAAAAGAGGTTACTAGACTTGAATGAATTGTCCTAAATCCGCATGCAAGCTTATGAGAATGCAAGAATTTATAAAGAGCGGACTAAGAAATGGCATGACAAGCACATTTTGCCTAGTAAGTTGAGACTTTTTCCTGAAAGCTTAAAGTCAAGGTGGTCCGGGCCATTCAAGATTCTTAATGTTTCTCCACAAGGAGAGGTGGAATTGGAGGGTAAAGGCGAGAATTTCAAGGTGATTGGCCAAAGGCTCAAACACTATCATGGGGAACAAATCCCAACTAGCAATCAAGTGCTACGATTAATTTAGCGTAAAGGGCCCATTTCCGTCCGAGGCTCGGGATGTTAAACAAGTGCTACTTGGGAGGCGTCAAGCTAGATATCCTTTTTCCACATTTATAGAATCCAAAAACAAATAAAAAAGAGTCTTCACATAGGATCCTTAGTTAGAATTTTACATTAGGAAAGCATGTATAATTTAATTGCATTTAGGAATGGCGGTAGAATTCATCTACGGCTCGCCTCGCAGTATGGTCGCCGCCAGCGGAGAAGGTGAGAAGAATTCCTATCTCTGGTTTTGCCGCATGACACCAGGCCTCGCCTCGCGATCTTTGGAAGGTTGGAAAAGCCAGTTGGTGGCTCGCCTCACGAGAACCAACTAGCCTCGTGAGACCAGAAGCGAGGCTTCGAGAGTGAGCATCTCGTTACGCCTCAGTCGCTGACACCTAGTTCGCCTTGTGATTCTGGACAAAATAAGAACCACGGAAAACCCGTTCACCCTAGGATATCTCACCAGTAAATGCGGGAATGAAAGAGCTTCTGAAAGCCCGGTTCACCTCGTGAACCAATGTTTTTCCCATGAGCTGGCTCAGCTCGAGCAGAGAAAGAAACCTTTTACGAAGAAAAATTTAAATCACTCTCCTCTCTCTCTCTCTCTTATGTGGGCTCACAAGGATCTTCCTATCTTCATTTTTCTCACTCTCGAACTTCAACGAAAGGTAACCTAAATCTATCCTTTTATGAATTTCTTTGATTTTGGGATAAAAATCAAGAACCCACCATGTTTAAAATTCTTCCTTTCAGTTCTTGGGTGGGTTAATTATTGTTATTGTGGTTTGTACCTTCCTAGCTAAAATAAATACGCTATGAATTTGATTATGAAAATGGATGTTGTCTATGAGCATGAGTGCTTTTAGGACCTTTGGGATTCCTGAACTTGAACAAATTTTGTATGTGATCATTACCATTTCGATGAACTAAAATTGTATTGCTATGTAGAAACCTAGGTTTGGGTTATTACAGGTATTGATGAGATGATGCATGTAGGAACTCGGGAACCAGATATTGGTGCATTAAAAATGGGGATGGAATTCTGAATTCTTAGTTCCTGTTGATAATTTATAAACTGTGGGACTTTTGGTTCTCGGAGTTATAGCTCTCGAAAAATCTTGAGAAACATCAGATTAAAGCATGAAATGCATTTCATGATGGTGACTTAGCTTTCTCCAGGATCGGGTTCTCTTACCGGGGTATTTCCTGCCTCCCGGCAGGACCTCTCTTCTGGTAGGAGTTGGTGGCGTTGAAGGAGATGGTCTAGGAGGAGGTAGTCCTTGTGGGGAACAACTATCGAGTCAATATATCTGACTGATTCACGCTAGGGTTGGGGTATCATGGCTGATCTTCCTCACCGAGTTTGATATCAAAGTCCCGTTGGGACACCACTGCGTCACGTTCCCTCGACCCCGATATTGTTGATTCACAGTGCATTTTTATGTGGAGGGTGCACGTAACCCTCCGGCGGATGAGATTAGCACTTATGCAGGCATCCCCGTCACTGGGGAGGATAAGAACGATGTGAGATGTTCTAGCGAGTATAGGGATTAGCGCAAGATTTTGGAGTCATCTTCTGTCGTGACCAGTGGGAGATAGGGTTGTGTCGTGACGAAGTCTTCAGGGCCAGAAAAAAAAAAAGAAATAAAAAGATCCCGGAGAGTGCCCTAAAAATTTTTATTGGGAAAATCTTAGAAAACTCGATTATTTAAGGTGGTGGTCTTTTTAAAGAAGATGGTGAAATCCGATTCAGAGTAGGAAGGTATTGGCACCCATGATCGTTTAAAATGGTACCTCGAGTTAATTGTGCAAAAATATTTTAATAACCTTTCAAATATTTATTATACTAAAATTTTTACAAGAAAAATTATTTTAATTCTTAATTTTTTATATTTTTAATTTTTAATAATTTTATTTTTGAATTTATTGTTAAAAAAGGATTGGATTATTTTGATTAGTTATTTTAACATAAAAAGAGACACAAAAAAGGAAAAAAGTTAGTTTTGACTGACAAGATGATTTATCTTGCTCCTCGTATTTGGTCGGTGGGAAACTCAAATCACGTAGTTCTTTTGTAAAATGATTGGTTGGTTTGATTTTAATTTTGATAAAGATTTGGTTTTGTTTTGATTTTATTTTAAGAAGATTTTTATTTCAAAAATAAATTCCTTTTCTTAGAGTCAGATAAGCGATTCTACGATAAGCACTTCTGATTCATGTGACCTTGAGGTTGTGAAAAAATCATACATCAGCATCGTAGATTGTTACGTGAATTAAAAGATTTTTTACAAAAGGTTTGATAATTTGTTATGAGCAATTTGAAAATATTTTGTTTTAAAGAAAGAAGGATTCAATCTTACGGGTTAAAGATAAGCGAGAAGCTATCGATAAACCCTAAAATTCATCGACACTTGAGGATGAAAAATCACACATCAACGTCATGAATTCTTGCGTGATTAAGGATTTCATAAAATGAAATTGAGTGAAATTGATTAAAGTATCAGTTAAAAACATTTAATATTTTTTAAGGATTCACTCTTGCCTGAGTTAAAGATAGCAAGCTATCGATGAACCCTTACAATTCATACAACACTTGGGGTGAGAAATCATGCATCAACATTGTAGGTGTTCAGGAATTCAAAGATTTTTATAAATGAAATTGGGCAAAATTGATTAAAAGTATCAATTAAAAATAATTAATATTTTTAAGGGGATTCACTCTTGCCTGGGTTAAAGATAGCAAAGCTATCTGATGAACCCATACTGATTCATACAACACTTGAGATGAGAAATCATGCATCAACATTGTAGATTGTTAAGTGAACTCAAAGGTTCTTTTATTTCAAAATGTTAGTAGCATAATTTTATTTAAATGGAGTGATTGAAAATGTTTTAAAGACCCTTTTTATTATTTTATTTTTATTTGAAACTCTTTATAAGCAAAATGGTTATTATACTACTTCTCTAGGCCGGTTCTGATTCGCCCTCAGGTCAATTTGGAAAGAAAAAAAAGCAGATCATTTAGGCCCATAAATAAGCCGTGAACATGAAAAATAAAAAAAACTGTGACCATGAGCTGAATCATTTAGGCCCATACCAACACATGAAGGAAGTAAAGAAGCTGGCAGCCATAAAGTGGATTATTTAGGCCCAATGCAAAACCGTGAATCATGAAAAGTAACAAGAAGATACCAGCCATAAAGTGAATGGCGATTCTTCCCGCCCGATCATGAAAACGGCAGCGATATAACAAGTTAAGCAAAATGAAAAATCACCAAAAGGAGGTTGCGATCCGCGGCCAGGCGAAGGTGCGGTGCTGGTTCGTGATGAAGGCCCATTCCAGCGCGTGAAACCAGCGTCCCGCGCGGCGTCAGCATAGTGAGACAGCGGACGGTGGTGGTTGTAGCGAGAGCGGTGACGGCGTCTCCGTGATGTGCAGTGGGTCGGCGTGCAGGGTGTGGCGGTGTGCGAACGACGGATCACAACGTGGTGGAGGATGAACCGAGAATGGATGCAACATGGTGGAGGACCAGACAGAAGCGGATGCACCGTGGTGGAGCAGAACCAAAACGGATGCGAGTTGTGTGTGTGTATGTGGCTTTTCTTTTTTTGTTTTTTGTTGTTGTTGGGTTGTTGAAGAAGATGAAGAATGAGGGGAAGAAGATGACGCAGGGGAAGAAGGATCAGTCCTGTCGGTAGGAAAGAAGAATGAAAAAATAATCAAGAGGGAGTGGTCATGGTTAAGGATATCAAAAAAATTGGTCTACAGTGTTTTTCTTTCTTTAGTTTCTTCCTGTTCTTGCTCTTTCTTTCTCGATATTTTGGTTGACAATTTATTCTTTTTTTTGAAAGCGAGAAGCAGAGAAATGGAAGAAATTTTGGTCCCCCTCCCCATGAGTGCTGTTCAATATATAGCACCATTGTCTGACAGTGTGTGACCCTCAAGATTTTTCTTGCCATTGCGTGCCCGCTCGCATGTGTTAGAAAACCCTTCATCGACCTCCTCAATTATCCATTTAGCTTCTTTCAGCATCAATAGCATCTTAACAATACCATGTCATGATTTGTTTTGTATAGAATACCTCAATCTAAATAGAAACCCATTGCAAGTCTTCTTAGAGTTCTTTTGTCGTTTTCTGAAGTGCCGGGAGGATATTCCCGCTTCTTTGGATGAAGCACTTGATGTCATGGTACCACGGTTTTGATCGAGACTCTTCCTCTATCACTTGACAATATCGCGAGGATGATCGACTCCATTTGATGAGTGGTAAGTTCCTCTCGTCACTTACTTTGAACATCGGAACAAGGTAGGCGGCGTCATCTAATTGGTTATCTTCTCGGGGAATATGATGGAATGTGACTTCATCAAAATGCTCAATCAAATCTTTGATGTAGTCGTAGTACGGGATTAACTGGCATCTAGGTCTCCCATTCCCTCTTAGTTGGTGGATGACTAATGCGAGTCCCCGTATACCTCCGATTATCCTTGCCTTTGGTCCTGTCGCTGCGAGGATCCCAAGTGAACAAGCTTCTGATGGCTATATTGTTTGGTACAATCAAAGCAAAGCCTTACGTTGGCAGGGGAAATAATCATTTCGGTGAGATTAATGTTAACGATTCCATGCCCCAATGCATTAGAAGGCTCCATCAAATAACAAAGTCACTTTTCTTTTCACGATGGTTGCTCGGGTAACAAAGCCATTACTATCTTCGTAAAAATCACATTGCATCGATCCATAATCTTCTCTTTGGTCGATTGGCTAGATATTCTGCGAAAATGCTACCTTTCTTTTGCTTTTTGGGTGACATAGACAATATCGTATTACGTGTAAGACTTGTGTGATTCTTCGATCGGAGCGGGCTTATCAAAGATATGCTTGATTGGATCCATTTGGACACCAATCGGGTGAGTATAACACAACATGTAATGCACGCCTCAAGCGGCGAGCGGCCAAGCCA